>OU452214.1:8001921-8372004 GCA_911728435.2 Apoderus coryli | reverse complement strand
GGTTATACCGGAAATGGGTGTCAACTTCCTTATTTCAAATACGATCCTATATAAATTAATTTTTTTGTATTCTTGTAATTTTAAACATATTTCATGCATAATATGTTATACCTATCGCCAGCCGTTTTCGAAATATTTGAATTTTATGTCAAAAATTACGTTTTCAGAATAAAGATTAATAAGAATTTCTTATTATATGGAAGCTTTAATAATCTAATTTGTTAGAATATCCTAGGAGATATAGACCTACTTTAGGCGTCTACGTATATTTTTTTAGTAAATATTAATTCATGGTATTTGAAAAAAAGGGCAAAAAATCAAATTGATAAAAGTGTCAAAATTCAAAAAAAAACATTAAGGGATGATTTCAAATACCTTAATTATTAAGGCTTTGGTTGATTCAGAGACCTTAATAATACAGAATACCACATTGTTTACGTTTTCAGGGTTAGCAGACATCGTCCCTTCCTCTATTTACCCTAATACAAGCATTGCCATACTTACAAATGTATCCGAAATATCTTTAAATTTTTGTCACAAAAAATAAAAAATGAGCGATGTAAATATATATTTGTAACTAGGATCTTAATAAAACATGCGAAAAATCCAAAGTCATTCTTCTTTTCATGCATATCAAACACGGCATGCCAATCACTTGGTTTCTCAGTTCTCAAGGATACAGATGGCAAAAAATAATAAACTAGATTACAATTTGTACAATAAGCTAATTTTATTATTTCCTTCTATTAATATAAAAAATATGAATCAATCAAGTTTTTCTAAATTCGCAAAAAAATTTCTTGTAAATAGTTGTTTCTATAGTGTATCTGATTATCTTATGTGTACCCTTAATAGAGATTGTCATAGAACTAGTTGAACAGGAAATATGAATTAATAATGTATTTGAGATATTGTATAGTTTTAATTGTTATCGTTGAAATGGATATTGTTAGCGTTATAGTTTTCTTAACAATTATTATTATTATATTGCGTTGTACTGTTAATTGTTTTATTGTATTATTATTGTTATGCGTTTAAATAAGATAAATAAATAGAATTTTGTGAATTAGTAAATTAATACTTATATGGTAGGTATAGGGTGCTGAATTGCCTACTAAATGTAAATGTATATAATTTCAATTGATTTTTGATATTTTTGATGCATTGTAATAGGGACTTAAAATGTACTGTTGTATGTATGAAAAGTCAATAAAGTATTGAGTATTACTATACTTAGGTTATAAATCAGTTCACTTTAAGATTAAATTGTACAAAACGGGATAATTATTTTATTTTAGGAATTATTCTCATAATAAAACAAAAGCGCACTACGGCAACATCGTATACAACTTTACGCTTCTTGTACGACAGAAGCCGATCATACGTTAATCTCCTTTTGTGCCGAGCCAATTGGAATGTTCGTGCGCGCGTTTGATTGTCCATACACATCGCCAAATTTAAAATCATAGGTACTGCAGTAAGCTGGGTTTATACAGCATATTCACCAAAGTTGGGGATGTGTTGTAAAGCTGTAATAGTAATTATCAAGAAGAGTTAGTAAAGAAGGGTGGGTGTAGAAAGCTGAATTGATTTGAGATGTAGTAGGTAGATAGTTGTTATATTAGTTCGATAGCAGTCATTGTTAGGACAACACATCCCTGCCTGCTACCTAACCTTCCATACTCAGCATTTTACCCCCAACCCCCTGCAATGATATAATAATAATCTGTTTATTCGTTATTCTCGTTACAATATTTGTTCATAGAATATATGTATGCTCTTATTAAATTAACAATTAACAACGAAAAGGGTTAGACGGCAGCAGTGCTGATGTTTAGATCTAACCCAAATTCAGATAAAACTCAATAATTAAATTTCCAAACCAAAAGAATGTAGATATTCATCAAAATTATACAAAGAAAAAATAAAACTATTCAGTTCCAATAATTACATAAACCAGACAGTCAGCAGTGTATGATTAAGAAAAAAAATAAAATAAATAAAATGCGGTCCTTTCCTTTCTTTTATATAATGACACAATTTTACACAGGTTAATAGGTGATACTTAAAACTATTTATAACAATAAAAGTAGACTCCGATAAGAGTTCCTGAAATGCGCAGAACTCAATGTTTTTAAATGTGCAGGCAAATTGTTATAGACAGCATAAATATTATAAGTAAATGATCTCAGGAAAATTGCACTTCGATGAATATAATAATTACATCTACTGTATACATTTATAATATCATAAAATTTTATTATTCATTCTATCAGTCGATATAGTGAATATATACCAACCTGGCAACATCGCTAGAGTAGTGACACTTTGTCACATAAAATTCGTCTGACTGCGCATTTATATATTCAATTTACAAACACCATATAGGTAATAACATGTAACCCTTAACAAAATTAGAAACTAAATAACAACGTAAAATTAACACTATACAAACGGACAATAACTTAGACTAGTCATTTTACTTGTATAATTTAAAATATTATATAATATCAGACATTGCATATTGCGCCTAGCACAGAGAGTTTGTATATTGTACTGCTGATGCATTGTTTTATATGAGATTTTAAACGGATAAACACCATGTTCCCTCTTATATATAAATCTCAAGAGCCTTTTTTGAACCCTCTCGATGTGGTCACTACGACAAAAAGCCCTTGGCGTCCAAATAACACATGCGTATTCAAGGTGCGTACGGACTAAGGTATTATATAACTTAAAAATTGTGGATATTTCAAAGTTTTTGCTATTCCTCCTCATAATGAATCGCAACGACTTATATGCCTTGCCAGTTATGTTCTGATAATGACTGTTAAACTTAAAGTTTGATTGAAAAAATACACCCAGATCTTTGATTTCGTGTTTCCTAACTAGGGATGTGGAATTTAATTTGTGGTCATATGTATTGAAATCTATTTTTCTTGTGAATGTTTGTATGGAACATTTGAGTACATTTAATATCGATGCATTTTCGAACCAATCAAATACCGAGTCAAGTCATCAGCAAACAGCAGTACACGCGAGGCAAGCGCTATACTAGGAAGATTGTTGATGTAGATGTTAAAAAGCAACGGCCCTAAGTTACTGCCCTGCGGTACACCAGAAGGGTTAATGCATTCAGCTGAATATTTTTAACAAAATAAAAAAAAATATATTTGTCCAATTTCAAGTCAAAGTCTTTGTCATCAGAATCTCAGCTTGAGCAAATTCTTCTTCTTCCTTATAAAGACAATGACTATATTGAAGAAATTCTAATTTTCGCATAAAAATGTTTTGTAAAAATATTTATTGATGAGTTGCGTTGCAATTTAGTTGCAAAATTTATTTGTTTATTTTGTCCAATTAATAATTATAAATTCTGATTTAAAATATAAAATATGTAGGATGTGTCAAGTTTATCCATTCAAAACAAAACTATATAATGTAATATTTACAGTATTGGTTTATGCCTTTGTTGTTGTTCAACGCAACTTTTCATTAATTTTAATTAAATTATTAGGTACATATCCTTTGTTCTGGCCCTAAGTTTTATTTCTGATTCTGTTTTGCATGGTGGTTGGAGTTCTGGTCACACCATCGTTTTATGTGTCTCGAATTCTACATACAATCTGTAATTGCTTCGTGATATTGATAAATCCAGGAAAGAGAGTTTTGAGTACTTTGTTATTGAGGTTCTTATCCATCGTAAATAGTATGTTAGAAATGATATTTTCAGATAATCGAATAAATTTGCAGTGTCATGGATCCAAATTACAAAGGGGTCCCTATTGTGACATGATAAATGTGGGATAACCAATTATCGCCCCGTGTTTATTCTGTCTAATTTCGCAAAGATATTTGAAACAATTTTATATGCGCGTATTTACAATAATCTGTGTAACGATATCTCTGTGTTTCAACATGAATTTATGAATCATAGATCTACAATTACCAATCTTACACACATTACACAATACACAAGAGATATCGAAAACCTCGGATTGTGGTGGTCAAACGGATTTTTCGAAGGCGTTTGACAGAATGGATCAGGGTGTGTTGGTTAACAAGTTAAATCAATTTGGGTTCTCGAATGCCTTGTTTAGACTAATAGTGTCTTACTTGAGTGGCCGCAGTCAATTTGTTTATTATAGCAGACATACATCCAATGACTATACAATGACATCAGGGGTTCCGCAGGGCTCCAATTTGGGTCCCCTGCTTTTTCTTTTATTTATCAATGACCTATTCGAAACTATTCAGGCAGGAAAGCTTTTGTTTGCTGATGATCTTAAAATTTTTAAACCTATTACAACTAGGTTGGGTTGCTTGGCGTTGCAGAACGATCTTAATGACTTGTGCGACTGGTGTGACATAAACAAACTATCGCTAAATATAGCAAAGTGTAAATGTGTCACTTACTCTCGGAAGAAGAAATTCATTGTTGTAATAGGAAATAAAAGTCTGACTCCACAAAATCATCATGATTTTGTGGAGTCAGACTTTTATTTCCTATTACAATACATTCACTCCACTTAAGAATGGACTACTTCTTTAAAATTCATTGTTAATTTATATACACTGAACGGCATTTGTTTGTCCCGAGCAGACTTGGTTACTGACCTCGGAGTGATATTCGATTCGAAACTCACATTTAATGAGCACATTAAACCAGAATTCAGGAAGCAAGTCGTATGTATGGCTTCTTAGTGCGAAGTTGTAAGGGATTTGTGCGTGTCGATGCTCTTATTGCCCTTTATTTTGCCTATGTTCGCTCTAAATTAGAGTATGAATCTATCATTTGGTCCCCATTTTATTTATATCATAAGCAGTCATTAGAAAAAATACAACGTAGATTTTTTAAATATGGAAGCAGGATGGCGCTTATCCAACTCGAGGATACGATAAGGGACTTCTATCAGCTCGATTTTCAATGCAAAGTCTTGAACTTCGTCGTGTTTTGTCATCTTTAATGTTTTTGTATAATATTCTCTATAACAAGGTGGCTGGTTCTTATATTCTTTCAAAACTAAACTTTAATATTCCCAGAATTTCCACTAGACATGATTGTTTGTTTAGATGTGAGCGTGCTATGACTAATGTTCTCTTGAGATCCCCACTCTATGTAATGACTCTTAAATTTAATGAATTAAGTCACTGTTTTGATATATTTTTTGATAGTGTTAGTAAATTAGAACGTGTTGTTCATGCGGTTTTGGAATTTTGATGTTCTTTTTTTTTTCTTAAATTTAATCTAGAATTTAAGATATGAATGTAATAAAGTTTTTGTATCTAGGAATTGTCCTGTAAAGGGATTTTGTAAATTTGTTGGGCAATAAAGCTATTATTATTATTATGTAATATTTGTTGATCCTCTCCGTCACGTCTTATAATACCTATTTAACTTATTACTGTTTATTTTTATAGTGCTCTGATCTCGCAAAAGGTGCAATTATTGGTGACTGCAAACAATTCCATAGAGTGCAACGAGACATCAGTGGAAACAAATACAAAATGGTTATAGTGCAGTCAGTGTAAATTTAAAACAAATTGTGAGAAGAAGTATAAAGCACATACACGGGTAAATTGTAAAAGAATTTGGTGCGAAATTTGCAAAAAAAAAACATTTTCTCATGAAAATAGTTTAAATACCCATTTATTGCATAAACATAAACACGCGAGAAAAGTAAGAGCAAGTATAATTCAGAAGGCCTCGAATCGGTACATGATAAAACATGTAGTAACTGATAGAAATGAAAAATTTTATGTTTGTACAATGTGTAGTAAAGGATTTATGCATAAACAGTCTCTTGATAGTCATATCGCTAATAATCATTCTGATAATAAAACCTTAATGGCCACAATTACGTCTAATTTTTATAAATGTCAACGTTGTTCGTACAAATGTGCATTCAGTGCAAATTTAAAATTGCATATGTTAAAACATAAAGAAATATCAAAAGATTTTGAGAAACTATATTGTGCACATTGTGCATATTTTACTTACATTAAAGATAGTTTGAAAAAACATTTATTAACTCATAGCAATAATAAACCATTTGTTTGTACAATATGTAGTAAAGGATTTAGGTATATCTAAACTGAAACTTGATTGTCATATAGCGAATAATCATTCTGATAATAAAACCTTAATGGCCACAATTACCTATAATCTTTATAAATGTCCACGTTGTTTGTATAAAGGTTCTTGCAGTACAACATTAAAATTGCATATGTTAAACAAACATAAAGAAATATCAAAAGATTTGGAGAAACTATATTGTGCACATTGTGCAGTTAATTTTTAATTATTATAATTATTAATAGTTTTTAATACTTATTATTTTTCCATTAAATTGATTTTTTTTATTCTTAAAAGTTTATTATTTTTTGTGTGACAATATTTTACTTACATTAAAGCTAGTTTGAAAAAACATTTTTTAACTCATAGCAATAATAAACCATATGTTTGTACAATGTGTAGTAAAGGATTTACATCTAAAAAGTCTCTTGATTGTCATATAGTTAATAATCATTCTGATAATAAAACCTTAGTGGCCACAATTACCTATAATCTTTATAAATGTCAACGTTCTTTGTATAAAGTTTCCTCCAGTACAAAATTAAAATTGCATATGTTAAAACATAAAGAAATATCAAGAGATTTGGAGAAACTATATTGTACACATTGTGCATATTTTACTTACATTAAAGCTAGTTTGAAAACACATTTATTAATTCATAGCAATAATAAACCATATGTTTGTGCAATGTGTAGTAAAGGATTTCTGCGTAAACGGTCTCTTGATAGTCATATCGCTAGTAATCATTCTGATAATAAAACCTTAATGGCCACAATTACGTCAAATTTTTATGAATGTCAACGTTATTCGTATCAAGGTCCCACCAGTACAAAATTAAAATTGCATATGTTAAAACATAAAGAAATATCAAAAGATTTGGAGAAACTAGATTGTACACATTGTGCATATTTTACTTACATTAAAATAAATTTGAAAAGGCATTTATTAATTCATAGCAATAATAAACGATATGTTTGTACAATGTGTAGTAAAGGATTTACATCTAAAAAGTCTCTTGATTCTCATATAGCTAATAATCAGTCTGATAATAAAACCTTAATGGCCACAATTACCTATAATTAACTCATAGCAATAAACCATATGTAACTCATAGCAATAATAAACCGTATGTTTGTACAATGTGTAGTAAAGGATTTACATCTAAACAGTCTCTTGATTGTCATATAGTTAATAATCATTCTGATAATAAAACCTTAATGGCCACAATTACGTCTAATTTTTATGAATGTCAACGTTGTTCGTATAAAGGTCCATCCAGTACAACATTAAAGTTGCATATGTTAAACAAACATAAAGAAATATCAAAAGATTTGGAGCAACTAGATTGTACACATTGTGCATATTTTACTTACATTAAAGCTAGTTTGAAAAAACATTTATTAATTCATAGCAATAATAAACCATATGTTTGTACAATGTGTAGTAAAGGATGTACATCTAAACAGTCTCTTGAATGTCATATAGTTAATAATCATTCTGATAATAAAACCTTAATGGCCACAATTACGTCTAATTTTTATGAATGTCAACGTTGTTCGTATAAAGGTCCCTCCAGTACAACATTAAAATTGCATATGTTAAATAAACATAAAGAAATATCAAAAGATTTGGAGAAACTAGATTGTACACATTGTGCATATTTTACTTACTTTAAAACAAATTTGAGAAAGCATTTATTAACTCATAGCAATAAACCATATGTAACTCATAGCAATAATAAACCATATGTTTGTACAATGTGTAGTAAAGGATTTACATCTAAACAGTCTCTTGATTGTCATATAGTTAATAATCATTCTGATAATAAAACCTTAATGGCCACAATTACGTCTAATTTGTATGAATGTCAACGTTGTTCGTATAAAGGTCACTCCAGTACAATATTAAAATTGCATATGTTAAACAACCATAAAGAAATATCAAGAGATTTGGAGAAACTATATTGTACACATTGTGCATATTTTACTTACATTAAAGGTAGTTTGAAACAACATTTACTAATTCATAGGAATAATAAACCATAATATATGTAGTACACTTTCGCCTTCCTCTACCTCTTCACTCACTGCAAGAGCTCTTTCATCGGCATAAATGTATCTACCATTTTGTGATATTAATACAAATAATAATTAAGTGTATAACGTGTGTTTTATTTAAAAAGCGGCTACTTGAAACGATATAATTAGCCACAGATTTGGAATAACTTTAATTGCGAACATTGTGCATGTGTAGTAAACGCTTTACGTGGAAACAGATTCTTGATGGTGACAGCGAATAGTAATAAAACCTTAATGACTGCAATTATTGCACATAATATCTATGAATTTAAACGATGTTCGTATAAAAGTTTATCCAGTGCAAATTTTAGACAGCAGCTATTGATCTAGTCACTGATATACAGAAAAGGGTTGATAACGGAGCGCTTTGGAGATCTGAGGAAGGTATTCGATACAGTGAACCATGACATATTGATTAGGCAATTGGAAAACATTGGAGTAAAGGGGGTGTCAGTTCGATGGTTTCGGGACTACCTGCGGCACAGACAACAGGTCGTGTACACAAATTTTGCCAAAAGTAGTATGGAGCAGGTAACTTGTGGCGTGCCCCAAAGATCAGTTCTTGGACCCATTCTATTTGTTTTATATGAAAACTCTATTTTTTATCAAAAGTTAATGGGAGATGTAAGGCTTTATGCTGATCATACTACAATTATATATTTTGGTAAACATGAATTAGAAATTCAAGAAAAAATAAAACATGAATTTAAGATACTAAATAAATGGTTAGGGATGCACAAACTAACACTAAATGTAGATAAATCATCGTATATGTATATCACAAAAATAAGAATGTCGCTGGACTGTGGTAGTCTTGATCTTGGTGGGGAGCATTTGAGGTATAGCAGAATGACAAAATATCTAGGCCTATGGATTGATGAAACTCTCTCCTGGAAAGATCACATAGAGAAAATAAGAAATAGAATATCGCCATTCATAGGATGTTGGTACAGAATTTCTCATTTAATATATGAACAACTCAGGAAGCAATTGTACTTTGCACATTTATACTGCCACTTCCACTGTCTTATTACAGTCCGGGGAACTGCTGGAAATGTATATCTAAACAGCATAGAGGTGTTACAAAATAAAAGTTCAAAGACTGTGTTTTCTTTGCCTCGAATGTTTCGTACAAAGGAATTATACAGTAGAAATAACATGTTAAATTTAATAATTTGAAAAAATAGTCCATTCTTAAGTGGAGTTGCAATTTCAGTGTTTAAATGAAAGTCGAATCTCCACAAAATAAATTTAATAGAAACTATCGGCCATACATGTTTCGGGACTAGACCAGTCCCATCATCAGTGGCATGTCAACAATCGCTTTTTTTTTTTGTTAAAGCCGGAATTGTTACATAGTTTTAACTTTATTAGAAAACAAAGAAAAGTATGACATACAAAAAGAAAATTAGACCAAAATGTGTAACTGTAATTTAATTAAAAATTTTTTATAATTCAAATATTTTTCCATAGGGTGACTTCGGTAGAAATTTAATGGAACATTGTACGTCTTAGTGTTGTGTTTGTTCGATTGTTGACATGCCACTGATGATGGGACTGGTCTAGTCCCGAAACATGTATGGCCGATAGTTTCTATTAAATTTATTTTGTGGAGATTCGACTTTCATTTAAACACTGATGTTAAATTTAAGGTGTATTTATGGGTATAAACTTTGTACATATATTACATCTTGAATAAGCATAAACATTCATCCATAGCATTAATCAGTAATAATGAAATATACAATTATCGGACTAAATATGGCAGTCATATTCATCTAACAGCGATTCACTTGGAGTTTGGTGCAAGATCTGTAATACATAATGGTGTTAAGATTTTTAATAACTTGCCCTACTCGCTTAGCAATGTGGTAAATGTAAATACATTCAAATTGGAGTTAAAGAAATTTGTACTTATTGAATTTTCTCGTGACTTGTAGTTCCTCCTCAGTACTCATGATTGATTTATTGTTCTTGTGTGTGTGATTACATAATGCCAGAGATTGATGTACATTAATCTTTGTTAATACATATACATATTAATGTGTCCGTAAATTTTCTTCTTCTTAATGTGTGTAAGTTACTATAAGTTTAAATTTAATTTTAAGTTCTTGATTCCTGTTATAAGATTTTTTGTATCTTCTTGGAGTTAATAAACAATTATTGAGGAATTCACAATAGCCTTATTCGGGTTCGTACAGAACTGTTCTAGAACTGTCAGGAGTGTGCGCAGTTCAAATTTACATGTTCGAGTTTTCTTGAACTGATTTAGAACGGTTATAGAACCAGCAGTTTGCTATTCGGGTTTGAAATAAAAAAGCCCGAGAACGGTTCTAGAACTGTCAGAATCGATCCCTGCTGTTGGGCAAGAACTGACTGTTTTTCGATTATTTGCTACACATGCGCATATCAATAAACGTGATATTTATGTTTATACTTTAATTTTAACATATACTAAACACGTACATCTTATCACATAATATATTTAATTATATATTAGATGATTAGATTTAGTATATCTAAAAGAAGACAATGATAATTATATTAAACATTTGTATTTTGTTTCCATGAAATTTTTATGCTTTGTTAACTTATGCGCACTACCCATTTTGAATGAAAATGAAAAATCCAAATAAAACAGAGAAAATGAATAGGTACAATAAATGTTTGGCTCTTATTTTATTAAACTTTTTGAAGAAAACAATTCAATAATATTGTGAAAATTTATTACACAGCATATAACAATTGTTTCACCAACACAGTGGCTATCTGAAGAAGCCAGATATATCATATTTTGTAAAATGATTTAAAAACATTTCTTGTTTTCTTCAAAAACTTTAAAATGAATTTTCATTAAGTAGAAGTGAAGACCATCCACGATATTATTTTATTGTTTGTACTTGTACATGAAAGTTAGGTTATATATTATTTATGTTTGGTATAGATGAAGATGAAGCGTTCGGGTTTGTCACAATTTTGAACAGTAATAGAACGGTCCGAGAATTTTAAGCAAGCCGAATAAAGCTATTGAATTTTTTACTCAACCTCACTTTCTTTTGCCTCTTCTTCTTTATTATATCTACTTTAATTTGAAATGTCTAGCAGTGTACAAAACACTTGAAATATAGGTAATTATTGATATTTGATACCAAAATACAGGAATAAAAGACGTTAGTACTTTATAAATTATATATTAATACCTTTTAAACAAAACAATTTTATTTAAATGTTGCCGTTTGCTAAGTGACTTATCTACTTAATTTTTACTTAAATAATACATCCTGGTATTAACGTATTTAGTCGCCTACATATAAACCCTGAATACGTCCATGTACAATGTTTACAATATTTAATACATACTTATGAAACGATATTCCTGATATTTTCTTGTCGATTTCACTTCTACTACTGCAACTACGCACAGCCCAGGACACCATTGGAGTATATTGTTAAATAACCGTCCAAAAAACAGGAAAAACTTATAACTTGTAAAATGCTCGTAAATAACACTATCATCATGAAAGCACGTCAAATGACAGAGGTCGCATATGGCCTACCTGCACCCGGTTTTGATAACGATATAGCGTCTCCTCTTACCTCAATGTGTACTATGCATTGAGATATAAGAAGCCGCTATAAGCATTATTTTACATTGTACACAAACGGGTGCATTGGGTGGGGCGTAACCGCATACCAATATGGTGGATTCTCCAGAGCCGCACTGGCTATTGTTGTTAACGTTTTTGTTTTTTAATGTGCAGCTTGGGTTTATACTTTAATTTGAAATGTTCAGCAGTGTACAAAACACTTGAAATATAGGTCATTATTGATATTTGATACCAAAATACAGGAATAAAAGACGTTAATACTTATTAATAAATTATATATTAATACCCCTTGAACAAACCAATTGTATTTAAATGTTGCCGTTTGCTAAGTGGCTTATCTACTTAATTTTTACTTAAATAATACATCCTGGTATTAACGTATTTAGTCGCCTACATATAAACCCTGAGTACGTCCCTGTACAATGTTTACAATATTTAATACATATCTATGCAACGTTATTCCTGATATTTTCTTGTCAATTTTACAACTACGCAGAGCACAGGACACCATTATAGTATATTGTTAAATAACCGTCCAAAAAACAACGAAAAACTTAAGAAAACATACCAATATGGCCTACCTGCACCCGCTTTTGATAACATGTAGCGTCTCCTCCCACCTCAATGGTACTATGCTACATGCAGCATACGTAGGGATACGAACGATACTTCGATACTAGTACGGTATCGATACTTTGGTTCCGATACCAAGTACTTTTGGCATCGATACTTTTTCTTCGATACTTAAATAGTATCGATACTTACATCATAGTATCGATACCAACATACCTAAACGCTTTAACACTGTGTTCACAAGAGTGGCGCCATAGAAGAAGAAGACATATTTGATAATTTTGGCCTAGATTTTAGAAATCTCGATAGAAAGAGTTTACTTGGTTTCGGGTATCGATACTTTTGAAGCGATACCGTATCCCTAAGCATACGTTAATTTCCTTTTATACCGAGCCAATGGGAACGTTCGCCCTTGGGTCGTGTTTCCGCGGGTGGCCGTCGCGGATCGGTGGCGTGCATTTCGCTTTGTTTTTGCTGTTTGAATATTTTGGCGCCATAAGCTAGTGCTCTGAATAATATAAACAACTGAATGTGTTACTAGATAAAAAGCAAAAACAAGCTCGTTTATAACAGCAATTTTTATTGCTACATATAAAATAATAATTTATAAGTTATAGTTGCGAATATTTTTTTACCCACGACCTCCACAGTAAAAAGTTGCGAATATTATTGCATTATGGAATCGAAAACTAAAAGGTAGGTAAGCATTAATAATACGGGAAAGAAACTTGCTAATTGTGATGAGGTTATAGTCTACAATTGTAACAGAACTAATTCTAAAGGTTTTTATGCCTATGTGCTAAATAATTGATAACACAATAGGGTTATTCTTTCGTAGTGATTGATCTGAACAAGTGAATGTGATTAAACTGAATGTGATTATACTGAACTGAATATTTGGCGAAACCGAAAGATCATCTTTTTTGTGATTGTCTTTCACTTAACCTCGAAAACTTGTGAAAACAACCAAATCTGCTCTGAAAACTGGAAAATTATTTCTTCCATGATATTATTATCCATGTTTTAAACTTTTACAATTTATTGGTTTGATTCGAAATCATATGCCAATTATTATCTCTCAATATTTAATACTTTTAGAGGTTAACTGTTAACTGAACGAACTAACCGGTACCTAGAGGTTGATCAGTAAGCGGCAAGGGGGGTAGGAATTTTAATCAGTTTGGTAGAAGTGACCGATGTCGAAAGAATACGCACAATCGTGAATGAACTGACAATTTTCAGATTGTTCACTTAGCTCAGTACGAAAGAATAACCCTAATGCCATTGTTTTATGTTAGGCTATACCAGCTTGTGTAAAAGTGGCAGTATGAAAGCGGGTGGTAGTATACACATTAACGGAACATGCCCTTCTAGAATTGTGGTCCAAGTCTTACTAAATGGTATGTAATTCAAAAATCTTTTATATCATTTGCAAGTCTTCATTGGTTATTTTTCATTACCTAAATTTATTAGGATCGGTTAGAGTTAGCTTTATCGTGTTTTACTTTGTTAATAAATATGGTTTTTTGGATTTCAAATTTTTATATTATTTCCAGTCCTTTATTTTTGCGTTTCGTTCTTTGATCCCAATATCCCAATTTTCGTTGACTTAATTCTAAACATAGCTCCCGCTTTATAGAACATAAGCATACTTATAAATTAGTTTAAACAATATGAGCAAAGATTAATGTACATTAATCTTTGATATGAGTAAGCATATGTATCTACTTTTGAGTTTTAGAGGAACTACAGCTGAATTTCTTAATTCAAAATTTGCGTTTTGTATGATATTGCACATTATAATTTGTTAATTTACACTTACAACTAGGTATATTAGCGTTATAACTGACGGTGCCTATGATTACAATGCATTCAACTTTTGTGCTTATTATGCATATATTTATGATTATGCTATATAAACCCGGCTTACAACATGCAGACGCGCGCACGATGATTCTCATTGGCTCGGTATAAAAGGAAATTAACATATGCTATCTTCTATGTGGTATGTTTTGTGAACGGGATTATTGTAAAGAATGGGAAATATGAAAAAAAACGTATTAGATATACAGGGTGTCTATGAAATGACTGTACAACGCTTAACCTCAATTAAAAATAAGCCGATCGAGGCAAATATACATATTATAATATATCCAATATTGGTTCGTTTTTACTCTACATGGCGCTAATGTTCTCAAATTAATAAATCGCAACGCCACCAGCAGGGCCGTGGCATAAACGTGTGCAATGTGTCCGGCGCACACAGGCAGCATACATTAAAATGCCAACGTGCCGAGCCAATCAAAATTTGTATATTATGCGCATGCGGGATGCGGGCAATTCACCTGATGTTATTAGCTTCGTTCGCGGTGACGATTCTGAACTGAATCGTGACGTCACAGAACTGGTTTTAAAGCGCAGGCGCGGTTCGAAATGCTAGCTTTCTTATTCTATGATTTAGTGAAGAAGAATATCGTGAACATTTAAATAATGACAAAAGACCTTGCGCAACGATTTGCAGCACATTTTAATAAAGTAATAGAAACAAGAAACGTTGTTTAATTGAAAACTTATTTTATTTTTGTTGTTTTTTTCCAAGACGTCACTAAATAGTTCATAAGAAATAAAAAGTAAAACCTCAAAAATAACAGACACAAAACATTTCTGCTTTTATTTATAATACTATACTACACTATATACTATCTACCTGAAAAAATAAAATCCTTCATTCCCTATTCTACTCTCTCTTTCTAGGATGTCTTCTTCTATGCAGTCACTGACACTGTCTAAAACCCATATTTTCTTTATAAAAACAATGCTCTTATATACCTACAAGGATAAAACATAAACAAAAAATAAATATAACCAGTGTATAATTGTTGGTTAGCAAGACTGCGCATGTCAGAACCAACAGTTCTTCCTCGGTCCGTAGAACTGCAAAATTGATTCAGAACCGGTAATGAACTGATTCTTTTTTCACCGCGAACGCCAAACTGTTTGATTCTATTACTAGTAGTCCGATAATTTTTTCACTGCGAACGCCGAAATCGAAACTGCGCAAGCGTAGAGAACTAGAACCAATTCAGAATCGTGGCCGCGAACGAAGCTATTATTTTCGTTTGGCACAATACCAATAAAAAAAAACAAACATTGAAAATAATTTTGAAAATTTATGCTCAATTTTCCTCATATACCAATCATATTATTATTTATTTTGTTTAAAAGAGCAATTTTCATTGCTAATATTCTAACTGTGTCGAGTTTGTTTTCTTTTAAACAGAAATTCCATTGGTGTGTAGATATGCAGACATTATTGGTTATTATTATTTTACAGCTTGGAGACAACAGGAAAACAGAGAAGTGGACTATGCTGGCCGTAGTAGGAATAAATGTCATAATGGAGAAGAAATTATATTATATAACTGCAATAGAAGCGATTCTCGAGGTTGGGCATTTATTTACCTACTTAATAATACGGGTGTTTGTGGAAATCTTGCTTTTAGGTTTTGTAAGTTCATGTACAAAACGTAGCATAAAGACCTCCAGGTTCTATTTGTATTGGTGGAATGTGTCCCTCACGAATTTCAGTCAATGTAGCAACAGATGGTAACAAATTAATGTAACTTTACTGCTATAGGTTTATATTAATTTTTCAACAGGTTCTGTACAAGTAAAACTTGCTGAAACAATTGTGGGACACAGCGACGACTTAAGAACAAAAAGAAAAGACTTTTTCACATTACATACTATTTTTTCTTATTGTGACTTGTATAATATTAAGTATATTAGTTTTGGTGTTGTACCTTATAATATACAGGGTGGTCCAACGAAAAGTTTGCACCTAGCTTTTCTCTTTTTTTTGTAGTCGAATGCGAAAATGCTCGGACACGTCGATTTTGCTTTTGAGGGGGACACATTTTAAACATATTTTTCGATCTGCGCCTTTAACCCCCTAGCGGGGGTGAGTAACAACCCTAAAATTTTAAATGGAAAGAGGGGACTAATGACATATCATTTGAAAGGACACAAAATTGTCTTTCTAATGATACCCTATTTGTCGAATTTTACTAAAACAGTTAATACGAAAACGACTTTAAAGACATTAAGCCGATAATTTTGGTATTAATGAGAAATACAAATAAGTTTTAATTATTACGACTGAAAACAACTACAATCATTTCTAAATTATTTACTTTGAAGAAAAACGGGATTTCAAAAACACTATCTTATTTATCAGAACTAAATTCCTCACTAATCGTTTGCGTTTTTTGTTGAAATAAAAACTGCAGATACGTGTAGGAAAAGAATTTACACCGTTTATTTTAGTCTTTTCATTGATTCAGTTTGGTTGCTTCTCAAGTTATTTTACTTTTACCGTACAAAATGATTTATTCCATTCTAGAACGAGTTGAAATTGTTAAACTTTATTTTCAAAATAATAGTAGTGCTAGACTTACGGCTCGCTTATTTAATGAGAGACATCCCGATAAAAATGTGAATGATGTGTACGTTGGCAAGTTAGTTAAAAAGTTTGTAGATACCGGATCTGTCTGTAATGTAAAACACCAGCCGCAGAAACCGATCAGAAATGAAGCTGTGGAAGTCGCTGTTTTAGGGCATGTTGAAATGGATCATAGTCAAAGTACCCGTTAACTAGCTGAAGCCTCAGGTGTCTCCCGTTCGTCCATAATACGAATTTTAAAAGCGTACAAATTTCATCCGTACAAAATCAAATTAGTACAGGAACTAAATGAGGATGATCCTGATAGAAGGCTGCAATTTTGTGAAGCAATGAGCCAGCGTTTAATTGAAGATCCGCAATTATTATTTAACATTTGTTTTTCCGACGAATGCACATTTTATTTGAATGGAGCTGTAAATAGGCACAATTGCCGTTACTGGGATGACAGTAACCCACATTTATTCCGTGAGGTTCATACCCAGTATCCTCAAAAAATAAACGTCTGGTGTGGCATATTAGGAAATCATATTATAGGACCACTTTTTATTCCTGGAAATTTAACTGGTGCATGCTTGAAGACACAATTGATCCTTTAATAACACAAATAATAGAAGATGACCAAAATCATACTGCTGATCGGCTTTATTTCCAGCAAGATGGAGCACCTCCGCACTATGTGGCTCCTGTAAGACAGTTCTTAGATGACCGGTTCCCTGGACGGTGGATTGGAAGGAGGGGCCCAATTGAATGGCCTGCCAGGTCACCGGATTTATCGCCTTTAGACTTTTTTCTTTGGGGGCACTTAAAAAATAAATGTTTTGCCACGAAGCCCGAGTCCATAGAAGATCTTCGCCAACGCATTACAGAAGAGTGCAGAAACATAACACCTGATATGCTACAAAATGTTAGAAATAGATTTGAACAAAATCTGTATTATTGTATGGAATCAAATGGGTCACATTTTCAACATTTGTTAATGTAACGTTTTAATAAATCAATTTAACAGCTTGTTTACTTTTTTTACAAAGCAATGTTAAAACTAACAAACATTGGAATGTACTAACGATTGCAGGTGTTTTCACTCGCAATAATTAAAACTTATTTGTATTTCTCATTAATACCAAAATTATCGGCTTAATGTCTTTAAAGTCGTTTTCGTATTAACTGTTTTAGTAAAATTCGACAAATAGGGTATCATTAGAAAGACAATTTTGTGTCCTTTCAAATGATATGTCATTAGACCCCTCTTTCCATTTAAAATTTTAGGGTTGTTACTCACCCCCGCTAGGGGGTTAAAGGCGCAGATCGAAAAATATGTTTAAAATGTGTCCCCCTCAAAAGCAAAATCGACGTGTCCGAGCATTTTCGCATTCGACTACAAAAAAAAAGAGAAAAGCTAGGTGCAAACTTTTCGTTGGACCACCCTGTATATGTATGTATGGTAGTGGTGTATTTGTATTAATTTGTATGTTCATAGTAATTATTATTATCATTGTGTATAATTAAATATATATAGCTCAAAATCAACTATTGAAAATAATGTGCCTTTTTTTTATTTCCTGACTTCCTATCTGTAATGCATAAAATTATTTTAAAATTAGATAGGTATCTTCAAATTATACATAAATATATTTGAGTATCGTTTTTCCGATATACGAAATGACGGTTTTTTAGCTAGGTATATCAAGAAGTACCTACTACAAAGGAAAGTTCAACAGACTTTCTTAGCGAATACCTTATACATATTAATATTTAAATTATTTTACTGAAAAACTCATTCCAATTAAAGATCGACTAAATTTTAGTTGCAAAATAAGTTGGATAGCTGTTAAATTCAAATTCAAAAGCGCGCCTAGGAAAGCCCCGCCCCAAATGCTCTGATTGGCTCGGCACTCGGCACGTTGGCATTTTAATGTATGAGGTGCCAGATGCGAATGGGCGCCAAAAGCCTAAATACGATGTGCGCTATAAGGCGCCAAAATTCGATAAGCGTCTAAAGGCGACCCTAAACCGTATTAGGCATAACATATTTTTTACCTCTAATTTTTTAAACAACAATCCATTAAAAAGCATAGAATTTTTAAAATCTCCCATTTACAAATAATACCTTTATGTAACAAATGTTATTTAGCCTGTTTGCTGTTTGAAATTCATATTATAGAGATTGTATATAGAGAAGGTGGGCTAGTACGGCGTATATTATAATCTGCAGATCAATATTATGTCAGACAGTCAAGCTGCGTTAAAAGCACTGAGGTCTTACACCTTCACGTCAAAGCTAGCATGGGAATGCAAACAGACCCTAAAGCAACTGGCAGCTCAGGGGAAAAAGATTACTCTGACATGGGTGCCAGGACATGAAAGCATAGAGGGGAACGAAGCGGCGGACCAACTTGCAAAAGAGGGCGCAAACGCTCCGTTCTGCGGCCCGGAACCCATCTTTGCCCTTCCAAAAATCCATATGAAGGAAGAACTTCGGAGATGGGAAACGGAACAAATTAAGTCCTACTGGAGAAACACTCCAGGCCGAAGACAATCAAAAAGGTTTATCAAACCTTCAGAGGCCAACGCAGGGAAGCTTATCCAACTGGAGAGAAGCGACCTAAGGCGAATTACAGGCCTTTTTACGGGACACCACCCAGTGAAGTACCACTTGTCGGTTTTGCGAAGACGCAACAGAGACAACAGAACACGTGCTCTGCGAATGCATGGCACTTTTCTGCAAAAGGCTAAAACACCTTGGAGGGGTGACCCTAACACCCGACGAGGCAAGGAATTTAGCCCCCAGAAAAATCATCAACTTTATGAAAAGTGTGGGACAGCTGGGCAATTCATAGATTAGAGTCATTCACAAAAGATCTTCTGCAGGTCGAAGTGAGGGGAGGCCAAACCGCCTAAACGACTCCGAAAAAAAACAATCTACAATCTACTTATCTGCGGCGCTGGCAGAGTATCCTTATGAAGACAATGCCTTTACCTTTTTTGTTTTTTAATACGTGGATCTGACATACATGAGAGAAATCTGCGTTTTGATATGTTTTCTGGTTGACAAACAAATTTTTGTCTTCTTCAGGATTTTCTTTATTAAGATAAATACCAATAATGTAAAGAGAGAAGGGAAAACAGAACAGAATAAATGAGATGTTGGAATACTAATAAAACAAAACCTGAGGACAAACATTGGTTTGTGGAAACGTCGAAGAAAAAAAAAGTAGTACTCGTAATAAGCTAAGTTTGTGCAAGAATTTTTTATTTTTATAATTGGTGAAGATTTTGAAGGGGTAGTGGGTGTTTTTCTCTCCAATTTCTACGCCACTGGAAAAAGTATGGTTTTAATATACATTTGAACCGCCTGTGTTTTTTACACAAAAAAGGTACTCTTGGTCATAAGCTCTAAAGTTGACAGTTTTCGAGGAAAATCAACTTGTTGAAAAACATGGTCAATTTTTTTAAATAATTTTAATTTTTTCTACTAATTAAACGAAATTTATTTAAACGTTAGAACAAGTAACAAATTTAAAACTCCATAATTGCAAAATTAAAAAAAAAACAATAAAAAACATACACAGTTAAATGAAATGTTGGAAATGTCGGCCGTTAGCTTCAATGCAGGCAGCAATTCTTCGACTATTTTTACGGTTTGGAGAATTAAAAAAAAACATCATTTCTTCTTTTTTTTTTTTTAATTTTGCAATTATGAAGTTCACGTTTAATTAGTAGATTTATTTCAACAAATTTTCAACAGGTTGATTTTGCTCGAAAACGGCCAATTTTAGAGCTTATGACCAAGAGTACCTTTTTTGTGTAGAAAACATTGGCGGTTCAAATGGGTATCTTAAATCCATACTTTTTCCAGTCCAGTCCTGCGCATATATTATGAAACACCCTGTATAATAATAATAAACTTTATTGGCCATTGATCGCTATACAAAATATATACATTGGCAAGTCATATTGTTGTGTATATATCACAAATAAAAAATAAGTCAGTCACTAAAAGTGAAACGATGCATATGATAAAATAAAACAAATACATAAACACGCATAAGTAAAATACAATATACAAAAAAAAAATAAAAAAAATCTAACGTGACGCATGCGGAGGCGCGCAAGTCATAGTGTGCCAGAGCAAAACCCGACATACTCCTGCAACGTATAAAAGCCATTATCAACTAAGAACAGCTTTCGGATGTGGCCAGAGCCTTCGACAGGGTCTGGCAGGAAGGACTCATCTATAAGATGCACACATTAGGATACCCACCAGCGATGGTCAAGCTAGCAGACTCCTACCTACAGGACAGGCAGATTCGCGTCAGGACAGGAAAGGAGGTCTCGGAATCACGGACCCTGGAGGCCGGCGTGCCGCAGGGGTCTGTACTACCCCCCATATTTTCTCCATCTTTAGCACCGACATCCCAAGGACAGACCAGAACACCTTGGCACTCTACGCCGACGACACCGCCCTGATTGCCCGCAGTCGCAGTGCGGAATTGGTGACAAGATACCTGCAGCGAGCAGCGGACAACTTCACCGAATGGTGCACCAGGTGGAAGACCAAGATTAATGCCGAGAAGAGCACCGCGCTCCTCATCAGAAGAAGACAAGTGCGCCCCGACGACTGCGTCAACATCGAGGGTACTGACATACAATGGCAGGACACTGCAAAGTACCTGTTGGTAACTTTGGACAGATCCCTGTCATGGAGACCGCACATCGAGAAGAGCATCGCGAACGCCAAAGGCATCATTTCGAAGAAGGAGCAAGATGCCCTTGCAGGTCCAGCTCCATATGGTTAAGGCAGTCGTGCAACCTGCCTTGACCTATGCCAGTTCGGCATGGGGATACGCGGCACCATCGTACCTGAAACGATTGGAGGCCACGGAGAACAAGGCAAGAAGGATGGCAGTGGGTGCACCCTGGTTTGTGTCAAACGCACAGATCCGAAGGAACCTCAAACTCGACGCCCTCAGGGATGTCATGAGGTTGAGAGCCCAGAAGGTCTTTGCAATGGCAGAGACCCATGCAAACCCACTGATTCGCGAAGCAGTCAACTACAACGTAGAAGACTAGGTGTCATGATGATTTCTCTAACTTGGCGTAATCAAAAAAAAAAAAAAAAGAACAGCTTTCGTTCATTTTTAAAACATATATTAATATATGACAATCAAGTTGTGATTTCTGTTACAAACCTTTACTACACATTGTACAAATATGTTGTTTGTTATTGCTAAGAGTTAATAAATGTTTTGCCAAAGTACTAGTTTCTCAAGAACATTTCATATTTTTTTATGTTTTAACATATGCAATTTTAAATCTCTACTGGATACACCTTTATATGAACAACGTTGACATTCATGAATATTAGACGTAATTGTGGCCATTAAGGTTTTATTATCAGAATGATTTTTCGCTATATGACAATCAAGAGACTTTTTAGATGTAAATCCTTTACTACACATTGTACAAATATATAACTTATTATTGCTATGAGTTAATAAATGCGTTTTCAAATGACTTTTAATGTAAGTAAAATATGCACAATGTGCACAATATAGTTTCTCCAAATCTTTTGATATTTCTTTATGTTTTAACATATGAGTTTTAAAATATGTATTGGATGAAGCCTTATACGAACAACGTTGACATTCATAAAGATTAGACGTAATTGTGGCCATTAAGGTTTTATTATCAGAATGATTATTCGCTATATGACAATCAAGAGACTTTTTAGATGTAAATCCTTTACTACATATTGTACAAACATATGGTTTATTATTGCTATGAGTTAATAAATGCTTTTTCAAATTTATTTTAATGTAAGTAAAATATGCACAATGTGTACAATCTAGTTTGTCCAAATCTTTTGATATTTCTTTATGTTTGGTAAACATATGCAATTTTAATTTTGTACTGGAGGGATCTTTATACGAACAACGTTGACATTCATAAAGATTAGACGTAATTGTGGCCATTAAAGTTTTATTATCAGAATGATTATTGGCAATATGAGAATCAAGAAACCGTTTGAGTTTAAAACCTTTACTACACATTGTACAAACATATAGTTTATTATTGCTATGAGTTAATAAATGTCTATTCAAAGTGCCTCTAAAGTAAGTAAAATATGCACAATGTGTACAATCTAGTTTCTCCAAATCTTTTGATATTTCTTTATGTTTGCTTAACATATGCAATTTTAATGTTGTACTGGATAGACCTTTAAACGAACAACGTTGACATTCATAAAGATTAGACGTAATTGTGGCCATTACGGTTTTATTATCAGAATGATTATTAGCTATATGACTATCAAGAGACCGTTTACGCATAAATCCTTTACTACACATTGTACAAACATGAAATTTTTCATTTCTATCAGTTACTACATGTTTTATCATGTGCCGATTTGAGGCCACCTGAATTCTACTTGTTTTTACTTCATTCGCGTGTTTATGTTTACGCAATAAATGGGTATTTAAACTATTTTCATGAGAAAATGTTTTTTCGCAAATTACGCACCAAATTCTTTTACAATTTGCCCGTCTATGGCTTTTGTAGTTCTTCTCACAAATTGTTTTAAATTTACACTGATTGGAGTATAACCATTTTGTATTTGTTTTCATTGATGTCTCGTTGCACTCTTTGGAATTGTTTGCAGTCACCATCTTTTGCGAGATCAGAGTGCTATAAAAATAAACAATAATAAGTAAATAGGTACGATAAGAGGTGACGGAGAGGATCAACATCATGTGACAATAGGGACCCGCTTTGTAATTTGGATCCATGACGCTGCAAATTTGATCGAATATGTGAAAAATATAATTTCTAACATACTATTTACGATGGATAAGAACCTCGATAACATAGAACTCAAAACTCTCCTTCCTGGATCTACCTAGAGCCAGAACAAAGGAATAACTTAAACATCTTGACAGTACCCCATTATGTAATAATTTAATTAAAATTTGCATTAAAGGGAAGCGAATGCATAAACCACTACTGTAAATATTAATTTATATAGTTTTGTTTTAAATGGATAAACTTCATATATACTTATTTTATATTTTAAATTGGACAATATGAATATTTAACAAAAATATGCAATTACTTAAATTGCAACTCAAACAAATATTTTGACAAAACATTTTTATGTGAAAATTAGAATTTCTTCAACGATTGTAAGATATGTATTATAGTCATTCAGATTTATGCTGTAAGTACATTGACTTGAAGTCAACGTTGAGATCATGCTATAAAAGTGTCGATTGACATAAACTTTCAGATTTGGAATGCTGTAAACTTTTCAAATCAATAATTGAAATTTCAAGAAATTGAAAAAAGTCAAGTGCCCTTGTAAGTTTCAGTAATTGGTAGGCACTAAAGCAAAAAGAGAAACAAAATAACAAGTCAAGATTGAAAAAAGTCAATATTTTCAACGTTAACTAAAAACCTGCACGGTAAAGGCACTTGCACTTGATTTCAATATGAGAAACAAATCACAAATCACTTGGTTTTTCTTTCGCGGCTTGTTTTTTTTTTTTTTTGTTTTTTAGCTTGTTTTGGATCATTAAATATATTTTTATTGAAGTTGTATTTGTGTTACATATGGATTTAATTTTGTTTATAGAATTGCTGTAAAATGAAAATCAGAGGTAATACCCTACTGATTTTCATTAATTAGTTAAGTAAATTGAAAATAGGTACCTATCTAAACTTACCGAGTGATTCGTATTTAATTATGTAGACGCGACATATATTTGCAAAACCGACAACTAAGGCAAAGATTATTGTGAACAGGGTGTCCCAAACTCGGAGCCACAGGCCTATTGTATGAAAACCAGATAAGATAATAAAAATCTTTTTTAAAGGGCTAAATTGAGTTGCGCTAAGGTTCATTTTGGGAAAGCAAAATATTTTTTTCCAATTTCGCAAAATGGAGAAAATGACGTCATCAATGATATTTTTCCATGAACATAACTGTATTTTGCTACAATCAATCGAAAAGATCTATTATTTTTGAAACACTTTTCGAAAAAAAAATTCTATCTCCTTCCGTTAAAAAGTTTGATTATTAGTGACAACAGTTGTCAAAATAATGAATTGTACTGATTGCACTTTTGTACGAACAACGTTGACATTCATAAAAATTAGACGTAATTGTGGCCATTAAGGTTTTATTATCAGAATGATCATATGGAAGGTAATTATTTACAAAGTCTACCTATACCAAAAAAGTGTTCTCGACAAACGAAAATATATGATTTTATGAACAAAATAATGTTTTTCAAGATATTTGATTAAACCATGTAAATCATCAAATGCTACATGGAAAGCAATTTTAAACTTATTATTGTGTCGAAAACATTTTTGTTATAAACACGTTGTAAATAAGTACCTGTTATTATTACTTTCTGTATCGTATTTATTGTTTTGACAATTAATTCTTTATTATTTTGACACGAATTGTCACTAGTAATGTGACAGAATAATTGTTTTTCATGGAGCATTTGATTTGACATGGCTATGTTAAATTATATTATAATACTATTTTTTTGTCAGTTTTGGCACTCTAGCTTTTTAGCGGATGAAGATAGAAAAAAATTTATTTGTAGAAAAGTATTTAAGAAAATTAGAGCTTTCGGAATGTTCGTGGAAAAATAATACTGATGACGTCATATTCTCCATTTTGCAAAATCGGAAAAAACTATTTTTTTGGCGTAAAATATACCTGAATGCAACACAATTTATAACACTTCAAAATATTTTTAATATCTTATCCCGTTTGCATAGAATAGGCTTGGGGCGCCGAGTTTGCGACACCCGGTACATTAATCTTTGGCTCTACCTATATTTTTAGCTCTCCATATCATAATATATGGAGACTATTAGTTTCATGAAAATGTTTTTTTTTTTAATTTCACCGAAAAGACTCGTTTTTGGTCATTTTATACATAAATAAGTACTTTTAAAAAAATGTCTGTCTGTCTGTCTGTATGCACGAAAACGCAAAAACAACTTAACAGATTTTAACAAAATTTGGTACAAAAATACTATAGGACATGGCAAGGAGCTGATTAGCTTTTGGGAAACATTGAGCGTAGGCAAGGGGTTTAAAAGAGGGTTCAAAAATTTAAAAAAAATTCATAGTTCTTAAACTTATCCGAAATACTGCATAATTTTTTACCCATTTAATTGAATATAACCTAAAATATTGAACATAAAATATTAGACCACATTGGCGTTTGAAAATAGTGTAAAATGGGGTAAAAAATATTTAAAAAAAAACGTACTTCTTAAACATAGCAGAAATATTAACTAGTTATTTATAGCTTTGATAGAATATAACCTATAAAATGTGTCATAAATAACTTACTTTCATAGGCGTTCGTAAATAGTGCAAAAGGGGTCAAAACAAAAAATATATATTTCCTAAACTTATTCGAAATATGGAATAATTTTTCATAGTTGTGATACAATATAAGCTAAAAAATATTCCATAAAAGAATTGGTTCACACAGGCGTTCGAAAATAGTCTAAAAAAGGGTCAAAAACGAAAAAAAAAATGTTTCCCAAATATTCCAGAAAAATTGACTAATTTGGCGTTCGAAAATAGTGTAAAATGGGGTAAAAAATATTTAAAAAAAACGTACTTCTTTAACATAGCAGAAATATTAACTAATTATTTATAGCTTTAATAGAATATAACCTATAAAATGTATCATAAATAACTTACTTTCATAGGCGTTCGTAAATAGTGGAAAAGGGGTCAAAACATAAAAAATATATATTTCCCAAACTTATTCGAAATATGGAATAATTTTTCATAGTTGTGATAGAATATAACCTAAAAAATGTTATATAAAAGAATTGGTTCACACAGGCGTTCGAAAATAGTCTAAAAAAAGGGTCAAAAACGAAAAAAAAATGTTTCTCAAATATATCAGAAAAATTGGCTAATTATATGTAGCTTTGATATAAGATAACCTAAAAAATGCAGCATAAAATTTTAATTCACATAGGCGTTCGTAAATAGTAGAAAAAGGGGTAAAATAAAAAAAAATTAAAATTATTTTTTTTTATATTTAACTAGTTGAATTGGTGTTAAAAATACACGACAAAAATTAATGTGCCATAGGAGTGCGTGAAAATTCTATATAAGGGTCAGAAAAAATTTGTATCCGTGATAACTCAAAAACCACTTAACGGATTTTAACCACATTTGGTACGAAAATACTACAGGATATTTATAGGTGGTGATTAACATTGAGCGTAGAAAAGGGGTTTAAAAGAGGGTTAAAAATTTTAAAAAACCATAGTTCTTAAACTTATCCGAAATATTGAAAAAATTTTCATAGTTGTGATAGAATATAACCTAAAAAATGTTACATAAAAGAATTGGTTCTCACAGGCGTTCGAAAATAGTCTTAAAAAAAGGTCAAAAGCGAAAAAAAATGTTTCTCAAATATACCAGAAAAATTGGCTAATTATATATAGCTTTGATAAAAGATAACCTAAAAAATGCAGGATAAAATTTTTATTTACATAGGCGTTCGTAAATAGTAGAAAAAGAGGTAAAATAAAAAAAAATTAAAATGTAAAAAAATTTATATTTAACTAGTTGAGTTGGTGTTAAAAATACACGACAAAAATTAATGTACCATAGGAGTGCGTGAAAATTCTATATAAGGGTCAGAAAAAATTTGTATCCGTGATAACTCAAAAACCACTTAACGGATTTTAACCAGATTTGGTACGAAAATACTACAGAATACCTATAAAAGGTATAATTAAATAGAACCTAAAATATTTAACCTAAACAATTTGACCACATTGACATTCAAAAAAAAGTGTAAAATGGGGTAAAAAGATTAGAAAAAAACGCATTTCTTAAACCATAGCATAGCAAATTTGTATCCGTGATAACTCAAAAACCACTTAACGGATTTTAACCACATTCAGTACGAAAATACTACAGGAATATTTATAGGTGGTGATTAACATTGAGCGTCGGCAAGGGGTTTAAAAGAGGGTTCAAAAATTTAAAATAGTTCTTAAACTTATCCGAAATATTGAATATAGCTTTGATATAAGATAACCTACAACATGCACCATAACAATTTTGTTTATATAGGGGTTCGTAAATGGTAGAAAAGGGGGCAAAATAACTTTTATAATAAAACTAAAAAAAATCAATTATTTTGCGTACAAGAACTTGGCCTAGAAGATCTGAAATATAAAATATCTACGTCTAAATAGTGCCTCCAAAGAGAAGAAAAAGGCACAAAACCCGATACTTAAAAAAAATAGCTGATGTCTAGAACAAAACAAAAATTCATTAAATTTAGATAAATGACAAAAAGGTCATAAAATTATTACTTTTACACTTAAATATGGAGAGCTATTCGTGCCTCGAGGGCAACAGTTTATTTATGTATAAAATGACCAAAAAAATTTTTTTCATGAAATAGTCTCCATATATACGAGTACATAATATATTACATATATGATATGGAGAGCTAAAAATATTTAAAATGTAAAAAAAAATTATATTTAAGTTAAATTGCTGTTAAAAATAAACGACAAAAATTAATGTACCATAGGCGTCCATGAAAATTTTATAAAAGGGCCAGAAAAAATTTCTAATCGTGATAACTCAAAAACCACTTAACGGATTTTAACCAGATTTGGTACGAAAATACTACAGGATATTTTTAGGTATAATTAAATATAACCTCAAATATTTAACCTAAACAATTTGACCACATTCATATTCAAAAAAGTGTAAAATGGGGTAAAAAGATTAGAAAAAAACGCATTTCTTAAACCATAGCAGAAATATTGACTAGTTATTTAAAGCTTTGATAGAATATAACCTATAAGATGTGTTATAAATAACTTGCTTTCATAGGCGTTCGTAAATACTGTAAAAGGGGTCAAAATAAAAAAACATATACTTCCTAAACTTATTCGAAATACGGAATAATTTTTGATAGTTGTGATAGAATATAACCTAAAAAATGTTACATAAATGAACTGGTTCACACAGGCGTTCGAAAATAGTGTAAAAAAGGGTCGAAAACAAAAAAAAAATCCCAAATATAACAGAAAAATTGGCTAATTATATATAGCTTTGATATACGATAACCTACAACATCGTCAATAGAAGAACAGGGGGCAAAATAAATTTTATAATAAAATTAAAAAAATCATTTTTTTTTTGCGTACAAGAACTTTTTATATTTCATATTATATCAAGTTGTTTAATGTATGTTAGGACGGCGATGGTAGTTACTTGTTTTTAAAAAAAAATTATTTATTGAATAAAAATCTTAATTAAATTTAAACAGTCGTTTTAATCATACCCAAGTTTATAATGTTTATAATGATGTTTCTTCGTTGGAAGATTTAATGAGACTTCTTATTATTATTTACAATGCAGTTTTATATTATTGAAATAAAGGTACTTAACCCATTATTACCTAGCGTGCCATATATGGAACGCATATTTTTAATATTTTATAAACAAATATTTCAAATATTCAAACATAAATGTTTGCAAACAGCAATACATGACGTTATATTAATTGTTGCCTAACCAATAACATTAAAATTGGCGCCAAATATTTGTGTGCACTACAAGTTTCAACTTCAGTTGTAAACAGATGTTAGGTAGAACTGAATGTGAAAATGAGCCAACATAAACCGTAAGTATTATTTCAAAAAATTTGACTAGAATAAATGCTTGTGCTAGTCTATAAATATCTCAATACTCTTAAGGCAACATATGTATCATAAGAATAATAATTATTTGTTGTTTTAGGTTATTTTTTATATGTTTATATTTACTGTACCATATATGGAACACTAGGATAATAAGGTACGTTTTTTTTTTAGGTTAACAGTGCAGCAAATGGCTGATCTGTTAGAATCCGATGATTTTTGGGCAAGTGATCTAGTGGATAAAGTTTATATTGCACCCCCCGAAGTAAATATTTTGTCTGATGAGGACTCCGGTGATGAAGATACCGGCGGCATGCTAGATAATTTATCTAGTAAGCAATTGCAAGCAGAAGCTGAAGCTGTAACAGTTAGTGGGAGGAGAATAGAATCTGATGATGTACAGAATTTGAGCCCAACCATTGAAGCACCGGTTGAAATATACCCTACGCCGGATTTTGTATGTCAGATGGTGAAGATAACCTACCTGTGAGTTATTTTGTAAAGAAGCACGAAAAACCTGTCTTGTCTTGGAAGAAAAATAAAGATATAGGTAGTGAATATTTCGGAAGACACGGATGTAAGCAGTACATTCGTGGTAAACCAATACGCTTTGGTTATAAGGTGAGGTGCATCAATACAAAAAGTGGCTACCTAATAAATTTTGAAGTGTATCAAGGTGCTATTCCAAATTCAAACCATGAACAGCAAAAACGCTTCGGAAAAGCAACTGCCCCACTTATTCAAATGATTCAAGAGTTTCCTGCTCAAATTAGAGACATGCGCTACAGATTTTATTTTGATAATTTATTTACGTCTATAAACTTCCTGTTCTATATGAATGAGAAGGGTTATGGTGGCACTGGCACTGTACGCGAGAATCGCCTTCCAAAAAATGTCAACATTGCACCTGTCAAAATGATGAAGAAAGCTAATCGTGGTACTTATGATTATTCATTGGAAGAGACAAATCATCTTATTATTACAAGGTGGAAAGATAATTCAATGGTTACAGTGGCTTCAAATGTTCATGGAGTGTTTCCTATATCGAATGCAAATAGATATTCTTCAGCGGAGAAGAAGAGAGTCGGAATTTCTCGACCGAATGTTATTACCCAATACAATAATTTTATGGGAGAAACCGATCAAATGGATGCCAATGTTAATAATTACCGGGTCGGATTTAGAGGCAAAAAATGGTGGTGGACAATTTTCACATGGCTGATTGACGTTTGCATCCAAAATGCCTGGGTTCTAAGCAGAAAAACTGGCCGCAAAACAACGTATATTCAGTTTAGACGGGAAATTGTTCAGTGCTATTTAACTAAATATCAAGTGCTACATAAATCTGCTGGACGATCATCTGCTACGGCTGGTAATAGTAGTCCATGACTTTATTCGATTTGACCGCACCGACCATTTTGTTGAGTATATCTCAAATTCAAAAAGAAGACGATGTGCAGGTGATATACACGGTCCCAAAGCAAGTGCCGTTCAAACGCAGTGCAAGAAATGCGAGGTAGGTCTTTGCATTGCATGTTTTGTTGAATTTCACCGAAAAAAAAATTAAATATTAAAATATATATCTATTCTTATATTGTTTAATGTAAAATATTTTAAACTTTTCTACAATAAACGTTTTTCTTTTTGTATAACATTTTTTTTATTTAATCATAAATACGTACCCCATATGCCTAACGTACCATATATGGTACACCACTTTACTGACATTCTATGACTCACCCAAGTAAAAAACAAATGATAATAGTTTTAAAAGATAAAGTTTAGTGCTATTATGTCAAAAATTTTACTTATTTCAGAAAAAAAATAATTCAGGCATTAATGGGTTAATGCAATTGGAGTAAGCATAATTCTTATGATAAGGTGTCTAGACATAATAACCAATATGAGAAACAAAGCTCTAAAAGAAGTGCATATTATAATTATAAATATTATATAGGGTTTTAGGATGTAACATGTATATTTATTGTCATCCAGAAAGAAAAATTAATATCAAAATCTAAATTGTTATTCAATAAAAAATGTTTACCTTTTACGTTTTTTGCCATCATAAATAACATCAACACTATGATTTTGTTCCAATTCCATACACTTTCGCCGTCTTTTGGGCACATTCAAATCGAGATTAACATCACTGGACGCACATCGTTTAGCATTTAAGACAATGGTTTTAATGTTACTAACATTATTGTTAACTTGGCGAAAATCTAAACGTTCTAATTTAACATATAACTGTTTTGTAGAACACCTTAATTCAATATCTTGAATATAAGGTATTACACTCTTTTTGTCATCAATATTACTTAAATCTTCTACACTTTTATCACTATAATTCATTTCTAAGTTATTGTGGTGAATGTAAGAATTTGTATTACTTATATGATCTATTGTTGGGTTTATCATCACCAATTTGTGATCCTCAATATCAATCTTAAGCTCCTCATTCCAATTATCCTCAGGATATGTTACTCCATTGGTTTCTAAGTCATCTTTGATAATATCGTTGGTTTGAAGTCTTGGAGGTTCATGTTTAATTAGTATGTTTTTACATTCAATATTATTGCGATTTTTATTATTAATGTTATCACTATATTTAGTATTTACATTTTTGGATATTGTATCATAACTTGTGGTTGAATCTTCAAATATTTCTTGAAAATCATCACCAATGTCGTTAAGAATTAATTCTCCTGCCGCCAACATCGTATTGATTCGTTGTTCTATCAATTAAAAAAAAAACAATTGGAAAGTTTTTTAAAAAAGACTGAAAATTTTTGTAAATAAATGGTTATTGGTTTGAATATAAAGTCACTTTATACGATAGAATAATGTTTATATTGCTTTATACACAAAACATCCCATGTTTGTGTACAAAGTTTAATTGATTTAAATTTCTTGGTTAGAGAGAGGCCACGCTTCCTTTTTCTGTGGTATTAAGGTATCAGAGCATACGTTAATTTCCTTTTATACCGAGCCAATGAGAATCATCGTGCGCGCGTCTGCTTGTCGTAAGCCGGGTTTATACAGCATAATCATAAATATATGCATAATAATCACAAAAGCATTGTAATCATAGGCACCGTTACAAGAGTCAGTCATAATGCTAATATACCTAGCTGTAAATGTAAATTAACAAATTATAATGTGCAATATCATACAAAACGCAAATTTTGAATTAAGAAATTCAGCTGTACTTTCTCTAAAACTCAAAAGTAGATACATACGCTTACTCATATCAAAGATTAATGTATATTAATCTTTGCTCATATCATTGTTTAAACTAATTTATATTTATGCTTATGTTGTATAAACCGGGAACTATGTTTAGAATTAAGTCAACGAAAATTGCGATTGGGATCAAAGAACGAATAGCAAAAATAAAAGACTGGAAATAATACAAAAATTTGAAATCCAAAAAACATATTTATTAACAAAGTAAAACACGATAAAGGTAACTCTAACCGATCCTAATAAATTTAGGTAATGAAAAATAACCAATGAAGACTTGCAAATGATATAAATGATTTTTGAATTACATACCATTTTGTAAGACTCGGACCACAATTCTAGATGGGCATGTTCCGTTAATGTGTATACTACCACCCGCTTTCATACTGCGACTTTTACACAAGCTGGTATAGCCTAACATAAAACAATGGCATTTGTGATATGTTTTATGGTGGATGAATTAAAACTCAGGTTGTTGCACTTTAATTACATGTTTATTGAATGAATGTTCAAACACCTCTGTTACTAGTTACTATCGTAATGTAATGTTACCGCAGTATATATTATTAGTATGTACTATTTTATCCTGACTATTCAAATATATATTGTTTCTATGCATATTGGAAAGTTATGTATCACATCAGAAATTATTAGCTTCCTTACAGGATGTACTAAGTTAGGTTCTACACATTGTGTTATCAATTATTTAGCACATAGGCATAAAAACCTTTAGAATTAGTTCTGTTACAATTGTAGACTATAATCTCATCACTATTAGCAAGTTTCCTTCTCGTATGACATGCATAATCTACTTCTTTATTCTCCTGTCCTCTCCAGATTGCCATTTCTTCCGAATTCCTAAAATTTAATATTGTTTCTTTAATACGCTATGAATATTGTCCAAATGTGTAATTAAATTAGCATGCCGGGAAAATCTTGATTTGTACAGATGGAACACATGGTGTGTTTCGTTAGGTCCTTGTCCTGAACTAATTTTCCGTGGAGATTCCTCAAGTACTTATTTCTTGTGCCACTGGTAGCTAAACTTATTTTACAAATCTGGCAAAGTAATTTATCATTATCCATCCTACAAAACGTTAATCCAAATATTATATTACGTTCTTATTCACGAATATACTATTAATGCTTAATATACATATACCTACATATATGGAAGAACATAATATGTGCTTAAAAAAATAGTTTTTAATCAAAATACTTGGGAATTGTTACTAATTTCGAAAGATATGACATTAATTCGTCAAATTATCATGAAAATAACTTACCAATAGTAAGAAAATTCTATAACATTTACAAATATTGGAAGGATATGCTCTAGAAATAAAGAACAGAAAATTTATGAAAATATTTATTTATTATTCAGTTTTGCTATTTTTATTGAATTTTATCAAATTAACATTAGAGAACATGAGTAAATATAAAAAGGCATACAATAATGGTTTTAGACGATTGGGTAATATACAGGGTGAGTCGTTAGTGCTTTAACCTTCGATATTATCGTTAAAAATAACAGCTATATTATACATTAATGCATAATTTACTGATAAAAACGAAAAGTCTAATTGATAACTTATTTTAATTTTGTTGTTTTCAATTTTTTTAGAACGCCACTAAATATTTCATAACAAAAAATTGTAAATAAAACCACAAAAATAGCAAACACAATACACTTCTGTTTTTATTTATAATACTCAGATCCTATCTACCTGAAAAAATAAAATCCTTCATCCGCCATTCTACTTTCTTGGGTCTCTCTCTCTCTCTCTTTCGATTATATAGTTATAAAGTAAAGATGGCGTCGGCAGAAGATATCTGTCCGCGCTGTGACGACAATTTTTGGGTGAATAAAGGAAATATTTGTTGTAACATGTGTAGAAAAAGGTCACACTTAATGTGTGTTAGTATCAAAGAATCGTGGGCAAAAATTTTTAAGGATAACAGTAATTTGTGCTGGTTTTGTGATGAGTGTAATGGCAAATGGAGTCAGCGGGTTAGTAATGATTTAGATGATTTTGAATCTGAAATCAAATCAAAGACTACTGAAGCTGCAGTGATCGCCACATTACGCAAGGAAGTTGAAAGTCTGCAAAGAGAGAAGGTACTGATGGAAAAACTAATTGAGGAAATGCAATACTCCAATAACCTACAAAAAATAGTTATATCCAAATACGAAGAACAAGTGCAATCAATAAATGGAAATAACAGATTTCTCCATAATAAGGGTACTTACCAACGGTCAACAGATGGCACCCCAAGTACGTCGTCTTCTGCAGATACGGCTACCACTAACGATGTAGTATTGGCCAGAGGTGAACGGAAGAGTTATTCGGATATGGTTATAAGGAATAAGTCTAGTAATCATAATAATAACAATAAATCAAATGAAGAAGTCAATGCTGGTAAACACAATCCTACTTATATCGACATAAAAACCGTTAGTTCTGCAGTATTAGAGGCGCAAACAGCATCTAAAATGGCTCAGCTACAAAAACTTACGACAGATGATGATTTTCAACTTGTTAAACGGAAAAAACAATAATGAAAACACACATAACGTACAGGGAGTTCCAAAGTACACATCTTTACATGTCACAAGACTTGATCCCTCCACGAAACCGGATGATCTGCGGACTATACTTGTAGAACATTTCCCCGAGGTACAGTGTGAACTACACCCATCAAAACAACCTTCAGTCTACGCGTCGATGAAAGTTACCATAATGGAGAAACATTTCAAAGATGCGTGGCGAAGAAATCTATGGCCAAGCGGAGCACTGGTGTCACGATTTTTTGTGAAGAAGAGGATGGCGCAAGACAATCTAGCGGATCCTCAGCGAGAAGCTTCTTAACTGGCTGCAATACATCACAGAATGTAAAGTATGCAAAAGTAATGCATACTTCCAAAAGTTTTAAAAATAACATACATATATACTATCAAAATACTAGAGGATTAAGAACAAAGACACAAGACTTTTACACGAGTATACTTGGAGATAACTATGATATTATAGCAGTAACTGAGTCTTGGCTGACCAGTGGTATCTCTGACGGTGAACTATTTGATACAAGGTATCAAGTATTTAGATATGATCGCAAATCTGAAAAGAGCAGGGGTGGAGGTGTAGTATTGGCTGTGAAGAAGACTTTCCGCTGCGAGGTGATTGATGTTGACTGTGGTGTTGAGTGTTTGTTAGTAAGGATTAAGTGTTCAAAAATTAGTTTTTATTTGTCAGTAGTATATTTTCCCCCTAACTCAGACATCAATATGTATGAGAAGTTTTTCAATATATTTGAGAATATCCCGGATGAGGATATCAGGTTAACGATTCTGGGCGATTTTAATATTCCCAATTTATTTAACACAACAAGTGATAAAAGTAATCTGCTAGAGAATTTTATAAATAAATATAATCTAGAACATTTTAATAGTGTACCGAATTTTATGTTGAAGTTTCTTGACTTAGTCATATCAAGTTTACCTGTATCGGATGTGAGTCGTTGTGAGTATCCATTAGTACCTGAAGATGAGTATCACCCGGCGCTAACACTGAATATTGTTATAGATAACCATAGCATTCCTCGAAAATGTCATCAGAGGATTTTTGAGTACGATTTCTCAAAAGGTAACTATTTATTATTATATCAACTCTTACAAAATACTGATTGGGATAATTTATTATCATGTACAGACGTAAATGAGTGTCTAAGTAGCTTTTATCACAAAATGTATGAATGTATAAGTATATCTATTCCCAGGTATTCTAGGGTATCCGGTGGTCCTACTCAGAATTTTCACCCCTGGTTCTCTAGTGCTCTTAAATCAAAGATAAAGTCAAAACATAGGTTACACAGATTAATTAAAAAACATGAAGCTACCCACGGACAAAAGTTGGAGTTTAATATTTTAAGAAATGATATAAAAGCTCAAACTAGCAGGGATTATCGAGAGTATTTAAAAACACTGGAATCAAAAATACAGAACGATCCTACAAAGTTCTGGTCTTTTCTTAACGGTAAGAGAAAGCAGGTTGGTTTACCTGCAGAGATGGAATTTGAGGGTGAGAGTTACGATGATTCATCTTCTATCGCAGATGCATTTGCTCGATTCTTTAGGTCGGCGTACACCAAAGGTACCGTTCTTGATTTTGATTTTTATAAGTTAAGTTTCGGATCATTCGAGTTTTCCGAGATCACGGAGGAGGATGTGAGGTTAAGTATAAAAAGAATGAAACCCAAGAAATCTACGGGTACTGATGGCTTGCCATCATATATCCTCAAGGGCTGTGTGGACTTTATTGTGATTCCTTTAATGCACATATTTAATATAGGAATAACTTCGTGTCAATTTCCGAATGAATTAAAAGCATCAATTATAACTCCAGTACTTAAAAAGGGAAATGCTAGAGGAGTGGTGAATTACAGACCAATAACCTTAATCAATAACATTGCCAAAATATATGAAACACTGATATATGACAAACTATATGAATATATGAAACCCAAATTGTCCCAGTACCAGCATGGTTTTATGTCTGATAAATCCACCACGACAAACCTGTGTGTATTTTCTGAATTTGTATCAACTATTGTAGATCAAGGAAAACAACTCGATGTAATATATACAGATTGCACGAAGGCGTTTGACAAGGTTGATCACGGGTTACTGCTCAGGAGACTGATTGAGTATGGTATATCAGAAAAAGTTTTCAAGTTCCTTTACACATATCTACTTCGGAGACCTCAGTCTGTTAAAGTTGGAAACACATATTCAAGTAAATTCATTGCTACCTCTGGCGTACCACAGGGAAGTAATCTAGGGCCCCTACTGTTCAATATTTTCATAAACACTCTTCCCGATGTAGTCGTTGATTCTTGTGCACTGCTATATGCAGATGATTTCAAGATATATCGTGCAGTCGCAGACCGTATTGATTCTGATTTACTACAAATGGACTTGAACAATGTTCAGAAGTGGTGTTTTCATAATAAAATGGAGTTAAACGTTAATAAATGTTTTGTGGTGACTTACACCAGGAAGGTTACACCTGTCACATCTGAGTATAAAATTGATGGTGTATCATTATCTCGGAAAGAGGGTGCATTGGATTTGGGAGTTTCTTTTAGGACAGACTTTAGGTTTAACGATCACTACCAGCATTGTATCGGCAAGGCCTTCAGATCCCTTGGTTTCGTTTTACGTAACTGTGGAAATTTTGAAATAACCACAGTAATTAAACTATATAATTCTCTAGTACGACCTCACTTAGAGTACGCGTCTATAATATGGTCACCCATATCGATCTTATTGAAAAAGTGCAGAAAAGATTTTTGAGATATTTATATAAAAGAAACCACAACACATATCCTTTCATGATCTCTTATAGATCGATGCTTATGGAGTTTAAGATTGAAACGTTACGCAGCAGAAGAGAAAAACAGTGCATCAAATTCATGTATAATATTGTAAATAATTTGAAATACTTGAACTGTGAATTTATTAACCATGTTAGTTTCAAAGTACCAAAAATTAATTTAAGAATATTGGACAAAAGACTGTTTTCAATAAAAATAGGGAGTCTTTCTCCGATTAATAATATCATGGACATATGTAACAGGTACATAGTTGAGAATGACTTGGATATGTTTAACACATCTCTAACACTAATATTGGGAATGTTAAATGATAATGCTAGGTTCTGATGTCTGTGTGGGGTGTTAATGAGAATACTTTTACATAATAGTTGATGTTCTGTCACATTACTTTTTCCTTTTTTTTCTTTCTTTCTCATTTGTTATTAGATGTGTAAGTGATATTATCATTATTATTGTTGTTGTTTATTATTGTAGTCTTTGTTACCACTTTACATGTAATTACCACTTGTGGTGTTTGTAGGGTTATTTGAATAAATAAATAAATTATTGGCCTCTACAACTAGGTAGCCATTTATTTATGTTAGATATTTTGATTGAGTTTTTTTTGGACCTACAGTTTAGGGTGAAGTTCGAACCACGGTCATTGACTGCCAGATATCAGCACCTACGACAATATAGTCAATAACTACTAGGCATAGGCAAGTCTACCGACTCGGCCGGGAGCACCGTCTACCCATCCAATTACCAACCACACGACCAGGTACTTAACTACCATGATCACATCGATATGTGTTTGAAAATGTGGGCATCTCCCGACCACCCATGTCTTCTTCACGGAAACTGGATAAAAACCCTTATGTACAAGGATAAAACATATGAATAAAGAAGAGAATATTCATTGAATAAAACATATAAACAATAAATAAACATTACCAAACAATTCGTTAGCTTCGCAATGATTGCGCATGTTAGAACCAACAGTGCTCAGTGAGAACTACAAAATTGGTTCGGAACCGGTAACGAACTATTCCGTATGCTCTGCGAACGGCAAACTGTTTGCGTTTATTACTAGTGGTTCAAAAATTTTTTACCGCGAACACGAAAAGCAAACTGCGCAAGCAGTGTTGATCCCAGGTGCTTTTTCGTATTATATTTAGTACGTTTTGAGAGACTTCATACGTTAATACGCCAGAACGATATTCTAGTAAAAAACGTACTAGATTCTAGTACGTTTTTAATCAAATCAATATTTATCCCCTAACTCAAGGAAAACCAAATATTCTGACTAAATGGCTCATAGATACAAAGAAGAAGTGAAACTTTACTGTCATCTCATCTAACCATCTTTGGGTGTCTGCTGTTGACAATTACTCGATCACTTAGATTTAAGGAAATTGTAAATCTAGTACAATTGTAAATCTAGTACGAAAATTGTAAATCTAGTACGAAAAAAAAAGCATGCGAACAACACAGTGCGCAAGCGTAGAAAACTAGAAATAGTCCAGAATTGCCTCCGCGAACGAAGCTAATAATAACTCCTCCTTTTACTAGTTCTTCTTCTCCTCGGTGTGGTATTTTATGGTTCTATATTCTCTATGGCATTGTCTTTTATAGATAACCTATAAAGTCTAACAATACAACATAAACAATAATTCAAGTTAAAAGTGAAAATTGTACAAGTCAAGTGTTTCTAGAAGTAACATTGAAATAAGCATCAGAAGAACTCTGTGGTTCTGGTAAACTTGGGGACCCACAGAATTTGACACTTTTTCTTAACTTTTTATAAAGCTTACCTTAAATAGAGATGAATTAAACCAAAAAATCAATGGATCATCCAGTTTTTTGTTCTTAAATAAATAATAAACATCTAAAATGCCTCTCTTCTTTTGGAACAAAAAGCGCCATAACCCGCTAATTATATAAACTATTTATGGGGTATTCTTCTATTTAGTAACCTTGATGACCCACAGAATTCCTACTGAAGACACACAGACCACATTAAACCCCTTTTTTAAGTAAAATAAATTTGCTAAAATATTAAGATAGGGTTAGTGTGTTACAAGTTTATTTACATTTACCAATTCTACCAAACAAGAATATAGAGGTTATATGCGATATTGCCATATATATTCGAACCGTTCAAATGTTTTTTTGGGCAAAAATTATTTTTCTGCAAGTTAAGACAAATTAGTATTTTATTTGCTTCTAGCGATTATAGTGAAAGTATTTTAAGTCTGGATTCGCTCTGATTACTTAGTTTAAAATTAATATTATAGTTGGGCTGGATAGTTTTGTTACTTGGGTTGGGTAGTTAGGTTAGTTTGGCTGAGTTCTATTGGGGTAGTTTCGCTAGTGTGGGTTGGGTTAGGTTACTTTGGGTGAGTTATATTGGGGTAGTTTCGTTTGTTGGGTAGTTAGGTTAGTTTGGGTGAGTTATATTGAGGTAGTTCCGTTAGATTGGGTTGGGTAGTTAGGTTAGTTTGGGTGAGTTATATTGGGGTAGTTTGTTGGGTTGGGTAGTTAGGTTAGTTTGGCTGAGTTCTATTGGGGTAGTTTCGCTAGTTTGGGTTGGGTTAGGTAGTTAGGTTAGTTTGGGTGAGTTATATTGGGGTAGTTTCGTTTACTGGGTTGGGTTGGGTTAGTTTGGGTGAGTTATATTGGGGTAGTTCCGTTAGATTGGGTTGGGTTAGGTAGTTAGGTTAGTTTGGGTGAGTTATATGGGGTCAGTTTGAGTTACTTTATGGTAGTGTGCTTATATTGGGGTAGTTTGGTTAGATTAGTTTGGGATAGTGTGGTTAGATTGGGTTGGGTAGTTAGGTTAATGTGGGTGAATGATGTTGGGTTGGGTAGTTGGGTTAAATTAGGTTTATTTTAGTTAAGGTATTAGTTTGACCATTTAAATATTTATAGGTGGTGAAATAGGTAATTTTTTTATTTTTGTTTATTTATTCCTTTCAGTTTTTAAAGTACGATTACACAATACTAGTGCAGTACATTTAAAACTCAGTGAAAATAAAATCACTTGGCAACACTGTAAATACTGTGTGATGTTATTAGCGTATTTTTACTACTGCGTTGCGTGAACGTCTTGTTTTATTCAACTTTTAAAATCATTTTTCTCTTTCAAAAGTGCTTTATCCATAATTTTTTTTTGAAAAAGTGTTCTATTACAATAGAGCTTTTAAGTAAAAAAAAAAAATTTTGCGAAATTCCGTGGGTCCCCAACTTTACCAGACCCATAAATTATAAAGACAATGCCATAGAGAATAGAGAGATATGGGAACGATTGTAAAGCCCAGTCACTAATAACGCCGGCATTATTTTGACATCAGAGCATGCGCTGTTCGCTTTTAGTAAGGCGCGCCACTAATAAGGATTGTGCCTGCCATTATTTGTGGACGTATTGTGCCTGGCAGTATTGGGTTCTTATTTTATTACATCTTTATTATATTATTTTCTGATTTGTGGTTAGAATTTTGGTTAATAAAGAATTGTTGTTTATTTTTATTTATCTGTTTTGTGTTTTGTGCAGTAGCGTTCTAGGCATAATATGAAACATGAAATTCGACATAGGGAAAAACAAAAGAAACATATTTACATATAGCGATGATGTAATCCTATTAAAAGAATATTTATATGAAAATCCAACAAACAACCCAGAAACATGGGAAACAATTCAGACTCGATACAACAACAAACGAAAGACATTTTTAATAAAATCCCTTTTTTCTATTTAGGCATTTCTCCAAGACGCATGACTTCCAGAGCTTCATCCATTTGAATATTTATATTATAATACCTATATTATTTTAGCTTATTTATTCTTTCCATTACAATGCTAGTTTCCAGATTTTTAGGTTAAAAATGAGATATAGGACGCGGCCTTAAAAAACCTTACCCATATCAATAAAATAATTGTAAAATAGTGCCTGGCATTATTTTAGTTAAGGTCTCTCACAATTACTGACAGGCACTAAACATGTCGTCCCCATATCTCCCTAATATAGAACCATAAAATACCACACCGAGGAGAAGAAGAACTAGTAACAGGAGGAGTTATTATTAGCTTCGTTCGCGGAGGCAATTCTGGACTATTTCTAGTTTTCTACGCTTGCGCACTGTGTTGTTCGCCTGCTTTTTTTTCGTACTAGATTTACAATTTCCTTAAATCTAAGTGATCGGGTAATTGTAAACAGCAGACACCCAAAGATAGTTAGATGAGATGACAGATGACAGTAAAGTTTCACTTCTTCGTTCTATGAGCCATTTCGTCAGAATATTTGGTTTTCCTTGAGTTAGGGCATAAATATTGATTTGATTAAAAACGTACTAGAATCTAGTACGTTTTTTACTAGAATATCGTTCCGGCGTACTAACGTATGAAGTCTCTCAAAACGTACTAAATATAATACGAAAAAGCACCTGGGAACAACACTGCTTGCGCAGTTTGCTTTTCGTTTTCGCGGTAAAAAATTTTTAGAACCACTAGTAATAACGCAAACAGTTTGCCGTTCGCAGAGCATACGGAATAGTTCGTTACCGGTTCCGAACCAATTTTGTAGTTCTCACTGAGCACTGTTGGTTCTGACATGCGCAATCATTGCGAAGCTAACCAATTGTTTGGTAATGTTTATTTATTGTTAGTTGTAGAGGCCAATAATGGAAAGAGAGAGAGAGAGACACCCAAGAAAGTAGAATGGGGGATGAAGGATTTTATTTTTTCAGGTAGATAGGATCTGAGTATTATAAATAAAAACAGAAGTGTATTGTGTTTGATATTTTATTTACAATTTTTTGTTATGAAGTATTTAGTGGCGTCCTAAAAAAATTGAACACAACAAAATTAAAATAAGTTATCAATTAGACTTTTCGTTTTTATCAGTAAATTATGCATTAATGTATAATATAGCTGTTATTTTTAACGATAATATCCAAGGTTAAAGCACTAACGACTCACCCTGTATATTACCCAATCGTCTAAAACCATTAATGTATGCATTTTTATATTTACTCATGTTCTCTAATGTTAATTTGATAAAAGTCAATAAAAATAGCAAACCTGAATAATAAATAAATATTTTCATAAATTTTCTGTTCTTTATTTCTAGAGCATACCCTTCCAATATTTGTAATTAATTAATGTCATATCTTTCGAAATTAGTAACAATTCCCAAGTATTTTGAATAAAAACTATTTTTTTTAAGCACATATTATGTTCTTCCATATATGTAGGTATATGTATATTAAGCATTAATAGCATTTTCGTGAATAAAAACGTAATATATAATATTTGGATTAACGTTTTGTAGGATGGATAATGATAAATTACTTTGCCAGATTTGTAAAATAAGTTTTGCTACCAGTGGCACAAGAAATAAGTTCTCGAGGAATCTCCACGGAAAATTAGTTCAGGACAAGGATCTAACGAAACACACCATGTGTCCCATCTGTACAAATCAAGATAAATTTTCCCGGCACGCTAAAATAATTACACATTTGGACAATAGGGAGTTAAGGCAAAACCAAGGACGTATACGTATCTCCGTACGTAAACGTGAGATTTTGGTTATGTTTACACTAGATAAGCACTCATTCAAAATAGAGTTAAGGTGCCATCCCATACATATCGTATGTGCGGAATGTAGAGATAACACTGTACTTGAGAAAAAGACTTTTTTAGATTTTTCTACTTCCATTTACTATGTTATTAATATTATTGTTTTTTAATCATTAACCAAATACCTATATATTTTATTATTATGTATACCCATAAACAATAACAGAAAAATGCTTATAATTGTTACAAAATAAACTACTACTACTATAATAAAGTATTTATTGCAAAATAGCTTAGCTTAATTTTTAATATAGATTCACAGTTCTTCTTCGTATCATTAAACGTATCATAAAGTTAAAGAGCGCATGCGTAGATGTCAAAAGATACGTTTACGTATACGTCACTGGCTTTGCCTTAACTCCCTAATATTCATAGCGTATTAAAGAAACAATATTAAATTTTAGGAATTCGGAAGAAATGGCAATCTGGAGAGGACAGGAGAATAAAGAAGTAGATTATGCATGCCATACGAGAAGGAAACTTGCTAATGTTGATGAGATTATAGTCTACAATTGTAACAGAACTAATTCTAAAGGTTTTTATGCATATGTGCTAAATAATTGATAACACAATGTGTAGAACCTAACTTAGTACATCCTGTAAGGAAGCTAATAATTTTTGATGTGATACATAACTTTCCAATATGCATAGATACAATATATATTTGAATAGTCAGGATAAAATAGTACATACTAATATAATATACGGGGGTAACATTACATTACGATAGTAACTAGTAACAGAGGTGTTTGAACATTCATTCAATAAACATGTAATTAAAGTGCAACAACCTGAGTTTTAATTCATCAACCATAAAACATATCACAAATGCCATTGTTTTATGTTAGGCTATACCAGCTTGTGTAAAAGTCGCAGTATGAAAGCGGGTGGTAGTATACACATTAACGGAACATGCCCATCTAGAATTGTGGTCCGAGTCTTACAAAATGGTATGTAATTCAAAAATCATTTATATCATTTGCAAGCCTTCATTGGTTATTTTTCATTACCTAAATTTATTAGGATCGGTTAGAGTTACCTTTATCGTGTTTTACTTTGTTAATAAATATGTTTTTTTTTTTCAAATTTTTGTAATATTTCCAGTCTTTTATTTTTGCTATTCGTTCTTTGATCCCAATCGCAATTTTCGTTGACATAATTTTAAACATAGTTCCCGGTTTATACAACATAAGCATAAATATAAATTAGTTTAAACAATGATATGAGCAAAGATTAATATACATTAATCTTTGATATGAGTAAGCGTATGTATCTACTTTTGAGTTTTAGAGAAAGTACAGCTGAATTTCTTAATTCAAAATTTGCGTTTTGTATGATATTGCACATTATAATTTATTAATTTACATTTACAGCTAGGTATATTAGCATTATGATTGACTCTTGTAACGGTGCCTATGATTACAATGCTTTTGTGATTATTATGCATATATTTATGATTATGCTGTATAAACCCGGCTTACGACATGCAGACGCGCGCACGATGATTCTCATTGGCTCGGTATACCCATTTTGAATGAAAATGAAAAATCCAAATAAAACAAAAAGAAAATGAATAGATACAATAAATGTTTGGCTCTTATTTTATTAAATTTTTTGAAGAAAACAATGTGTTTAAATAATTTTGTGAAAATTTATTACACAATAACAATTGTTTCACCAACACAGTGGATATCTGAAGAAGCCAGGTGTACCATATTTTTTAAAATTATTTAAAAACATTTCTGGTTTTCTTCAACAACTTTAAAATGAATTTTCGTCAAGTAGAAGTCAAGACCATCCACGATATTATTTTATTGTTTGTACTTGTACATGAAAGTTAGGTTATATATTATTTATGTTTGGTATAGATGAAACTGAAGCGTTCGGGTTTTTCACAATTTCGGCGCAGTTCTCTAACAGTCCGAGAACTGTCCTAGAACGGTTCTAATTTCCTAACCCGAATAAAGCTATAGTGTTTGCCAAACGCATGAAAAATTGTTTTCACAAAAATAAGTGATTCCTAGATACGATAAGCTATCAAATCTGAGAAAATGATATTATATTGTATTTTTTATAGTAACCAGAAATATGTGATTGTGTTAATAGTAATTATGGACTCTTTGTTAGTTATTAGATGCATAAATTTTACGTAAATTTAAAATAAGATCTATTTCTATTGATTTGATTTAAACAATTATTATATCACCAGACATTTTGCAAAAGTATTAGTCATATTACATTTTTGTCAAATTTTAATGATAATGAAAATAATTACTTTTGATATTGAATTTCAGAATATTCATATACCATTAGTTAACAACAAATAATGAAGATGATTACGAGAAACAAATTGTATCTTATCTAGATGGTTCCTTAATAAAAAAGTTGAAAGAAAAATCTGCTAATGTTTCTTATACAAAAGAAGACAATATTGTTTAACAATGTATCACTATTAGTATTAAATAAATAAATTGATTCCTCTATACATGTATGTATAATTTTAACGCCCTTTATATGTTCAGTTGCAAATGTAGTTCACCGAGGTGTTGTTAACAATAAACAGTGTACCGAGTATTTACTACAGGCGTGTTCTTTTACTCAGCGGTATTTTCTGATGAAAACAATCACTGATGAACTGACGTGAAGGCTTGATAGATTGATGGTGGAATGTTGGTTTGTGATTAAAAGAACGCTAAATGGTAGACATTCTGGTAGATATGCAACCCTAACCTAAATTTTATTGTTATCGGTCGTCTTTCCATTTTACCAAAGATTAAATTAATCTTTGATTATACTAATAATAACAATACTAATCTTGCTCTTGTTGTTAATAATATAATGTGCAGCAGATACCTACATGTTTCCGCTATTATTATGAATAGCAGGCGTATAGATATTCTTTCAGAAAAATGTTCTCATCTCAATACTTGCATGCCATGAACTGTATAGTATATGAGGCTTGGATTCGATAAACAAACATTTCTTTTTTAACTTGTGACACTAAAAAATAGAATAGACTTATTTTATACTTTAATGATAATATTTTTATTTATAATAAGTGTGTTCCAACCGTCTGTAAGCGTGTAGTGCGACTGCGCAAACGAATCCAGCAAAATTATATACTAGGCGAGTAAAACTGATTGAAACATTATGCGAAGTTATAGTACTCAGAAAGAGAGAGATTGAAAATAACCAATAACCATAACGTATTACTTAACTGCGTACTTATGGAAGAGTTTTAATTATTTTTCGCTTTTTGTTTCTACCATTTCAACCATCATATTATAGGTTAGTAAAAATTTTTGGTTCTATTATTCGACTTGCGACCAAATTATTATTCTAATTATCACTTATCATAAAATAAAAACATTAACACAGAATAAATACGAAATACTACTATAAATTATAAAAAATAAATCACAGATTTATCAGAAATACGGATACAAAACAAGGAACATTACATATATTCTTGAAATAAAACAACCTCCACGCAATAACTAACTAGTTCTATAATTATTTTTACTGTGAACGCAGAAAAGGCAACTGCGCAAGCGTAGAAAACTATAACTAATTCAGAATCGCCTTGGAACGAAGCTAATAATAACTCCTCTTTAATGGTTTCTCTATGGCATTGTTTGTATAACCTATAAATTAGCTGCGGCGAATAAAGAAGAGCAAATACATAAATACATAACCTATAAAGTCTAACAATAACAATACAATTATTAACGCCTTTGAATATAAACCACTTTATATTCAGACTAACGCTACAAACTGTTCTTTGTTCTTATAGCCAGGAATTATAACTAACACAGATCAGGGAAATTTAATAACTAAATAAATCTTTTCGTGTCAAGATCTAGAGGAGAAATAATTCAAGTTAAAAGTGAAAATTGTACAAATCAAGTTCCTCTAGAATTAAATTTAAAATCACCATCAGAAGAACTCTGTCTCAGTAGTGACTTGAAATACAAAATGGATCAAATGGATATTAAACGAGAACCAGATATTGGCTTGAATTTCATTGAAACGGCTCAATATTTAATTATAAAACCAGAAACACGCAGTGATGAAATTAATTATGATGCCGACGAACAAAAAATTAAAATTGATGAGGAAAATGTTGATTACGATTGCTCGGTACAAATTAAAGCTGAAGAATTAAATATTAAACATGAAGAAGATGCTGATGTATTACATAATATGACCATTGGTAAAGATTTAGAGGATACTGATGATAATATAAGGTAAGTCTCATAATAGGTATATGAATGAAGTCTGAAACAGTACGTGTGTTTGTATTATATTTCTACTTAATATTATTGAGGATGTTACAATTGATGTAACTCACCATTTCGCGGAAAATATTTTTTTTTTATATCATATTACTTACTTAAATATTAATAAAAGCAGTATGCATATTGACTAGTTTCTATTTATATCTTTGAATTGAATATTAAGATGATTTATAAAAAGAAACTAACAGTTAATATGCATAATGTTTTTATTAATAATTAGGTAAGTAATATAATAAAAAAAAATACATTTTCCCCGAAACGGTGAGTTCACATCAATAATTATATCATCCTCAATAATATGGTTAACACTATACAGGGTGTCCTATGGTGGCAACCCATTAGATTATTTCAGAAACTACTTCGAATTGAATTTTGAAAATTTCAGTGTCTATATTGTCAAATATGCTCTACTCAAATAATATAATAGCAACGGCATAGCACTTCCGGTTATACCGGAAGTTGATGGCAACTTTGTTATTTTAAATGGAACACCCTATATATTATTACGTTTTTGGATTCTAAATAAGATTTCAGACATATTTCATGTATCATGTCCTATACCTAACGTCAGTCGTTTTTGACTTATATCAAGATTTATGTCAAAATTGACAGTTTAGGGCTCCATAAGAATTCCGTTTTTTCCCTGTAAATCAGTATTTAATAATTATTTTGCAGGTATTTTCTTATCAGGTGGGATCTTCTTTTTCGAACTGACAAGACATTTTCTGATTCATTTATACAGGGTGGTCAAAAAATTATATTGAAAACAGTTTAAGAAAAACAGTTGAAAGTCAATTTTTTCAAATCGAATGGGTATATTATTATTATTTTATCTTCCTTAGCATTAAAAAAAAATGCAATTTTGTTATAGGTTATCATTTTCTAAAATGCATAGTTTTCGAAATATCGTCATTTTAAATTTTCCTGCAGCACCTACCGTTGTCTCTCTGGAAGTTAGCTAATTAATTTAGTTAGCCATGAAATTATTGTCATTTTAACGTCAAACTAAACGTCAAATTAATAAAAATGAAAAATACTTATTGATATTATAAATTTCTTATTAATTCATGGAGAATAAAATAAAGTGATTAATATCACCTGTAGAGTATTTAACGAGAGAAACCCCCATTTGCTAACGATGACTAGAGAAATTAGGAAGAATTTTGAGAAATCATTTAGAGCAGGTTGGGAGGTATACAAATCAAGTATTACAACGAACTAAGACTAAAATTTAAAATAATACAGCAGAAATGAACAGAAGATTAAACTAAATAAATTTTCAACTAAAAAAAGTTAATCAACTAACGATAACAAAACTAATTTAAAATTTTTCTGTTGTAGTTGGAAAGGATCTTTTTAATTTTTGAGCCACCTGTTTTCCATCGATGCGTAATTAGAATGTTTTGTTTTTTGAGAACCTAAAACACCAAGAAATTAAGAAATTCTTAAATAAAACTAATTTAATTGTTCGATATGACCCCCATTTAGTCTTAACTAAATTAAATTAGCTAGCTTCCAGAGAGACAACGGTAGGCGCTGCAGAAAAATTTAAAATTACGATATTTCGAAAACTATGCATTTTAGTAAATGATAACCTATTACAAAATTGCATTATTTTTTAATGCTCAGGAAGATAAAATAATAATAATATACCCATTCCATTTGAAAAAATTGACTTTCAACTGTTTTTCTTGAACCGTTTTCAATATAATTTTTTGACCACCCTGTATAAACTAATCAGAAAACGTCTTGTCAATTCGAAAAAGAAGATCCCACTTGATAAGAAAATACCTGCAAAGTAATTATTAAATACTGATTTACAAAGAAAAAACGGAATTCTTTAGAAGCCCTAAACTGTCAATTTTGGCATAAATCTTGATATAAGTCAAAAACGACTGACGTTAGGTATATGATATGATACATGAAATATGTCTGAAATCTTATTTAAAATCGAAAAATGTAATAATATATAGGGTGTTTCATTTAAAATAACAAAGTTGCCATCAACTTCCGGTATAACCGGAAGTGCTATGCCGTTGCTATTATATTATTTGAGTAGATCATATTTGACAATATAGACACTGAAATTTTCAAAATTCAATTCGAAGTAGTTTCTGAAATAATCTAATGGGTTGCCACCGTAGGACACCCTGTATACTTAGAGAATTTACACAATGTAAACCCCCATTTCCTGTAATATTTAACCACTCTCATCATTTTTTTCATATTTTTAATTTTTTTATTCGCTTGTCTAACTTTATTACTACGACTACGTTTTGGCGATGGTTTATCGCCTTCTTCAGGTCATTCTAGAAATTGCAAACATGTATACATTCAAACATCGCATAAACCTGATTTACCTATTTCGCTTTTGGTTTTTTTTTTTACAGTTTGTTATTAAAATTAACTATAATAAAACGCTAGCTAACTATTCACTCTAATCTTCAACCAAAACGGGTGGACGGTCGGACGCTTCTACTCTAATTTCGCTGTGAAAACAAAAATGAATTTAACTCATGGCAGTTTAAATAAACTGTTGCCCTCGAGGCACGAATAGCTCTCCATATTTAAGTGTAAAACTAATAATTTTATGACCTTTCTGTCATTTATCTAAAATTTATATATTCTTGAAATAAAAGTCGACCTCCACACAATAAATTTAATAAATATCCTCAACAAATTACATTTGTCACCATACATGTTTCGCAGCTCCGGGCCGCATCATCAGTGGTTATATGAGATTCTTACGAAAAGCTATGTTATACTAGTTAGTTCATATTATTTTTGGGAAATTTATTTATTAACTCTAGAAATAAGAATGTATATATTATTTTCAATTGCACCAAAATGATTTTAACTTTTAAACTTACCATTGTGTGAAAAATTAAGTTACTGTTATTAATCATTTAAAAATAAAACTAAAAAACCCAAAACTCACATTATTTCTAATGTAAGTCTCATGCTATACTTTTTCTTTTTGTAAATCATCGAAGATCAAATTTCTCTTCGATAATATTGGTAAGTACTTGATTGACTGCACGTTCACACAACAATGGCGTTTCAAAATTCTCAAAAAATAGATTTTGTATATGTAGGATAGATGCAATTGTGATGTTGTATTTTAGAATTCCAATAAATATATTAACAATGATATTGTGGTGACATATATTTCCTAGAGCCAATATCACTTCCGTACATGTGAGCTACAATGTTAGATTTCTTTTTATCTCAACACTATACCATACAGATCCCTATGTTAAGTGTATACAGATTTCTTTTGATTATTAATATGGGATGATATTTTTATTATGGTTATGTTTTATGTTTGTTTATATCAAACTAAACTTAGAAAAACTTTAGAGAGTACGAAAGATACATTATCACTCCTCAATACTAACAAATTTAGACTTACAAATATGAATCCTCAAATACCAAAATTAAGAGGACAAATTAAAACACATAAAATTAACATGCCAATTCGTCCAATAGTATGTTATTCAACATCACCAGCTTCTCAATTATCTAAATGGTTAAACTACACTATTAAAAAATGCACAAATTTTAAACCTCCATATTCAGTAAATAACTCAGTTGAACTATGTCAGCAATTAACCAATATCCAATGTCCTGCAAATTCTTTTCTTGTATCATTTGATGTGAAAAATCTGTACACCAGTGTTCCAGTAAACGAGAGCGTGCAACTTGTCCGCGATCTTGTGAATAATGATTCATCCCTTAACGAACCCTGCATTCGTGACATTATCAACTTACTAAACGTCGCATTAGATCAGAATTTCTTCCAGTTTGACAACCAAATATATAAACAATGCGAAGGGCTAGCAATGGGAGCATCTACATCATCCCTCCTAGCTGAAATCTTCATGGTCAACCTGGAAAATAAAATAATGCAAAACCAAACACATAGAGATAGACTAGTTGCATATTTTAGATACGTGGACGATATATTTGCAGTATTTAAAGGATCTGATCATGATTTAAATGACACATTAACATTTATGAACTCCTTACACCATAGGATACAATTTACAGTAGAAATAGAAAGCAATAGATCCTTACCATTCTTAGACGTGCGTATTCACAGATTGTCCAATAACTTATCCTTCTCTATTTACCACAAAGATACAAGCACAGACATAGCAATCCCATTTTCATCTAACCATCCATATTCACATAAGTTTGCAGGTTTCAATTCTCTTTTTCATAGATTATTTAACATCCCAATGTCCGAAGAAAATTTTAAAAAAGAGCTTTCTATTATATACCACATAGCCAAATCGAACGATTTTCAAGTTAGTACAATCAACAGAATATACTATAAACACATTAATTAGCATATAAATAAAAATCTAAGACCAGCATATACCGCTTCCACGCCGAAATTTTATCCAATAACATATACACACCCATTATGTTTAGCGCTAAAACGAGTATTTAGCCAAAACAACATTCAAATATGTTTTTCTACGACTGTCTTTAAATACCTTTATTATATGTTCAATCATGATTTGACAATGTAGTACATTGTAATGCTGTTTATCATTTATCCGTGCGTAATAATATTTCCTTCTAGTTGCCTAGCAACTAGTGGGAAATATTATTACGCACGGATAAAATTTCATTGTGTAATCAATTGTAATGACAAAAGTAGCGGCGGGCATGAAAAATCACCATAGCAACGCCGAAAATACAAACACCAAATTGACAGTTTTGGTATTTATAATTAATAATAATTATAATTAAGTATGTCGCTAATTTCAAAACACATAAACAGTGATAGTGAATATAGTTTAACACCACCTAGTCAATTTAATACTTCTAATTTATCGTATTTAGGCTTATATGCTAACAAGGGTAAGTTTCAAAAAACAAATATTTTCCTAAAAATTATGTTAAATTTATTCAAAAGCATTAAAACAGTCGTAGAAAAAGTATAGTGTGAAACTCACATGAAATGACCATTTCCTACTCGTATGATTTTGCAGCACTCGCCTGCGGCTCATGCTGCAAACGATCATACTCGTAGGAAATATATGTCATTTCATGTTCGTTGCACAATATACTATTTCGTACTAACAATACTATCAACCTCCTTCTGAATAATAGTAAATACAAATCACCGTCAAACGAAAAATCTGGCGTATATGCATTATCATGTAATACAGCAGGATATTCTGCACAATACATTGGCCAATCTGGACGTGCTATTAAAACAAGAATAGAAGAACATAATAGAATTATTGCTAAATCTCAAGCACGAAATTATACCTGTATTGACAGTAACTCAGCTATAGCAAACCATGTCATAAATGTTGGCCACTCTTTTAATATGGATAACAACGTTAAACTCTTACACATTTGTAATAAAGGCACTTTACTTAATACGTTAGAAATTATGGAAATAACAGCAATTAACAACTCGCCATCGATAAATTGTCTAAATGATCAAACTGAATTTACATCCACCAGATTTTTTAAATCATTATCCTTCTTAAACTAGCTTCTCGATTACTGCATTTAATTTTAAATTGTAATAATAATGATAATTACATAACGAAAGTTCACGTACGTAAATGTAAACCTTGACATGGGAGTATTCTGTAAATTTTATTTGCAGCACAATTAAGTATATGTAACATAAAACATAAAATAGATTGTAATTACATTCACACTAACTGATTATATATTATTATGTATTAATATGTTTTATTTTTAAATGATTAATAACAGAAACTTAATTTCACAAAAAACTTTTTATTTTATGACTTGAGAGAAAATTTTTTTTTTCACACAATGGTAAGTTTAAAAGTTGAAATCAGTTTGGTGCAATTGAAAATAATATATACAGTCTTATTTCTAGAGTTAATAAATAAATTCCCAAAAATAATATGTACTAACTAGTATAACATAGCTTTTCGTAAGAATCTCATATAACCACTGATGATGCGGCCCGGAGCTGCGAAACATGTATGGTGACAAACGTAATTTGTTGAGGATATTTATTAAATTTATTGTGTGGAGGTTGACTCTTATTTCAAGAATATTTAATTATTCTACTCCACTTCGATATGGACTACTTCTTTCGAATAATGTTTAAAATAAAAACACTCATAATAACATTCAGAGAAAAATAAATAAATAAATAAACAACAAATAAACAAACAAATGAAAAATTACAATCGCTAAAAAAACTACCGTCCATTAGTATCAACAAACTCCTGAAAGCTATAGAACACGTTATCAATCAAATACAGTTTTAATTTTCTTTTAAATTGTGTCTCAGTTAGGCAACCCTTAACTCTTAACTCTCCGGGCAGGAGATTATAACATTGGTAGCCCGCGTATTTTAGTGACTTTTTGTAAAATTCGTGTTTGGGACGAGGCAAGTACAATCAAGAACCGGCGATTCCCTAAAATGTTATGTCGAAAATAGAGTTTGCTGAAAATTAATTTTCATTGAATTTTGGATATACTCGTAACATTTTAAGAAACCGCATATTCTTGAGTTAGTTATTTAGGCATCAAACGCAATCAAACGTCAATTTCTAACAGTTTCACTATTCGCAGGAAGAATGAAGAGTTAATCTACATCTAGATCTAATCAGATCACCGACTTTTTCTACTTACGTGCCTCTTAAACACTTAAATGATGGGCATTCACATTTCGTTTATTCTTTATCTGTATAATACTGAATATTTTATTTTTTATTTTATTTATATGTTCAAATTACAAACACCATATAGGTAATAACATGTAACCCTTAACAAAATTAGAAACTTAATAACAACGTAAAATTAACACTATACAAACAGGCAATAACTTAGTCTAGTCATTTTACTTGTATAATTTAAAATATTATATAAATATATCAGACATTGCATATTGCGCCTAGCACAGACAGTTTGTATATTGTACTGCTGATACATTGTTTTATATGAGATTTTAATCGGATAAGCACCATGTTCCCTCTTATATATAATTCTCAACCTTTTTTGAACCCTCTCGATGTGGTCACTATGACAAAAAGCCCTTGGCGTCCAAATAACACATGCGTATTCAAGGTGCGTACGGGCGAAGGTATATAACTGAGTGGCGGCTGGTCGAGGTAGGCAAGTTAAGCACCGCCTACCATTAAAACTTCGCCCTAAATTAAATACTCAATTTATTATTACTTATTTACTCCATAATTAAAAAAAATAATATTGATTCTTATATTAATTTAATTTATTTCATTTTCTACCTTAAACCTTTAAAACATCCCCTTTAATTCAATAATTATCGGTAGGTATAATATAACTAACGCAAAATTGGTTTACCGCTGGTGCTATAACCCACTACCGAGACTTCGCATTTTTACAGGCAACTGTATCGTCGCCTACACCGTATACTCGTATATACTGTATACACATCTACCTATGTACATATCAAAAGTTTTGCGCCACCGGTCACCGGGTAATAGTCTGTACTACCAAATACGGCCTAAAATACATCTATTTTGCTCAAAATTGTTGTACTTTTTCTTGAATATATTTAAATAAATATACAGAAAAAACTGGTGGTGATTGAGAACTTTTATATAATACCTATTGAAATAATATGTGTGCTATTGCGGGTTTACGTTGAGCTCAGGCACCTACCCCGGCCGCATTCTATCTATTGTAGATAGGTAGGTATACTATTTGCACGAATTTCGATTTGTACGTTAGGTATTTTTGGTTACTGTTTTTGTTTTGTTACATTACGTTTGAACTATTTGTTCGTTTGTTGTTTAAGTACTAGTGCCATGTATTAAAAAGTGTATGTATTTAATTATTTAATAATAAACAACTTAAAGTCATCAGCAAACAGCAGTCCACGCGAGGCAAGCGCTATACTAGGAAGATCGTTGATGTAGATGTTAAAGTGTAACGGCCCTAAGTTACTGCCCTGCGTTACACCAGAAGGGTTAATGAATTCAGCTGAATATTTTTAACAAAATAAAAAATATATATTTGTCCAATTTCAAGTCAAAGTCTTCGTCATCAGAATCTCAGCTTGAGCAAATTCTTCTTCTTCCTTATAAAGACAATGACTATATTGAAGATATTCTAATTTTCGCATAAAAATGTTTTGTAAAAAGATTTATTGATGAGTGAGACATATCCTTTGTTGTGGCTCTGGCTTTTATTTCTGATTCTGTTTTGCATGGTGGTTGGAGTTCTGGTCACACCATCGTTTTATGTGTCTCGAATTCTACATAGAATCTGTAATTGCTTCATGATAGTGATGGATCCAGGAATGAGGATTTTGAGTTCTTTGTTATTGAGGTTCTTATCCATCGTAAATAGTATGTTAGAAATGATATTTTCAGATATTCGAATAAATTTGCAGTGTCATGGATCCAAATTACAAAGGGGTCCCTATTGTCACATGATGTAATATTTTGTTGATCCTCTCCGTCACGTCTTATCGTACCTATTTAACTTATGTTTATTTTTATAGTGCTCTGATCTCGCAAAAGGTGCAATTATTGGTGACTGCAAACAATTCCATAGAGTGCAACGAGACATCAGTGGAAACAAATACGAAATGGTTATACTGCAGTCAGTGTAAATTCAAAACAAATTGTGAGAAGAAGTATAAAGCACATACACGGGTAAATTGTAAAAGAATTTGGTGCAAAATTTGCAAAAAAACATTTTTTCATAAAAATAGTTTAAATATCCATTTATTGCATAAACATAAACACGCCAGTGAAGTAAAGGCAAGTATAATTCAGGAGGCCTCAAACCGGCACATGATAAAACATGTAGTAACTGATAGAAATGAAAAATTTTATGTTTGTACAATGTGTAGTAAAGGATTTTTGCATAAACGGTCTCTTGACAGTCATATAGCTAATAATCATTCTGATAATAAAACCTTAATGGCCACAATTACGTCTAATTTTTATGAATGTCAACGTTGTTCGTATAAAGGTCCCTCCAGTACAACATTAAAATTGCATATGTTAAACAAACATAAAGAAATATCAAAAGATTTGGACAAACTAGATTGTGCACATTGTGCATATTTTACGTACATTAAAAGAAATTTGAAAAAGCATTTATTAACTCATAGCAATAAACCATATGTAACTCCTAGCAATAATAAACCGTATGTTTGTACAATGTGTAGTAAAGGATTTACATCTAGAAAGTCTCTTGATTGTCATATAGTTAAGAATCATTCTGATAATAAAACCTTAATGGCCACAATTACGTCTAATTTTTATGAATGTCAACGTTGTTCGTATAAAGGTCCCTCCAGTACAACATTAAAATTGCATATGTTAAACAAACATAAAGAAATATCAAAAGATTTGGAGAAACTAGATTGTACACATTGTGCATATTTTACTTACGTTAAAAGTAATTTGAAAAGACATTTATTAACTCATATCAATAATAAACCATTTGTTTGTACAATATGTAGTAAAGGATTTACAACTAAAATGAATCTTAATTGTCATATAGTTAATAATCATTCTGATAATAAAACCTTAATGGCCACAATTACGAATACCTTTTATGAATGTCAAAGTTGTTCGTATAAAAGTTCATCCAGTTCAAATTTTAAATCTCATATGTTAAACCATAAAGAAATACCAACAGATTTTGAGAAACTATATTGTGCACATTGTGCATATTTTACTTACGTTAAAGGTAATTTGAAAAGACATTTATTAACTCATATCAATAATAAACCATTTGTTTGTACAATATGTAGTAAAGGATTTACAACTAAAATGAATCTTAATTGTCATATAGTTAATAATCATTCTGATAATAAAACCTTAATGGCCACAATTACGTCTAATTTTTATGAATGTCAACGTTGTTCGTATAAAGGTCTCTCCAGTACAATATTAAAATTGCATATGTTAAACAAACATAAAGAAATATCAAAAGATTTGGAGAAATTATATTGTACACATTGTGCATATTTTACTTACGTTAAAGGTAATTTGAAAAGACATTTATTAACTCATAGCAATAATAAACTATATGTTTGTACAATGTGTAGTAAAGGATTTACATCTAAACTGTCTCTTGATAGTCATATAGGTAATAATCATTCTGATAATAAAACCTTAACGGCCACAATTACACATAATCTTTATAAATGTCAACGTTGTTCGTATAAAGGTCCCTGCAGTACAAAATTAAAACGTCATATGTTAAAACATAAAGAAATAACAAAAGATTTTGAATAACTTTATTGTGCACATTGTGCATATTTTACTTACATTAAAAGTAGATTGAAAAACCATTTATTAACTCATAGCAATAATAAACCATATGTTTGTACAATGTGTAGTAAATAATTTACACGGAAACATACTCTTGATTTGTTTGGTGTTAATAACTGTGATGATATAAGCATACATTAAAATGCCAACGTGCCGAGCCAATCAGAGCATTTGGGGCGGGGCTTGACGCTCTATTTGAACTTATTATGAATCTGAAATTTGGTAGATATTTAATTGGAATGAGTTTTTCAGTAAAATAATTAAAATATTATTGTGTATAAGGTATTCGTTAAGAGAGTCGGTTTAAGTTTCCTTTATAGTAGATATTTCTTGATACATCTGAAAAAGTTTAATTTCGTATGTCGAAAAAACGTTATTTAAATACATATATTATGTAGATTTTAAAATCATTTTATGCATTACAAATAATAAGTCAGGAAGTAAAAAACAAAGTCACATTGTTCTCAACAGTTTATTTTCAGCTATATATACCGGGTGTCCCACCGGGAAGGGATTCGATCGGTTATGGAGGAACTGAACTGTGGAACAATCTGAAAATCTAGGGTAGTCCGGTGGTCGACGGGACCAATTCGGCTAAAGACTAGTACTTCCGGTTATACCGGAAATGAGTGTCAACTTCCTTATTTCAAATACGATCCTATATAAATTATTTTTTTTGTATTCTTGTAATTTTAAACATATTTCATGCATAATATGTTATACCTATCGCCAGCCTTTTTCGAAATATTTGAATTTTATGTCAAAAATTACGTTTTCAGAATAAAGATTAATAAGAATTTCTTATTATATGGAAGCTTTAATAATCTAATTTGTTAGAATATCCTAGGAGATATAGACCTACTTTAGGCGCCTACGTATATTTTTTTAGTAAATATTAATTCAGGGTATTTGAAAAAAAGGGCAAAAAATCAAATTGATAAAAGTGTCAAAATTCAAAAAAAAACATTAAGAGATGATTTCAAATACCTTAATTATTAAGGCTTTAGTTGATTCAGAGACCCTAATAATACAGAATACCACATTGTTTACGTTTTCAGGGTTAGCAGACATCGTCCCTTCCTCTATTTACCCTAATACAAGCATTGCCAGACTTACTAATGTATCCGAAATATCTTTAAATTTTTGTCACAAAAAATAAAAAATGAGCGATGTAAATATATATTTGTAACTAGGATCTTAATAAAACATGCGAAAAATCCAAAGTCATTCTTCTTTTCATGCATATCAAACACGGCTTGTAATTTGTACAATAAGCTAATTTTATTATTTCCTTCTATTAATATAAAAAATATGAATCAATCAAGTTTTTCTAAATTCGCAAAAGAATTTCTTGTAAATAGTTGTTTCTATAGTGTATCTGATTATCTTATGTGTACCCTTAATACAGATTGTCATAAAACTAGTTGAACAGGAAATATGAATTAATAATGTATTTGAGATATTGTACAGTTTTAATTGTTATCGTTGAAATGGATATTGTTAGCGTTATAGTTTTCTTAACAATTATTATTATTATATTGCGTTGTACTGTTAATTGTTTTATTGTATTATTATTGTTATGAGTTTAAATAAGATAAATAAATAGAATTTTGTGAATTAGTAAATTAATACTTATATGGTATAGGGTGCTGAATTGCCTACTAAATGTAAATTTATATAATTTCAATTGATTTTTGTTATTTTTGATGCATTGTAATAGGGACTTAAAATGTACTGTTGTATGTATGAAAAGTCAATAAAGTATTGAGTATTACTATACTTAGGTTATAAATCAGTTCACTTTAAGATTAAATTGTACAAAACGGCATAATTATTTTATTTTAGGAATTATTCTCATAATAAAACAAAAGCGCACTACGGCAACATCGTATACAACTTTACGCTTCTTGTACGACAGACGCCGATCATACGTTAATCTCCTTTTGTGCCGAGCCAATTGGAATGTTCGTGCGCGCGTTTGCATGTCCATACACATCGCGCCAAATTTAAAATCATAGGCACTGCAGTAAGCTGGGTTTATACAGCATATTCACCAAAGTTGGGGATGTGTTGTAAAGGTGTAATAGTAATTATCAAGAAGAGTTAGTAAAGGAGGGTGGGTGTAGAAAGCTGAATTGATTTGAGATGTAGTAGCATTGAGATATAAGGAGACGCTATAAGCATTATTTTACATTGTACAGAAACGGGTGCATTGGGTGGGGCGTAAGCGCATACCAATATGGCGAATTCTGCAGAGCCGGACTAACTATTTTTGTTGACGTTTTTGTTTTTAATTTGCAGCTTGGGTTTATACTTTATTTTGAAATATTATGCAGTGTACAAAATACTTAAATATAGGTAATTATTGATATTTGATACCTAAATCCAGGAATAAAAGACGTTAGTACTTTATAAATTATATATTAATACCCCTTAAACAAAACAATTTTATTTAAATGTTGCGCTATGCTTATCCACTTTATTTTTACTTAAATAATACATCCTGGTTTTAACATATTTAGTCGCAATATATTTGATCAGTAAATGTATATGGTTATCAAACACTGATTTGATCAAAACCGTGCACAACTAAATTAGGAAAAATATTACTATTTACAAATTCCTTTAAAACAAGGTTTATTATGAATCCTGCGGACAACTTTTCATTAGTAGCTACTACAAGATTTTTTATGATCTTTTCGGATTGGAAGCAAACGTCTAAAACATCTTTTGAAGGAATTTGTAAATCCTTTTTTTGCCTTCATTTTAATAAAAGATTAACACTTTTTAATGCATCTCGACATTCTCTGCAAATAATTTGCTTCTTTAAACTAAAAACAACAAATCCAGCAATATAAACAATAATGAATTTCGAAAATTCAGAAAATGGTCCAGGAAGATAATCATGATCTGGATAAATTATATTTGTGTACATTTCTCGTTGGTATCCAATTAATTCGAGACACATATTCTGTCCAAATATGTCTACGAGCAGGATCTTTAGGAAATCTAAAAACCAGAATATGTTTTTAACACACATTTAGGGGTCTTTTTTGCTAGAAAGTGATGAAAAAGTAGAGAGTTTGAGAGTAGAAATCAAGTAAAGGAATTTGTAAAAAAAAATAAACTACAATGCACGTATCAATTGTTCAGTGCAGAAAGAGAATGCTACCAGACTCCTATAATAATGTGTTTTAATAAGTTCGCCTAAAAAAACCCTAAGTACGTCCATGTACAATGTTTACAATATTTGGTACATACCTATGAAACGTTATTTCTGATATTTTCTGGTCGATTTCACTTCTACTACTGCAACTACGCACAGCACAGGACACCATTATAGTATATTGTCAAATAACCGTCCAAAAAAACACGAAAAACTTAAATAAACTTGTAAAATACTCGTAAATAACACTATAAACTTGAAAGCACGACAAATGATAGATATCGTATACCAATATGGCGTACCCCGCTTTTGGCCACGTTAGAGCGTCTCCCCCCACCTCAATGTGTAGTAGGCAGATAGTTGTTATATTAGTTCGATAGCAGTCATTGTTAGGACAACACATCCCTGCCTACTACCTAACCTTCCATACTCAGCATTTTACCCCCAACCCCCTGCAATGATATAATAATAATCTGTTTATTCGTTATTCTCGTTACAACATTTGTTCATAGAATATATGTATGCTCTTATTAAATTAACAATTAACAACGAAAAGGGTTAGACGGCAGCAGTGCTGATGTTTAGATCTAACCCAAATTCAGATAAAACTCAATAATTAAATTTCCAAACCAAAAGAATGTAGATATTCATAAAAATTATACAAAAAAAAAATAAAACTATTCAGTTCCAATAATTACATAAACCAGACAGTCAGCAGTATATGATTAAAAAAAAATAAAATAAATAAAATGCGGTCCTTTCCTTTCTTTTATATAATGACACAATTTTACACAGGTTAATAGGTGATACTTAAAACTATTTATAACAATAAAAGTAGACTCCGATACGAGTTCCTGAAACGCGCAGAACTCAATGTTTTTAAATGTGCAGGCAAATTGTTATAGACAGCATAACTATTATAAGTAAATGATCTCAGGAAAATTACACTTCGATGAATATAATAATTACATCCACTGTATACATTTATAATATGATAAAATTTTATTATTATTTATTGGTATATATAGTGAATATATACCAACCTGGCAACATCGCTAGAGTAGTAACACTTTGTCACATAAAATTCGTCTGACTGCGAAGCGGCGCGGTCAGACCATAATTTTGAGATTACCATGCTCGTAACCTAGAAATTTAAATACAGTTAGTCAAAGCAGTAAACATTTATGTACAAAGTTCACAAGTCTTTTCTACAAAATTAACTTGCTAATTGACCTTTTTCTAAAATTAATAGAAAATCAAATCAATACGATGTTGGAGACAGAAGAATTAATTCTTAATGACATTGGTGATGATTTTCAAGAAATATTTGAGAATGAAGAATCAACCTCAAGTTATGATACAATTGATTAATCCAACGACCTGTCAAAATTTTTTCAATATGGCGGTGATTGGCACACAACATTAGTTGTGTTGTAATTTGTATTAGGAGTAGTATATTTTTCATGTGGAAAACCTTATATAATTAATTACTTTCGTCTATTTTTGTGCTGCTTTGTGGATTTTAAAGTATTTTTTGATATCATTTACCATGGAAAGTAAATATTTACAACAATTGACGTTCAAAGAGCCAGAAATGGTTGAAAGGTTTGTTTGAAAATTCATGTTTTGTTATGTGTTAATTAAGAATTATTTAAGTACATTATTCAGTTCTGCATTTGATTAGAAGTTGTAATAATTGTTTGGAATTTATTCCTTTAAAGATAATATCTGAATTAATTTATAAAAGTACAAAATGGTGTACTTAAAGTTTTTTTTTTATTTTAGGTGAATCACTCACAAAGGGCAAATTTAAAACCTCTAGATGTCTGGTGCATTATATCAAGTGATGAAGATATTTTACTAGAAACAAAGGAAGTGCCAGAGTAAATTACTGGTGCACATGTAATGCAATTGATGATGGGAGACCAATGATTAGGTGCGAATCAAATGATTGTGAAGTGCAATTGTTTCATTTTAATTGTGTTGGTTTAGAAGACATACCAAGTGTATCTTGGTTTTGTATGAATTGTACCTACCTAATAAAAATTAAAAAATATGAACAATAACTGGTCTTTTTTTATATACAATATTAGAATACCTAATAATAGTAGTTTATGAATTTTTTATTTTAATTTGTAATATAATATGGAGTAGGTAAATATGTTGTTTAACTACACTTAAATTGTTAAATAAGCGATGTATTTTTTTTTCTATTGTTTTATATCTTGAAGGTAATTTTTTTTATTAAAGAATACTTATTTAGAACCAATAATGTTATTTTTATGCAATTCCAAAAAAAAAAACTGCTGACTAAAAAACTAATAATTTATTAAGTAAGTATAAAAAAATATCACTTAAGTATGCTATATATTCTACAAATTCTTCTTATAATTAAAAATTAAAACTATTTAACTTTTAAGATGAAACGTTTTAATAAGTTTTACTAGACAATAATACTACTTATTGTCTAGTAAAACTTTTTAGTATAAAATGTTTTATCTTAAAAGTTAAATAATTTCACTCATCGTTTTATTGCAGCTAACCATTGCGCTCTTCGTTTCTTAGATAATTCATTTTTTTCTATTAAAAACTTATTCTGTAAAACTGTAGGAATAGAAAAAAAAGACACTTGATCTCTATCAGCCCGACATCCACAATTAACAACAATGCAGGTTAAAGGCATTATATAGGTTATTTAGTATAAAGTTTTTGAATACTATACTATTTTAAAAATCTGAAACAATTTTATTTTGCACATAGGACTCCAAAATTTCCACTTTTAACACGACCTAATTATACGTAAATCCAACCCAAATTTACTTTGTGTGCCAATCGCCGCCATATTGAATCACGTGGTTTGGATCGACTAATATCCAAAAATGTAACCAAATATACTAGTGAGAACGTTAATAATAAAAATATAAGAAACTGATCGCAATAATATTGAATGTAATAACATAATAATTAAACAAGAACCTCCAAGACTTCAAACCAACGAAATTATTATCAAAGATGAATTAATAACCAATGGAGTAAAATATTCTGAAGATAATTGGAATGAGGAGTTTAAGATTGATATTGAGGATCACAAATTAATTAAAAAAACAAATTTACACCAAACTCAAAACTAAAATCCCAAAAATGAACAACACCCATGTGGTATACCAAATACCATGTAAAAATTGCGATGGCGTGTATATAGGACAAACAAAACAACATCTTGTAAAAAGGTTAAACTGCCACAGAAATCCGAATAGTGGAAATACTGCCTTAAAAAAAAACATATCGAAGAACATAACCACGAATTTAATTTTGAATCCATGATATAGCTAAAGAAACTAACACAAAGAAGAGAGAATTTGTAGAGATGATTCACATAAAAAAGAATATGAACAGCATAAATGACAGAGCTGACATCCAATTTTTGAGTAATATTTATAGTAATATAGAAGACAACGTAATGTTGTCGAAATGTTGTACAAAAAGATATGACATGAAATAAATATTTCAAAAAACTAGTTTCATCTGAACCTCATTCCCAAGAAAATCGACTAGTAATATCTTATATTCAAGATATTGAATTAAGGTGTTCTAAAAATAGTGACTTTAAAACCATTGCCTTAAATGCTAAGCAACATGCGTCAAGTGATGGCCAAAATGTTAATCCCGATTTGAATGTGCCCAAAAGAGAGCCAAAGTGTATGGAATTGGAACAAAATCATAATCATACTGTTGATATTTATGAAGACAAAAATTGTAAAAGGTAAACATTTTTTATTGAATAACAATTTAGATTTTGCGAAACTGGAGAACTGAACTAAGTTTGAAGCATAAGTAATATTTGTTAGTTCTTTATTTCACTCATTAATTGTACATTTCTGTACATAGACATGTCAATATGTAAATAATAATGTTTAAAATAAAAACACTCATAATAAAATTCAGAGAAAAATAAAAAAATAAACAACGAATAATCAAACAAACGAACAAATACAATCGTTAAAAAAACTACCGTCCATTAGTATCAACAAACTCCTGAAAGCTGTAGAACACGTTATCAATCAAATTCAGTTTTAATTTTCTTTTAAATTGTGTCTCAGTTAGTTAAAAAAAAATAAATAAATAAACAACAAATGAACAATTACAATCGCTAAAAAAACTACCGTCCAAAAATAAATAAATAAATAAACAACAAATAAACAAACAAATGAACAATTACAATCGCTAAAAAAACTACCGTCCATTAGTATCAACAAATTCCTGAAAGCTGTAGAGCATCAATCAAATACAGTTTTAATTTTCTTTTAAATTGTGTCTCAGTTAGTTAAAAAAATAAATAAATAAATAAATAAACAACAAATAAACAAACAAATGAACAATTATCGCTAAAAAAAAACTACCGGCCATTAGTATCAACAAACTCCTGAAAGCTGTAGAACACGTTATCAATCAAATACAGTTTTAATTTTCTTTTAAATTGTGTCTCAGTTATTTAAAAAAATAAATAAATAAATAAACACAAATAAACAAACAAATGAACAATTATCGCTAAAAAAAACTACCGTCCATTAGTATCAACAAACTCCTGAAAGCTGTAGAACACGTTATCAATCAAATACAGTTTTAATTTTCTTTTAAATTGTGTCTCAGTTAGTTAAAAAAATAAATAAATAAATAAATAACAAATAAACAAACAAATGAACAATTATCGCTAAAAAAAACTACCGTCCATTAGTATCAACAAACTCCTGAAAGCTGTAGAACACGTTATCAATCAAATACAGTTTTAATTTTCTTTTAAATTGTGTCTCAGTTAGTTAAAAAAAAAATAAATAAATAAACAACAAATAAACAAACAAATGAACAATTATCGCTAAAAAAAACTACCGTCCATTAGTATCAACAAACTCCTGAAAGCTGTAGAACACGTTATCAATCAAATACAGTTTTAATTTTCTTTTAAATTGTGTCTCAGTTATTTAAAAAAAAAAATAAATAAACAACAAATAAACAAACAAATGAACAATTATCGCTAAAAAAAAACTACCGTCCATTAGTATCAACAAACTCCTGAAAGCTGTAGAACACGTTATCAATCAAATACAGTTTTAATTTTCTTTTAAATTGTGTCTCAGTTAGGCAACCCTTAACGTCCTCGGGCAGGAGATTATAACATTGGTAGCCCGCGTATTTTGGTGACTTTTTGTAAAATTCGTGTTTAGGATGAGGCAAGTACAATCAAGAACCTGCAATTCTTTAAAATGTTATGTACAGAATAGAGTTTGCTGAAAATTAATTTTCATTGAATTTTGGAAATAACATTTTAAGAAACCGCAAATTCTTGAGATAGTTATTTAGGCATCAAACTTCGTCAATTTCACAGTTTCACTATTCGCAGGAAGAATGACGAGTTAATCTACAGCTAGGTAGATCTAATCAGATCACCGACTTTTTCTACTTAAGTACCTGTTAAACACTTAAATGATGGGCATTCACATTTCGTTTATTCTTTATCTGTATAATACTGATTCTTTTATTTTTTATTTTATTTATATAATATTCAAATTACAAACACCATATAGGTAATAACATGTAACCCTTAACAAAATTAGAAACTAAATGACAACATACAAGTAACACTATACAAACAGACAATAACTTAGTCTAGTCATTTTACTTGTATAATTTAAAATATTATATAAATATGTCAGACATTGCATATTGCGCCTAGCACAGAGAGTTTGTATATTGTACATTGTTTTATATGAGATTTTAAACAGATAAAAACCATGTTCCCTCTAATATATAAATCTCAAGAACCTTTTTTGAACCCTCTCGACAGTGGCGGCTTTAAGGGGGGGCGCAGAGGGCGCGCGCCCCCACCAACGATCGATCCGTGGTTTTACAAAATATTCAACATTTAGAAAATGACAATGAATTCCTCCACATATAAATAGATTAATTGCATAAATATATTTTAATCGAGCACCCGGTCTATAATATTTAACAGGACTGCTGTTGGCTCTTGGTCTATAATGCGGATTTCTAGGAGTCGGTGTCTTTGTCCTTTGCCCGATCAGTAACATATTTTATAAAGTCTTATCCGCATACGTGAAAATTTACAGTTTTTTTACAAGCATATTCAATATAGCTAAAGACTTGAACTTTGGGGATGCGCCCCCCCCCCCCCCGTTCCCATTGGCACGGTACCAGAGATATAAGGAGTCGCTTAAGCATTATTTTACATTGTACACAAACGGGTGCATTGGGTGGGGCGTAATCGCGTACAAATATGGCGGATTCTCCAGAGCCGCACTGGCTGTTTTTGTTGACGTTTTTCTTTTTTAATTTGCAGCTTGGGTTTATACTTTAATTTGAAATGTTCAGCAGTGTACAAAACACTTGAGATATAGGTAATTATTGATATTTGATACCAAAATACAGGAATAAAAGACATTGGTACTTTATAAATTATATATTAATACTCCTTAAGCAAAGCAATTTTATTTAAATGTTGCCATGGATGTGAAAGCCAAATAACGCCCGAACGTTTCTACGATCACCCACCAGTGTTGTTATTGCTATTACAATTGTATCAAATCTATTCCTTTTTCTATCGTCTATTACTTTATTACGACATTTGTCTAATTTGATAGAATCTATTAGTTTTTATGGATTCTATTACTTTTTTATTACTTTCAAATTCAAAAACTTTATACATTTTCCTACTAAATATCATTGTTTTTATAAGATATTAGAATATTAGATATTCCAAATCAGTTAGCTTCAACATGGCCAAACGCGTTTGGATTCACTGATCATGCTGTTTCGCTAAAAACGCATTTTCTGATTCATCCCCACTTTATACTACCTCTATTCCCCGATTTCAGTCAAATAGTTTCTAAATCCAAATGTTTTGTCATAAAAAAGTTTGGAGGATCCTTCCCACTCATGTTGCCTAGATTAATTTTTTCGAGAATACTTTTTTAGATAAGGCAACGACCTCCACTACACATTTCTTAAAACTAAACATTTGAACTTAGTATCTACTTTATTGAAATCAGAGTATAGTGGTTCATGTAACATAGATTTAAATAATGAAAAAAAAACAAACAACTTTGAAATTTGCTCTATTAATGAATTTTTACATCATGTGTAGGTTCGAAATAATTGTAGGTATACATAATAGGAACCACTCGTAAAACAATACAACAATATAATCAGAAATATGTTCATCACAAACGAAATAGGTATTTCAGATGTATTATTTCAGGTGATAATTCATTTAAAACTAGATTATTAATATTAGTAAGCCATTCACGCATAAGATTTGAATCCTTATCGGGAAATCTATGTCGTTTACTGGTTCTATCCACATACCCAGGCACTAAACACTTATTCCACCCATTACAACTATCTTAAATTTGCAGCAGGAGGCACGTGAACAACAAGTACAGCAATAGTTTGCCACAGAATTGCACAATAATAATAATATAAAGAGGATTTATGATATTCTAAGACTTTTTTAACCACAAAACAATGAATTTTTTTAACCTTCTTCTTCTGGTTGACAATTGACAGGACTGACAGAACGCAGTTACCGGCAGCCGGCAGGCAGAGTTCTTTATTTTCGACTCCAACGCCATGCAAAGTCTGTATACAGAACTAAAATTACTGTCCAAGGTCGTATATCTACGTTTCCCTTATATTGTATGTGTTATGTGATGTAGTATAAGGATAGATTGTAAACAACAATTTAAAAATAAACTGAAGCTGGCTGTATTCTACAAAAGTCGCAAGAGGCCATATAAAGTTAGTACTCGCTTAGGCGATACTAACTTATTAAAAAAATAAAATAAAATTATTATAATTTTGTAAATTGAAATATAGAAACATGGACATAAACAAAAATAATATAACTAAAAGACACCGAAGTTCAAATTTTACAGAACGGAAAAAAATGTAGGTACTAGGTATTTTAGCCTAGTTTTTAAATATACAAATGTTATTGAAAATAGGAAGACTCATACATTGAAACGAGATACTTGGGAGAAAATTCGAAGAGAATTTAATAGTGCCTCGCCGGGATTGATTCCTCGGTCATCCGATTCTCTAAAAAAATTCGAAGATAACAGAAAAAAGGAGCTTCGGAAAGATACTGCAAAAGAGAGATGTGAAATATACAAAACAGGAGGAGGCCGCCTCATCTACCCAAAAAACCAATAGATGCCTTTTTGTTAGCAATTGTTAACATAAAAACTGTTTTTGATCTTGAAAATCCTTTTGATGGAGATTCCTTAAATTTAGAACCGAAAATAATTCAAATAATGGCGTAAACTAATGGCTAACTTAATAACATTTTTATTTGTTAATATTTTAATGTAATCCTATTAATAGATTTGCCACCAAATAAAAAAGATCCCTTATTTGTAAATTTTACGAGTTTATAGTGGACTAAAAATATAATGCACTCTAGAAAACAAACTTAAAAAAAAAACTGTTTCAAAAACACAGGAAAAGTAAGGTTAGAAACGCTTCCTTAAATATTTAAGCCTAGAAAAACCGTGGCTTAATTTAAGTTTCACTTAAATACATTTTGACGTGCCGTGCAAAGAGATAAGAAAAGCTTAAGCCTAAACTTGCCTTAAAAACGTCGATGCAATTGGCTATTATCTACTTCATTTTTACTTAAATAATACATCCTGGTATTAACGTATTTAGTTGCCTACATATAATCCCTGAATACGTCCTTGTACAATGTTTACAATATTTAATACATACCTATGAAACGTTATTCCCAGAGATATAGAGAGGGGAGAATGAGCTTGACAGATGCGCGAACTGCTAATGTAGTAGGCCGCCATGTTCCTTGTTGACAGTGGTGTATCGTTTTAAGGGGTACTATTTAAATTGGAAAAAAGTATATATAAAAATATTTTCGAATTGTCACTGCCAGTTTTCAGTGTGCTTTTTTTTTAATTTATAATAAGACAAATATAGATAATTTTAAATTTTTTTAGTCTTTTTTATAAAAGAAATACCTGGAATTGTCGGACAAACTTTAAGTTGCACAGGAACAGAGTTTTTCTTCAACAGACGCTTTCCAGGAAAATTTAAAACATCCTCAGTTTGAAAATGGTTGGAGCACATTAACTTAAATAGTTTATATACCCAATTTTCTGGCTGAATTCCTAACGTAGTAAGCCATATGTCGTAAATTTTCTACATTCTACAAAATGTATAATAGTATTTGTATAGATGCCTCATATTCATATCAAAATACAAGCCTTAGCAATTGAAATAATTAGTATTTTGTCTTTAGGTATTAAAGTTTACTACCAATCAACCTAGATTTGAATACACGACACTGCATTTTTGGTCATGCTCACATTATTACTTACTGATGAAATGAAATTCCTTCTGGGCTACGTTTTCTATAGTTTTTGCACGATTTTACAACACAAGCCATTGTTTATAGAACTTACACAAACACTAAAACGATCAAAAACAACAAATCACAAAGAAATTAACACGAAAATTCTAACGAATATAATATTAAACAAACAGTTTTCAAACTAAAGACAGACGGTCTACAATTTGCAGCTGCCAACATAAAACAGCGGACTCTTATTGGCCGGAATTAAAAATTCCCACTTTAATAGACGAATCATAGTTTAACAGCAGGTTTGTTTTCCGACAGTTGGTACAACAAGGAACATGGCGGCACCCGTACCGACCTCGGAAAATCGTATGCGCACCAGAGATATAGAGGGGGGAGAATGAGTTTGACAGATGCGCGAACTGCTAATGTAGTAGGCCGCCATGTTCCTTGTTGACAGTGGTGTATCATTTTAAGGGGTACTATTTAAGTTGGAAAAAAGTTTATATAAAATTTTTTTCGAATTGTCACTGCCAGTTTTCAGTGTGCTTTTCTTTAATTTAAAATAAAACAAATATAGATTATTTTAAATTTTTTAGCCTTTTTTATAAAAGAAATGGCTCGCGGCATATGGAACAAACGTTTTTTCGAGATACCAAATAGTTTTCACATACAATGGAAATTTAGAGTGGGTCTTTCCGAGACTAATCCTTTAAGATAATCTAATTTCATTCTTATGCTAAAACTAAAATCGGGTTGTAAAGTAAAGTAGGTTTGGAATGTTACGATATTTCCATGGGTTGCAAAATAATAAAAATACTCCGAAGTTTTGAAAAAGCGATTTTATTATTATCTGTTATTTGGTACAATATCAAAACAAAATAATGTGCATGGTCAATGGAACTTCTAAACAGCATACCTATATGGTTAGGCGCCTAAGGGCGGAATTTTGCCCCTATTTGATCGACTAAAAAAAGTAACCATCAACATAATAATCTTATCTTGATCACTATGTGATTACAAAAACAGCCACAGATCGATAACTTTATTGTGAAGTAATTGTAATCAGGAATAGATTAGATTTTTTAAGTAACCGCCTCGGCTATCTGCTGTCTTGTGTGTACCCTATATGTATTTAGTGTTGAATATTTTGAGAGATTCAAACACAGTGTTAGATCAAAGTAAACGTTTTAATTATAATATAACAACTTCTTATATTATACATGTGAACTGTACCGTAAAACTATAATAACTATACTATATCAGAACATACGTTATAATCTTTTATCCAAACAACTGTCTTAGCAACTACATTATGAACTCTTATCCTAGACATACGTATAGTTCCCAAAACATGATATATGGGTTGCATACCCAGAGATAAACATAGATAGCACCATAAATATTGTAAATTCTAACATTTAGATACTGTTAGCAAAGATTAATACATTAATCTTTGCTGTTAGGTTTTATACTTTTACTTCAATCAAACACTGTTTGCATCTTAATTAAAGGTTTAATATTCATTCGGTACAAGAATTTATGGTTTAGCAACAATCAGCAGACGGCTGAGAACCGCACTGACAAAAAATCAGATACGCAATTAGTTTTGGCTTTTATGCACTCAATTTTATACTGAAAATTTGCTAAATAAAGACCCCAGAGTTGCAAACGACTAGCGTATGTTTGGGGTATACCTTTATATTCTCCAAGAATATGCACCAAAGGTTTATGATCAGTTCTGAGAATAAATTTAGTTCCGCATAAATATTGTTCGAACATTCTTACCCCATATACGATTCCCAATGCTTCCTTGGATGCATGCCTACTTCTTTTCAGCTGGCATTAATGTTCGTGAGACACACGCAATCAGTCTCTCATTTTCCACGTGCCATAGCGTTGCTGTGATAGCATTCTGGATGCTTTTGTTGTTAATACTAAAAGTAAATTGAAATGAATCAATGCAATACCGCTGGCTATTTCTTTCTTGATACTTGATCACAACAACAACATTCAATTTTACGTTATTTTTATGTAAGTATTTCCAGTTTTGTTGAATTTTTCACGGTCCTTGTGGTTTAAGCTTTATATTTTATAACAACCTGTAACTGTGGATGGTTTTAATTCTTTGTAGAATTCTACGTCTTGTACTGCTATCCGTGCTGGTACCAGAGCTCTGACGAGGCATTAGAGGGCTGTAACAGAACAAAAAAGATAATAAAATTTGAAGAAAAAAACTATAAATAAATTACCTATAACTTGAGGCAATTCTTCGACGCTTTGTTATTCTGTCCGTGATTGTTTCTAAGTTGTCCAGTTGGTTCTCTGAACTAAAATGAAAAACGCGGTGCGTTAATCAATTACGTATAATTCTTTAAATAAAGCAATTACTAAAATGTTAGCTTAAACAAATTATATTAACAAAACCTTTGTTTTCCAATTCTTATTACTTCTTCAGAACGTAAGCTGGTGCTCGATGAGGATGTATCAGATGGAATCGGGTTTTTAGTTGCCCTGGTTGCGTTCCCTTTTTTATTCCAGAAATACCTGGCATTGTCGGACAAACTTTAAGTTGCACAGGAACAGAGTTTTTCTTCAACAGACGCTTTACAGGAAAATTTAAAACATCCTCAGTTTGAAAATGGTTGGAGCACACTAACTTAAATAGTTTCCATACCCAATTTTCTGACTGAATTCCCAACGTAGTAAGCCATATATGTCGTAAATTTTCATCTTTTGGAATTCTACAAAATGTATAATAATATTGGTATAGATGCCTCATATTCATATCAAAATACAAGCCTTAGCAATTGAAATAATTAGTATTTTGTCTTTAGGTATTAAAGTTTACTACCAATCAACCTAGATTTGAATACACGACACTGCATTTTTGGTTATGCTCACATTATTACTTACTGATGAATTGAAATTCCTTCTGGGCTACGTTTTCTATAGTTTTTGCACGATTTTACAACACAAGCCATTGTTTATAGAACTTACACAAACACTAAAACGATCAAAAACCACAAATCACAAAGAAATTAACACGATAATCCTAACGAATATAATATTAAAAAACCAATGTAAACAAACCATTTTCAGTTTTCAAACTAAAGACAGACGGTCTACAATTTGCAGCTGCCAACATAAAACAGCGGACTCTTATTGGCCGGAATTAAAAATTCCCGCTTTAATAGACGAATCATAGTTTAACAGCAGATTTGTTTTCCGACAGTTGGTACGACAACAAGGAACATGGCGGCACCCGTACCGTCCTCGGAAAATCGTATGCGCACTCGTCGAGGCGCGTTCTCCCACCTCTATATCTCTGGGTTTAAGTTGGAGATTAGGTAGGTTCTTACCTATCTAATTAGTTAGGTAGGTAGGAGGTTAGGTCGGTAGGTAGGTGGTTAGTTAGGTAGGTAGGAGGTTAGTTAGGTAGGAGGTTAGTTAGGTAGGTAGGAGGTTAGTTAGGTAGGAGGTTAGTTAGGTAGGTAGGAGGTTAGTTAGGTAGGAGGTTAGTTAGGTAGGTAAGAGGTAGGTAGGAGATTAGTTAGGTAGGAGGTTAGTTAGGTAGGTAGGAGGTTAATTAGGTAGGTAGGAGGTTAGTTAGGTAGGTAGGAGGTTAGTTAGGTAGGTAGGGGGTTAGTAAGGTAAGTAGGAGTTTAGTTAGGTTGGTAGGAGGTTAGTTAGGTAGGTTAGTTAGGTAGGTAGGAGGTTAGTAAGGTAGGTAGGAGGTTAGTAAGGTAGGTAGGAGGTTAGGTAGGCAGGTAGGAGGTTAGTTAGGTTGGTAGGAGGTTAGTTAGGTAGGTAGGAGGTTAATTAGGTAGGTAGGAGGTTAGTTAGGTAGGTCGGGGGTTAGTAAGGTAAGTAGGAGTTTAGTTAGGTTGGTAGGAGGTTAGTTAGGTAGGTAGGAGGTTAGTAAGGTAGGTAGGAGGTTAGTTAGGTAGGTAGGAGGTTAATTAGGTAGGTAGGAGGTTAGTTAGGTAGGTAGGAGGTTAGTTAGGTAGGAGGTTATTTGGGTAGGTAGGAGGTTAATTAGGTAGGTAGGAGGTTAATTAGGTAGGTAGGATTTAATTAGTTAGGTAGGTAGGAGGTTAGTTAGGTAGGTGGGGGGTTAGTAAGGTAAGTAGGAGTTTAGTTAGGTTGGTAGGAGGTTAGTTAGGTAGGTAGGAGGTTAGTAAGGTAGGTAGGAGGTTAGTTAGGTAGGTAGGAGGTTAGTTATGTTGGTAGGAGGTTAGTTGGGTAGGAGGTTAGTTAGGTAGGAGGTTAGTTAGGTAGGTAGGAGGTTAGTAAGGTAGGTAGGAGGTTAGTTAGGTAGGTAGGAGGTTAGTAAGGTAGGTAGGAGGTTAGTTAGGTAGGTAGGAGGTTTGGTCGGTAGGTAGATAGTTAGTTAGGTAGGTAGTTAAGTAGGAAAGCAAGGGCAAAGCCCTTGCCAAGTGCAGAACCGAGATGTGCGCATGAGGTTTAAGTTGGAGATTAGGTAGGTAAGAGGTTAGTTAGGTAGGAGGTTAGGTCGGTAGGTAGGTGGTTAGTTAGGTAGGAGGTTAGGTCGGTAGGTAGGTGGTTAGTTAGGTAGGTAGGAGGTTAGTTATGTAGGTAGGAGGTTAGTTAGGTAGGTAGGAGGTTAGTTAAGTAGGTAGGAGGTTAGTTAGGTAGGAGGTTAGTTAGGTAGGTAGGAGGTTAGTAAGGTAGGTAGGAGGTTAGTTAGGTAGGTAGTTAAGTAGGAAAGCAAGGGCGAAGCCCTTGCTAAGTGCAGGCCCGATATGTGCGCATGAGGTTTAAGTTTCAGATTAGTTAGGTAGGTAGGAGGTTAGTTAGGTTGGTAGGAGGTTAGTTAGGTAGGTAGGAGGTTAATTAGGTAGGTAGGAGGTTAGTTAGGTAGGTAGGTAGGTAGGAGGTTAGTAAGGTAGGTAGGAGGTTAGTTAGGTAGGTAGTTAAGTAGGAAAGCAAGGGCGAAGGCCTTGCTAAGTGCAGGCTTGATATGTGCGCATGAGGTTTAAGTTTCAGATTAGTTAGGTAGGTAGGAGGTTAGTTAGGTTGGTAGGAGGTTAGTTAGGTAGGTAGGAGGTTAATTAGGTAGGTAGGAGGTTAGTTAGGTAGGTAGGTAGGTAGGAGGTTAGTTAGGTAGGAGGTTAGTTAGGTAGGTAGGAGGTTAGTTATGTAGGTAGGAGGTTAGTTAGGTAGGTAGGTGGTTAGTTAGGTAGGTAGGAGGTTAGTTAGGTAGGAGGTTAGTTAGGTAGGTAGGAGGTTAGTAAGGTAGGTAGGAGGTTAGTTAGGTAGGTAGTTAAGTAGGAAAGCAAGGGCGAAGCCCTTGCTAAGTGCAGGCCCGATATGTGCGCATGAGGTTTAAGTTTCAGATTAGTTAGGTAGGTAGGAGGTTAGTTAGGTTGGTAGGAGGTTAGTTAGGTAGGTAGGAGGTTAATTAGGTAGGTAGGAGGTTAGTTAGGTAGGTAGGAGGTTAGTTAGGTAGGTAGGAGGTTAATTAGGTAGGTAGGAGGTTAGTTAGGTAGGTAGGAGGTTAGTTAGGTAGGTAGGAGGTTAGTTAGGTAGGTAGTTAAGTAGGAAAGCAAGGGCGAAGCCCTTGCTAAGTGCAGGCCCGATATGTGCGCATGAGGTTTAAGTTTCAGATTAGTTAGGTAGGTAGGAGGTTAGTTAGGTTGGTAGGAGGTTAGTTAGGTAGGTAGGAGGTTAATTAGGTAGGTAGGAGGTTAGTTAGGTAGGTAGGAGGTTAGTTAGGTAGGAGGTTAGTTAGGTAGGTAGGAGGTTAATTAGGTAGGTAGGAGGTTAGTTAGGTAGGTAGGAGGTTAGGTAGGTAGGAGGTTAGTTAGGTAGGTAGGGGGTTAGTAAGGTAAGTAGGAGGTTAGTTAGGTAGGTAGGAGGTTTGGTCGGTAGGTAGATAGTTAGTTAGGTAGGTAGTTAAGTAGGAAAGCAAGTCTCAGTTAGTTAAAAAAAATTAATAAATAAATAAACAACAAATGAACAATTACAATCGCTAAAAAAACTACCGTCCATTAGTATCAACATATTCCTGAAAGCTGTAGAACACGTTATCAATCAAATACAGTTTTAATTGAATATTCTTGAAATAAAAGTCGACCTCCACACAATAAATTTAATAAAAATCCTCAACAAATGTCACCATACATGTTTCACAGCTCCGGGCTGCATCATCAGTGGTTATAAGAGAAAATTGACGAAAAGCTATGTTATTTAACTAAATTAGTACATATTATTTTGGGAATTTCATTTATTAACTCACTGTGCGAAAAAACAAAAAAATTTTATTGTTAAATTACTTGTTGTTGTTACATATTTAAACTAAAACTAATAAACTCACATTATTACTAATGTAAGCTTTGTAACATTTTTTCTTTTTATATATCATCGAAATTCTTAAAAATCTTTCTCCACGAAAGCACTTGCTGTGCTTTCGTGGAGAAAGCCTAACTAACCTCCTACCTACCTAACTAATCTGAAACTTAAACCTCATGCGCACATATCAAGCCTGCACTTAGCAAGGGCTTCGCCCTTGCTTTCATACTTAACTACCTACCTAACTAACCTCCTACCTACCTTACTAACCTCCAACCTACCTAACTAACCTCCTACCTAACTAACCTCCTACCTACCTAACTAACCACCTACCTACCTAACTAACCTCCTACCTACCTAACTAACCTCCTACCTACCTAACTAACCTCCTACCTAACTAACCTCCTACCTACCTACCTACCTAACTAACCTCCTACCTACCTAATTAACCTCCTACCTACCTAACTAACCTCCTACCAACCTAACTAACCTCCTACCTACCTAACTAATCTGAAACTTAAACCTCATGCGCACATATCAAGCCTGCACTTAGCAAGGCCTTCGCCCTTGCTTTCCTACTTAACTACCTACCTAACTAACCTCCTACCTACCTTACTAACCTCCTACCTACCTACCTACCTAACTAACCTCCTACCTACCTAATTAACCTCCTACCTACCTAACTAACCTCCTACCAACCTAACTAACCTCCTACCTACCTAACTAATCTGAAACTTAAACCTCATGCGCACATATCGGGCCTGCACTTAGCAAGGGCTTCGCCCTTGCTTTCCTACTTAACTACCTACCTAACTAACCTCCTACCTACCTTACTAACCTCCTACCTACCTAACTAACCTCCTACCTAACTAACCTCCTACCTACTTAACTAACCTCCTACCTACCTAACTAACCTCCTACCTACCTAACTAACCTCCTACCTACCTAACTAACCACCTACCTACCGACCTAACCTCCTACCTAACTAACCACCTACCTACCGACCTAATCTCCAACTTAAACCTCATGCGCACATCTCGGTTCTGCACTTGGCAAGGGCTTTGCCCTTGCTTTCCTACTTAACTACCTACCTAACTAACTATCTACCTACCGACCAAACCTCCTACCTACCTAACTAACCTCCTACCTACCTTACTAACCTCCTACCTACCTAACTAACCTCCTACCTACCTTACTAACCTCCTACCTACCTAACTAACCTCCTACCTAACTAACCTCCTACCTAACTAACCTCCTACCAACCTAACTAACCTCCTACCTACCTAACTAACCTCCTACCTACCTTACTAACCTCCTACCTACCTAACTAACCTCCTACCTAACTAACCTCCTACCAACCTAACTAAACTCCTACTTACCTTACTAACCCCCCACCTACCTAACTAACCTCCTACCTACCTAACTAATTAAATCCTACCTACCTAATTCTTAAAAATCTTTCTCCACGAAAGCACAGCAAGTGCTTTCGTGGAGAAAGATTTTTAAGAATTTCGATGATATATAAAAAGAAAAAATGTTACAAAGCTTACATTAGTAATAATGTGAGTTTATTAGTTTTAGTTTAAATATGTAACAACAACAAGTAATTTAACAATAAAAAAAAAAAAATTTTTTGTTTTTTCGCACAGTGAGTTAATAAATGAAATTCCCAAAATAATATGTACTAATTTAGTTAAATAACATAGCTTTTCGTCAATTTTCTCTTATAACCACTGATGATGCAGCCCGGAGCTGTGAAACATGTATGGTGACATTTGTTGAGGATTTTTATTAAATTTATTGTGTGGAGGTCGACTTTTATTTCAAGAATATTCAATTATTCTACTCCACTTCAGTATGGACTACTTCTTTCGAACAGTTTTAATTTTCTTTTAAATTGTGTCTCAATTAATTAGTTAAAAAAATATAAATAAATAAAGAAACAAATGAACAATTACAATCGCTAAAAAAACTACCGTTCATTAGTATTAACAAACTGCTGAAAGCTGTAGAACACGTTATCAATCAAATACAGTTTTATTTTTTTTTTAAGTTGTGTCTCAGTTATTTAAAATAAATAAATAAATAAACAACAAATAAACAAACAAATGAACAATTACAATCGCTAAAAAACTACCGTCCATTAGTATCAACAAACTCCTGAAAGCTGTAGAACACGTTATCAATCAAATACAGTTTTAATTTTCTTTTAAATTGTGTCTCAATTAATTAGTTAAAAAAATATAAATAAATAAACAAATGAACAATTACAATCGCTAAAAAAACTACCGTTTATTAGTATCAACAAACTGCTGAAAGCTGTAGAACACGTTATCAATCAAATACAGTTTTAATTTTTTTTTTAAATTGTGTCTCAGTTATTTAAAAAAAATAAATAAATAAACAACAAATAAACAAACAAATGAACAATTACAATCGCTAAAAAACTACCGTCCATTAGTATCAACAAACTCCTGAAAGCTGTAGAACACGTTATCAATCAAATACAGTTTTAGTTTTCTTTTAAATTGTGTCTCAGTTAGGCAACCCTTAACGTCCTCGGGCAGGAGATAATAACATTGGTAGCCCGCGTATTTTGGTGACTTTTTTTAAAATTCGTGTTTGGGATGAGGCAAGTACAATCAAGAACCTGAGATTCCCTAAAATGTTATGTCCAAAATTGAGTTTGCTGAAAATTAATTTTCATTGAATTTTAGATATAACATTTTAAGAAACCGCAAATTCTTGAGTTAGTTATTTAGGCATCAAACTTCATCAATTTCTAACAGTTTCACTATTCGCAGGAAGAATGAAGACTTAATCTACAGCTCTGTCTAATCAGATCATCGACTTTTTCGTTTATTCTTTATCTGCATAATACTGAATCTTTTATGTTATTTATATATTCAAATTACAAACACCATATAGGTAATAACATGTAACCCTTATCAAAATTAGAAACTAAATAACAACATAAAATTAACACTATACAAACAGACAATAATTTAGACTAGTCATTTTACTTGTATAATTTATAATATTATATAAATATATCAGACATTGCATATTGCGCCTAGCACAGAGAGTTTGTATATTGTACTGCTGTTACATTGTTTTATATGAGATTTTAAACGGATAAACACCATGTTCCGTCTTATATATAAATCTCAAGAACCTTTTTTGAACCCTCTCGATGTGGTCACTATGACAAAAAGCCCTTGGCGTCCAAATAATACATGCGTATTCAAGGTGCGTACGGACTAAGGTATTATATAACTTAAAAATTGTGGATATTTCAAAGTTTTTGCTATTCCTCCTCATAATGAATCCCAACGACTTATATGCCTTGCTAGTTATGAACTGATAATGACTGTTAAACTTAAAGTTTGATTGAAAAAATACACCCAGATCTTTGATTTCGTATTTCCTAACTATTGATATGGAATTTAATTTGTGGTCATATGTTTCTTGTGAATGTATGGAACATTTGAGTACATTTAAGGTCATTGCATTTTTTTTTAACCAATCAAATACCGAGTTCAAGTCGTCCTGAAATTGTTCGCAGTCATCGACACTGTCTATGACTCTAAACAACTTAAAGTCATCAGCAAACAGCAGTACACGCGAGGCAAGCGCTATACTAGGAAGATCGTTGATGTAGATGTTAAAAAGCAACGGCCCTAAGTTACTGCCCTGCGGTACACCCGAAGGGTTAATGAATTCCGCTGAATGTTTTTAACAAAATTAAAAAAATATATTTATAAAAAAAAAACGTCTACTCCACAATATGATCTTCAATCGAAGTTAAGTTTTAAATATATAAGTCACATTGTGGAAAAAACCAAACAAAAAATTTTTACATTAAATCCAAGTTACATCATTATGTGATAAATTAAATTATGGATTTTTTTCTTTTTTCTTTTTCTCATGATTGAATTAAAAAATTTTATAAATTTTTTCAAAAGATTTTTCGTTGCAACATGTGCTCGATGAAATCATTTCGTTTTTTTCCACAATGTGACTTATATATTTAAAACTTAACTTCGATTTATGTTCACAATTGTAAAACGTTTCTGAATACTAATTATATGCCACTGATGATGAGATCGTTAGGATCCTGAAACATGTATGTTAATGTTTATTGTGTAGTTTAATTATACGAAGATCATATTGTGGAGTAGACGTTTTTCATTTATATGTTATCAAATCCTCGCCAGTATGGATACATTTCTAAAAAAAAAAATATATTTGTCCAATTTCAAGGCAAAGTCTTCGTCATCAGAATCTCAGCTTGAGCAAATTCTTCTTCTTCCTTATGACAATGACTATATTGAAGATATTCTAATTTTCGCATAAAAATGTTTTGTAAAAAGATTTATTTATTTGATGAGTGAGACATATCCTTTGTTGTGGCTCTGGCTTTTATTTCTGATTCTGTTTTACATGGTGGTTGGAGTTCTGCTCACACCATCGTTTTCTGTGTCTCGAATTCAACATAGACTCTGCTTCGTGATATTGATAGATCCAGGAAGGAGAGTTTTGAGTTCTTTGTTATTGAGGTTCTTATCCATCGTAAATAGTATGTTAGAAATGATATTTTCAGATATTCGAATAAATTTGCAGTGTCATGGATCCAAATTACAAAGGTGTCCCTATTGTCACATGATGTAATATTTTGATGATCCTCTCCGTCACGTCTTATCGTACCTATTTAACTTATTAATGTTTATTTTTATAGTGCTCTGATCTCGCAAAAGGTGCAATTATTGGTGACTGCAAACAATTCCATAGAGTGCAACGAGACATCAGTGGAAACAAATACGAAATGGTTATACTGCAGTCAGTGTAAATTCAAAACAAATTGTGAGAAGAAGTATAAAGCACATACACGGGTAAATTGTCAAAGAATTTGGTGCGAAATTTGCAAAAAAACATTTTCTCATGAAAATAGTTTAAATATCCATTTATTGCATAAACATAAACACGCGAGTGAAGTAAAAGCAAGTATAATTCAGGAGGCCTCAAATCGGCACATGATAAAACATGTAGTAACTGATAGAAATGAAAAATTTTATGTTTGTACAATGTGTAGTAAAGGATTTCTGCGTAAACGGTCTCTTGATAGTCATATCGCTAATAATCATTGTGATAATAAAACCTTAATGGCCACAATTACGTATAATCCTCATGAATGTCCACGTTGTTCGCATAAAGCTACATCCAGTATGGATTTTAAAATTCATATGTTAAAACATAAAGAAATAGCAAAAGATTTTGAGAAACTATGCACAGTGTGCATATTTTACTTACATTAAAGAGAGTTTGAAAAAACATTTATTAACTCATAGCAATAATAAACCATATGTTTGTACAATGTGTAGTAAAGGATTTACATCTAAACAGTCTCTTGATTGTCATATAGCTAATAATCATTCTGATAATAAAACCTTAATGGCCACAATTACCTATAATCTTCATGAATGTCAACATTGTTCGTATAAAGCTGCATCCAGTAGAGATTCTAAAATTCATATGTTAAAACATAAAGAAATAACAAAAGATTTTGAGAAACTATATTGTGCACATTGTGCATATTTTACTTACATTAAAGATAGTTTGAAAAAACATTTATTAACTCATAGCAATATTAAACCATATGTTTGTACAATGTGTAGTAAAGGATTTACAACTAAACTGTCTCTTGATTATCATATTGCTAATTATCATTCTGATAATAAAACCTTAATGGCCACAATTACCTATAATCTTTATAAATGTCAACGTTGTTTGTATAAAGGTTCCTCCAATTCAAAATTAAAATTGCATATGTTAAAACATAAAGAAATATCAAGAGATTTGGAGAAACTATATTGTACACATTGTGCATATTTTACTTACATTAAAGGTCGTTTGAAACAACATTTATTAACTCATAGGAATAATAAACCATAATATATGTAGTACATTTTCGCCTTCCTCTACGTCTTCACTCACTGCAAGAGCTCTTTCATCCGTATAAATGTATCTACCATTTTGTGATATTAATACAAGTCATAATTAAGTGTATAACGTGTGTTTTATTTCAAATGCGGCTACTTGAAACGATATAATTAGCAACAGATTTGGAATAACTTAATTGCGAACATTGTGCATGTGTAGTAAACGATTTACGTGGAAAAGCTTCTTGATGGTGACAGCGAATAATAATAAAACCTTAATGACGACAATTGTTGCACATAATATCTATGAATTTAAACGATGGTCGTATAAAAGTTTATCTAGTGCAAATTTTAAAATTCATATGTTAAAGCATTTGGCTATTGAAAGCTTTGAAGGTGGTGGGGGAATAGCACTGTCAAGTTTTTCTAAATTCGCAAAAGAATTTCTTGTAAATAGTTGTTTCTCTAGTGTATCTGATTATCTTATGTGTACCCTTAATACAGATTGTCATAAAACTAGTTGAACAGGAAATATGAATTAATAATGTATTTGAGATATTGTAGGTATAGTTTTAATTGTTATCGTTGAAATGGATATTGTTAGCGTTATAGTTTTCTTAACAATTATTATTATTATATTGCGTGTTACTGTTAATTGTTTTATTGTATTATTATTGTTATGAGTTTAAATAAGATAAATAAATAGAATTTTGTGAATTAGTAAATTAATACTTATATGGTATAGGGTGCTGAATTGCCTACTAAATGTAAATGTATATAATTTCAATTGATTTTTGTTATTTTTGATGCATTGTAATAGGGACTTAAAATGTACTGTTGTATGTATGAAAAGTCAATAAAGTATTGAGTATTCCTATACTTAGGTTATAAATCAGTTCACTTTAAGATTAAATTGTACAAAACGGGATAATTATTTTATTTTAGGAGTTATTCTCATAGTAAAACAAAAGCGCACTACGGCAACATCGTATACAACTTTACGCTTCTTGTACAACAGAAGCCGATCATACGTTAATCTCCTTTTGTGCCGAGGCAATTGGAATGTTCGTGCGCGCGTTTGCTTGTCCATACACATCGCGCCAAATTTAAAATCATAGGTACTGCAGTAAGCTGGGTTTATACAGCATATTCACCAAAGTTGGGGATATGTTGTAAAGCTGTAATAGTAATTATCAAGAAGAGTTAGTAAAGGAGGGTGGGTGTAGAAAGCTGAATTGATTTGAGATGTAGTAGGCAGATAGTTGTTATATTAGTTGGATAGCAGTCATTGTTAGGACAACACATCCCTGCTTGCTACCTAACCTTCCAGACTCAGCATTTTACCCCCACCCCCTGCAATGATATAATAATAATAATAATCTGTTTATTCGTTATTCTCGTTACAACATTTGTTCATAGAATATATGTATGCTCTTATTAAATTAACAACAACGAAAAGGGTTAGACGGCAGTAGTGCTGATGTTTAGATCTAACCCAAATTCAGATAAAACTCAATAATTAAATTTCCAAACCAAAAGAATGTAGGTATTCATAAAAGTTATACAAAAAAAATAAAACTATTCAGTTCCAATAATTACATAAACCAGACAGTCAGCAGTATATGATTAAGAAAAAAATAAAATAAATAAAATGCGGTCCTTTCCTTTCTTTTATATAATGACACAATTTTACACAGGTTAATAGGTGATACTTAAAACTATTTATAACAATAAAAGTAGACTCCGATAAGAGTTCCTGAAACGCGCAGAACTCAATGTTTTTAAATGTGCAGGCAAATTATTATAGACAGCATAAATATTATAAGTAAATGATCTCAGGAAAATTGCACTTCGATGAATATAATAATTAAATCCACTGTATACATTTATAATATCATAAAATTTTATTATTCATTCTATCAGTCGATATAGTGAATATATACCAACCTGGCAACATCGCTAGAGTAGTGACACTTTGTCACATAAAATTCGTCTGACTGCGCAGCGGCGCGGTCAGACCATAATTTAGTACAACTATACGGATTTCTTTCATATTTGGTAATTTCTTGTTTAACTAGAACATTTTCTTGATATGGCTTGGATTCAAGTTTCCTCATTGATGTTTCATGGTTCAGACAGTTGATGGTGTTTTCACTAACAATGGGTCCTACACTGCATTCCGTGGTATTCCCTGTAAGTGTATGTTCTTCATATTCAAATTTTTCCTGAAAGTCGTCACCAATATCGTTGAGAATTAACTCTTCGGTTTCCATTTTTTTAACTTAAATAAAACCTGCCTTTACTAAAATACCTACTCCGTATCTTATTTTAAATTGTTTGTTTTTTGTTATTTGATAAGTTAGGTTAGATTTATGAAGTGCAGTGTTGCCAACCTTTGAAAATCAAATTTCTCTCATGAAATCACATCTCACGAATGCTAAGACTTAAGGTCAACCCAGAGACATGCAGAGGGGAGAATGCACATCAACCTGCGCGAATTGTTTCACAATGCGTCGACCATTTTGAAGCGTATAACCTACTAAAGTAGCAGGCTGGTACCCAGGTTTTACTTGATTGTGTAGCCTTGGCTCGTGGTACCTAGTTTTACACATTAAAAATACGGTTGTTGCGTTAGAAAATTTAAAAAAATATATTGAGACGTAAAAGCGTGGTCTAAAAAATATGATGTTTAAGCAATTCAACCATATTTATTAATAAATATTTTAGGATATTGCTAATTTTTATATCATAATTTGCAGGCTTGGAACTACACTTTTCCTCAAATATTTTTTGCCCACTTTCAAAGTCACTGTCTTTAAAATGTTTTGAACGAACAAGATTATTTCTGGACCACGACCATTCAGGACTTAGTTCAAGAGCTGCTAACCATTCCTTTAACAATGCAGTCCTCGGAAACCTGAAATACGTTCATTAGATATTATTAGTATTATTGCTCTGTAAATGGATAGATTCTGTTGCGCAATAAAGCTTATTATTATTATTATAGGTATTCATTATTGTACTAATATATCCTTGAAAAAGAACAGCGGGAAAATAAGTAGTAAGTACTAGAACTGCTGTTTTTTCGAATGTCTTTGTTCGTACATTGTAATAAATAAATGCATAAACACAATAGATACTTACTGGTAATAAGAAATTCCATCAACAGGAAACCTTCTGCTATGATGGCAGCTTTTAACTGTACAACTAGGCATTTTTTTAGAATTTTGATTACCTATATGATTAAAATTAAATATTAAACCTATTTTCATCTTTTGAATGTAATAAAAGTCAACAAAAATATATTAATAAACGACAGAAAACACGCGAATATTAAATCAAAACAAAATTAGCGCTTCAAAATGGCAGTCTGCATAGTGAAACCAAAAAATTTAATGCGCACTCACAGAAATCTTATATTATATATATATATATATATATATATATATATATATATATATATATATACTCTAGAATGATAATCCCGTAGTACAAAAATGTAACCAAAAGTCTTCTTCTTCATTCAATATTGGCCTTCACCATTAAGTGTTTAGCCATTATCCTTGTTTTACTGTTCTTGACGGACGCACAGTGAAGTGCTGCGGAGTCTCAGCTCCAGTCCTCTGCCTCAACGTTGTCCTGTCACTTCTTCGGACCAGATTGTCTGATTGCGTGTGCGAGTTTCAATTTTCAATAATGTTCAAGTTTATTAATTTATAGGAAATATATTAGTAGAGGTGTCCATAATGCGCATGATCACCAGTAACTTATTTTTCAACAGGACCGGCTTTGATTAAATGTAATATTACTGTTATAGGTATATTTAAAATTAAATTTTACCATTTGGTAACATTCAAATAAAAAAATGGAATAAAGGAATTTAAGAAATAAAAAATTACATTAAATATCTAAATACTTTATTGTCTAACAGGTACAACCCAAAAATAATAAATCTAAGCAGAAACGAGAAATAAGTAACAATTCTAATACTGGAAAATATCTTAGGGACATGAGCATTCTAATTATTTATTTTATTATTATATAATATTTGTTTGTTTATACAACCACCTTAGGCGTCTTACCTCTCTACAGCCTTCAAAGAAGGGGTGCAAGAAACAGTGACTTCACAAATATTTTCCGTGTCCATGTAAACCACTTCCATATCATCCGTACTACTCGCAATAGTATTTTGTGACAAAACATGGTTGGTAGAACTTGTATTCTTAGCAATTTCATGGAGGATTCTATAATTAAGTATATTCCAGTTTAACAACAGAATTCAAACGAACTTTGTATACCTACACAACGTAGGAAATATATTCTTGACATACATATCATGCATTTTTGACAGACTGCTTTTAAGTAAACAGTGTCTTGATATCAAACCATTAAGAATTTAACTTCCACTCTCATTTACATAATCTCTTCTTTTCAACAAAAGTTTGGGAACTGCATCGGGTACGAGGGTGATCCTCTTGCCGTCTTCTCTACAAATGATATCTTCTGCAGCGAAATGCTTACTGCATATGACATTCCCATCACATACATTTTCTGTACTAGGATCCCAATGCCCGCATCCAAACATCATGTCTTTTTTTTGTCAAGCTAAAAATGAGTATCATGTCAATGGTATCATATTGACTCAAACTGAGACTGTTAGAAACCCGAAACAATAACTTACTGAAAATATTTAAGTAATACCAGGAATGAGACCTTCATTTTTACACCACAACACTATACACCTCATTGTTTGTTAAATAAACGAACTAAAACCAAAATAACAAATATTAAAAACAATTTTAATCACAAATATATATCAACAATTAAAATATACCACGAATAAAACCATAACTCAATTATAAAACCTATTTGAATTGTTGTGAAGCCGACTCTGCCAGATATTCCCACTACGAGAAACGTCATTTGCGAAAACAGACGCTGTTGCGGAATCTCCTAAATTTAATATGATTTGAAAACAAATGTTTCGTTCATATTGCTGAAAACTAAACAGTATGCAATTTTACCGATAACATTTAATTATTTGATTGTGTCAAGCAGTTTCGTATGACGCAACATATGGATTTATTTATAAAACAGATATGTCGCATAAATTCTGTAAGGCGAACGACAAAATAGTTTTAAATATGGCAGCTCTGTACTGAAAATAAATTACTGAGGAGCATGCGTAGTTCGTGAAAACTCTGCATACCCGTTACACTTTTTGGTATTCGGATGGATTTAATTAGCATTCTATAGTATATATATAATATAAGATTTCTATGTGCGCACTCGTCGAAGCTCATTCTCCCCTCTCTATGTCTCTGGGTCAATCTAATTTTGACATCTGCCCACGCGCATTTGATTTTAAAATAAGTAAATAAGGATTGTGCTTTGAATTTAAAGTGACAGGAAGGAACTTTGCGCTGACAGTAAATAGAACCACTTATGAATGAGCCTTGTTTTGGTTGTTCATTGTGATATGTATAAGCAAAGCTGGATGTGTTACGGTTTTTTGCAGTTTTGAATCTTTTAGTTAGTGAACATAAGCGAATTTTGTGTATTTATGAGTGTCCAATTATTATACTACAATAATATTAACAATAGCATCAGTGTAAATACGTAAATTAGTGCCAAAAAAATTTTCCATAGACAATAACAAAAATGGTTACTTGTGCAGGCTGTGGTTGTTCCCTAACATATAAAAATAAAAATTCTGGAGTTACGTTTCACTAGTAAGCAATTTTAATCAAGAGGTCTTATAATATATCCGATATCAGTAAAATTTGCCTTGGTCATTTGCGTAGAACAAGTTATAATTAGGAATATTTGCTTTGTAAATAAAACAGACAATTGTGTTTTGTGTGTATTGAGGATTTATTAGAATCAATGCAAAATAAACAAACTGCAGTGTTATTAATAGGTAATTGTATATTAATTATTATAAAAATAAAACTATAACAGAACACAGAACGAGGTTTTCTATATTACATGTGTCTCGAACATGGCTTCTTTTATTACTGCTGACATCTCTTGGCACATTGCTTCTCTTCTAGTTTTATTTAGTAAAATTAAATAAGATGACCGGTATATATAGAACCGTATTCTAGTGTATATCCAGTTATGCTGAATTGAACATATTAACATGTATTCATTTTAAATTTTCTATCTATTTCCTACTGCTATTTTACCACGCGAATAAATTATGGTTGTAAAAATACAGTAAATGACGAAAATATTTTGTGTACAAATTTCTAATTTTTTCCTAATTAATTTTATTTAAACGGCAATAAATAAGTTATTGTTTTTCTCAGTTTTGTTTATTATTTACTACGCTCCTCGATATTTCCATAATAATATTTTTTATATAAAATAGGGTGATTTCAAAAAGAAATATTTGTTATTGCTTATTAATAATAATTTATGGCCCTGCGCAACTGCGAAACCGGATATGCTAGTCCGCCATATACAACAACCATTCTGGTCTTACATCTGATGCTATTACAGTCTTTCCTCTCACTTTTTATTCTAAGACTAATACAGAGATATTGTACTGGCAAATTAGATCATGCAGTAGTATTAAGCTAGATTTATAGTTTGTCGGACTGTATACGTTTTATAAATTTAATAATATTTTAAGGTCCGTTTGTTACGTACCAGTGCGTCTGCCCCTGCAAAAGTAATAGGTTATGTTTGTTTAATGTCAGTTCTCTCTTACTCTCGCGCGAAAATTCCGTTCCGTCGATTTATAAATTTAATAATATTTTAAGGTCCGTTTGTTACGTACCAGTGCGTCTGGGCGCGCTAGACTTGAGCAGACTCTCCCGGTATGTAAGTTGGTTCGAACTCCGGACTCGCTGCATGCAGCTGCTCAGCCGAGTATAAATAAAATTAACTGGATGATGGCTAAATTGCATACAATGCGATTACCACGCATTTTGTAATTAATATTTAGCAAGATATGTATAAACAGGTTTCGTATAGGTAAATATTGTTGGTTTATTTATCTGAGGCAACTAAATATAATAATAATATTATTAATATAATAATAATATAAATATAAAATTTAAGTTATATAATTATTATGGTGGGTATACTTTAGTTTCAGTTTTTATATTATTATAGTTTGCTTTAAAACTGGATTTTTCATATATTTTTTGAGTTTTATCTTTTGCATTCTTTTACTTTGAATAAATATGGTTTTTTGGATTTGAAATTTTTGTATTATTTCCAGTGTCTTTTAGTTCTGACGCATAGACAACATAAAGCGGCAGTTTCACATAGCAGTCAACTGTCATAGCAGCGACTGTTAGGTAGGCGTGGTTATACTGCTAACTGTGAATCATACGATTGCGACCGCAGCTGAGTGTTGTGCCAGCTACTGCGATAACTAGAAATTTTTCAACTTTTTGAATCGCAGTCGCATATTCAACAAAAACAACATGGCGAAAAACATCTAACGCATTGCATTTTCAGATAAACCGATTTTTACACTTATTGAATTGTATGAAGAAAATGAATGTTTATGCAACATTAGGTCATTGGATTATAAAAATAATATAAAAAGAAAAGCTACACTGTTAAAAATTGCCAAAAATATGGGATTAACTGAAGACCTAGTAAAAAAAACGGGTATAATTTTGAAAATCCCCATTTACTACCATTTATTTATTTAATAACCGTTAATAAATTATTCTCGATGTTGAAACGTGAATTATCTCACAACGCCGAAGATCTTTATTTTTAAATACTTTATTACATTACTAAATTAAAAATTACAATTGTAAGTTTTAAAAAATCCATGTTTTACATTCAAATGCTTCTTACTGACTGCTACTCCTAAATGAAAAATGGTCTTAAGCAAAGTACTTAATGATAAATAACTACATACACAATTTGCATTATCTTATGCAAGGTAAGCAATATTTATAATATACATTTCATATGAAGACTTATTATATAATTCGTGGCCTATTTAATAATGCCATTTTTACCCAGTACTTTTTTTTTGCTATAGGTTCTTTTTCGTTTTGAGACACATATTGTGTGAGTTATGTGTTTTGAGACTAGCCTTTTCTTCAATAACAAATAAAGTATTGCACAACCAACCAGTGTTTTTTTATTTCGCGCCATTTTAAAGAAATCTATTTATCAAATAGATGTTTATCTTGTCAAACAGGGCGTCGCAGTAAATCATATCGCAGTTGCTTATTCCCCACTACAAAATTGAATCGCTGTAGCAGTCAACTGCTATGTGAAACTGCCGCTTTAGAGTTATTCTTTCGTACTGAATTAAGTGAACAATCTGAACATTGTCAGTTCAATCACGATGGTGCGTATTCTTTCGACATCGGTTGTGACCGGTTAATCTTCTTCCTTATATATGGCCTCCTGCTAATCAATAGCAAACAGCCAGCGTTTTTGGGACCGGTTAGTTTATTCTGTTAACGGTTAACCTCTAAAAATATTTAATATTGAGAGATAATAATTTTATTTTCAAAGGTTGGCAACTCTGCCCTTCAATAACCTAACCTCACTTTATTAAAATAAAAACACATTTTAAAGAAGATACGGGGTAGATATTTAAGTTCCAGCAGGTTTTAGTTAATTTAAAAAATGGAAACAGAAGAATTAATTCTTAACGATATTGGTGACGACTTTCAGGAAATATTTGAGTATGAAGAACGTAATACACCTACAGGGAATACCACGGAATACAGTGTAGAACCAATTGCTAATGAAAACACCATCAACTGCCTAAACCATGAAACATCAATCAGTAAACCTGAGCCCACGCCATATCAAGAAAATGTTAAAGTAAAAAAAGGAATTGACGAAATTACCTCATATGAAGTAAATTCTCGGTTAATATTAACAAATAATAGTCCTGTGGATAGTTCTTTTACTGATGAATATAAGATTGACATTGAGGAGCAAAAAGTGATTATAAACCATGTTGTTGAAAGTTCCAAGAACATAACTGATAGTGATAATCTAACAAATAATACTGAGGATAGTTATTTTACTGATGAATATAAGATTGACATTGAGGAACACAAATTGATTATAAACCATGTTGGTACAAGTACCGAAAGCATAACTAATAGTGATACAAGTGATTTAACAAGTAATAATAATAGTGAAAAAAGTAAATTAAATGGTCGTTTTCGAAAACAGTTATATATTAAACTAATACCTTTGTGTGGTATTGAAAATTATCAGGATGACTTTGAAACTATTCCTACAGAAACTAAGAAAGTGGTTCTTGGTAATCGTAATACCAACAATAAAGTAGGTATATTAAATGCTTCGCAGAATTGTAGAAGATTAAAAAATGCCCAAGAGGATACTAATTCTGACGTGAATGATGACCAATGCAGTAAGGGGTAAGTACGTAGAATAAGTAGACATTTGTTTAAATTCTGTATATCAGTGTTGCATTATTATGTCAGGTGTTCCCAATTCTTTTTAACTGCTTTGTTAAGGACGTTTTAAATATTGTTTTACTAATTTTACTGATCTCAAAATTTATAGGATTGTAAATAAGTTCCGATTGCTCACAAATGCAACGTGAGTTGCGTAAGTGGTACCAAAAACAGAAAACAACCCACGAGCAAATTATCAAATTGTACTTATCCTTTCTTTAAATTGTGGCACTAATTACGTAACTGAGACAAATAAAACTAAAATTTCGGTGTGTATTTATATGTTATTTAATCCTTTTCAAATATTTCCTGTTTTACATAAACATAATTACAAAATTCTTTAAACAGTATTTGACGGCAACACTGGTCTCAAGCATAGGTTTACAGACCCAAATCAACAGTGCTCACACCTATACACAAATCATCATAATATTCTGAATATTTATGTATATATAAAAATAATAAAATAAACCCAAAAAAATAATAATAATAATTAAGAGGATATCATGTCCGTAAATATAATAAATGAAAATAATTTCGTGGCAAAGCGGACTAAAATGTTGGCTTTACCTACACAAGGAATTTTGTTTAATTTAGCAGGGCCCCAGTCTAATTCGATAGAAACCAGACCGAGGCATGGGTCGACAGGTACTGACGAATTCGTTTCGCTCTTGTTATGAGCTCGTCAGAGCACCATAGTCGCTGCCCATCACAAATATCGCTAAATTAAACAAAATTCCTTGTGTAGGTAAAGCCAACATTTTAGTCCGCTTTGCCACGAAATTATTTTCATTTAATAATAATAATATCCCACACAACATCAGATCACCAAACGCAATACAATTCATACAGATAATCATGACAATACCAAAAACAGCAAAAAAAAAAAAGACAAAATGTTGGATTAAAAAAGAATAATTTAATCCTTTTGATATTCGTTTCTCTGATTTTTATTTTTAGTTTGTCCTTTGTCTTCATTCATGATGTGCTGTTTTACATATTCCAACTAAGTAGTGTTTTTTAAATTTTTTATACAAAATTTTTGTTTGTGGTGTTGTTTTTTTTTTTGACGTATTTTCATGTCTCTTTTAGAGCATTGATAAACCATGTTGTTGAAAGTTCCAAGAACATAACTGATAGTGATAATCTAACAAATAATACTGAGGATAGTTATTTTACTGATGAATATAAGATTGACATTGAGGAACACAAATTGATTATAAACCATGTTGGTACAAGTACCGAAAGCATAACTAATAGTGATACAAGTGATTTAACAAGTAATAATAATAGTGAAAAAAGTAAATTAAATGGTCGTTTTCGAAAACAGTTATATATTAAACTAATACCTTTGTGTGGTATTGAAAATTATCAGGATGACTTTGAAACTATTCCTACAGAAACTAAGAAAGTGGTTCTTGGTAATCGTAATACCAACAATAAAGTAGGTATACTAAATGCTTCGCAGAATTGTAGAAGATTAAAAAATGCCCAAGAGGATACTAATTCTGACGTGAATGATGACCAATGCAGTAAGGGGTAAGTACGTAGAAGAAGTAGACATTTGTTTAAATTCTGTATATCAGTGTTGCATTATTATGTCAGGTGTTCCCAATTCTTTTTAACTGCTTTGTTAAGGACGTTTTAAATATTGTTTTACTAATTTTACTGATCTCAAAATTTATAGGATTGTAAATAAGTTCCGATTGCTCACAAATGCAACGTGAGTTGCGTAAGTGGTACCAAAAACAGAAAACAACCCACGAGCAAATTATCAAATTGTACTTATTCTTTCTTTAAATTGTGGCACTAATTACGTAACTGAGACAAATAAAACTAAAATTTCGGTGTGTATTTATATGTTATTTAATCCTTTTCAAATATTTCCTGTTTTACATACACATAATTACAAAATTCTTTAAACAGTATTTGACGGCAACACTGGTCTCAAGCATAGGTTTACAGACCCAAATCAACAGTGCTCACACCTATACACAAATCATCATAATATTCTGAATATTTATGTATATATAAAAATAATAAAATAAACCCAAAAAAATAATAATAATAATATCCCACACAACATCAGATCACCAAACGCAATACAATTCATACAGATAATCATGACAATACCAAAAACAGCAAAAAAAAAAAAGACAAAATGTTGGATTAAAAAAGAATAATTTAATCCTTTTGATATTCGTTTCTCTGATTTTTATTTTTAGTTTGTCCTTTGTTTTCATTCATGATGTGCTGTTTTACATATTCCAACTAAGTAGTGTTTTTTAAATTTTTTATACAAAATTTTTGTTTGTGGTGTTGTTTTTTTTTTTGACGTATTTTCATGTCTCTTTTAGAGCATTGATGATGGGTTATAGTAATCCGAAACGTTGGAAATGAGCTAAATTAGTTTTTTTGCTTGTTCGACTCAATTACTCGAACAAATTTGCTGTTTCATGTATCCAAATTACAAAGGTGTCCCTCTTGTCACATGATGTAAAAGTTTGACCTTCTCACTTCTCAGTCACCTCTTATCGTACCTGTTTAACTTATTCAAGTTTATTATTTTTATAGTACTGTGATGTCGAAAAAGATACAGTTATTGGTGAATGGCAACAATTTCAAAGAGGGCAACGACAGATCAATGAAAACCAATGCAAAATGGTTTTACTGCAGTCAGTGTACGTTTAAAACAATTTGTGAGAAGAAGCTTAAAACCCATACACGGTTAAATTGTAAGGGAATTTTGTGCAAAATTTGCAAAAAAACATTTTCTCATGAAAATAGTTTAAATACCCATTTATTGCATAAACATAAACACGCGAGAGAAGTAAGAGCAAGTAAAATTCAGGAGGTCCTAAATCGGCACATGATAAAACATGTAGTAACTGATAAAAATAAAAAATTGCATGTTTGTACAATGTGTAACAAATCATATAAATACAAACTGAGTCTTGATTGTCATATTGCCAATTACCATTCTGATAATAAAACCTTAATGGCCACAATTACGAATAATATTTATGAATGTCAACGTTGTTCGTTTAAAGCTAAAAACAGTAGAGAGTTGAAAATTCATATGTTAAAACATAGAGAAATATCAAAAGATTTTGAGAAACTTTATTGTGCACATTGTGCATATTGTACTTACAATAAAGCTAATTTGAAACGACATTTATTAACTCATAGCAATAATAAACCATATGTTTGTACAATGTGTAGTAAAGGATTTACAAGGAAAGAAACGCTTGATATTCATATAGCAAATAATCATTTTGGTAATAAAACCTTAATGGCCACAATTACGCATACTCTTTATGAATGTCAATGTTGTTCGTATAAACCTTTATCCAGAGCAGCTTTTCAATTTCATATGTTAAAACATAATGAAATATTAAAAGATTTTGAGAAACTTTATTGTGCACATTGTGCATATTGTACTTACACTAAAAGGAATTTGAAACAACATTTATTAACTCATAGCAATAGTAAACCATATGTTTGTACAATGTGTAGTAAAGGCTTTACAAGGAAAGAAATGCTTGATATTCATATAACAAATAATCATTCTGATAATAAAACCTTAATGGCCACAATTACGCATACTCTTTATGCATGTCAATGTTGTCCGTATAAAGCTGTATCCAGAGCAGCTTTTCAATTTCATATGTTAAAACATAATGAAATAATAAAAGATTTTGAGAAACTTTATTGTGCACATTGTGCATATTGTACTTACACTAAAAGGAATTTGAAACAACATTTATTAACTCATAGCAATAATAAACCATATGTTTGTACAATGTGTAGTAAAGGATTTACAATAAAACAAAAGCTTGATATTCATATAGCTAATTATCATTCTGATAATAAAACCTTAATGGCCACAATTACGCATACTCTTTATGAATGTCAATGTTGTTCGTATAAAGCTGTATACAGAGCAGCTTTTGAATGTCATATGTTAAAACATAATGGAATACCAAAAGATTTTGAGAGACTTTATTGTGAACATTGTGCATATTGTACTTACACTAAAAGGAATTTGAAACGACATTTATTAACTCATACCAAAAATTAGAATTTAAAAGAAATTAAGAAGAGCACGGACTCAAACTCACGACCTTTCGCTCGCAAAGCAGATATTCTGACCACTGGACTATACACGGACCATACCGATTATGCGATATGCCTCTTAACTTCTGTCAACAAACACATCAATCGAACGAAGACAAAAACACGCGAAGCCGTAAAATTGCGCTACGGCTAGACGCTTTTCAGTGTTGTGAAACACAAAATATAAATCACTAGTCTTAACTTGTATCTGAACTTCAATCGAATTGTTTCGAGAAGTACGGACAGATGTTGAAAATTTATTTGGAGAAGATGCAACTTTCTCTTTCACAGATGATGTTTTAAGTCTTTATGCGGCTGAGAAACATCCACGTTTCCCAGAGATAAACACGGCCCCAGCAAAATTATTTTATTACTTAAGGGTTTCTACACTACATTCAGTTTTCTTAAAGTTGGTGAAAGCATATATTTCTTTAAAGCCACATAGCGCTGGTCCGGAAGGAGCGGTAGTTGTTCAGTCGAGAGAAGCTTTAAATTATTGGGGTAAGTACGGGTTTTTACGATCCCACACCACCAGTAGCGAAGTTTTCAGAATTGAAAGACAGAAGGAGCAAACTTCCAGACGCTGAACTTTATAAGGAACCTGAATTTACTAAGAAATTTTTTGAAATAAATTCCAAATTATAGATTTTTTTTGTTTTGTTTTCAGAATGTTATTAATTTAAACTTTTACTGTCTCAGTAATACTATGTACCTACTATATTTAAGATTTAATTAATTTTTGGTTGCTTCGAAAGAGGTGTTTGGTGTTTCGAAATAAATGCCAGACATCTATTTGTATTCAGAGTTTTGTTAATTAAATTCTATTTTATCAATAGTATGTTTTTGTTAATCCCTTCCCCGGCAGTGATGCCAGATGGGTACAGCTGAAAATACCTAGACGTGGAAGAAAAAATTCCCCAGAATTCGCTAGAAATTTTTAATGAAAGCGTTTAGTTGTAACGTTTGGTCAGGCTGGGGTCGTTACTAGCTGGCTTTGCCTGGACACCGGGTAACTAAAGTGGCGATAGTAATTCCAGACCGACTGTGGAGTCCTTAATTCGACCAAAAAAGGGCCTAAGGGCATCTAATAACAGTAGACAGTAAACAAACTTTAACAATTTATTTACAATAAAATATATACAAATCAATACGTCAACTCTAAATGGAAATAATGTATGTAAACGGGAAATGAATATAAAAACTAATAAAACGGCTTCCTTATAGCGAAATATGCGCGACTGCGTGGTAGGATATTTTCGCTTTTGTTTCCCCACGTCGCAGTGATAAGGTATTTACGGAAAAAGTATAGTCTGTAACACGTGAGGAATCAGCTATTCTGAGCTTGTGGACCCTCACCCTCGCCTATAGGCTCGGGTGACAAATTTCCACTCATATGTTAAAACATAATGAAATATTAAAAGATTTTGAGAAACTTTATTGTGCACATTGTGCATATTGTACTTACACTAAAAGGAATTTGAAACAACATTTATTAACTCATAGCAATAGTAAACCATATGTTTGTACAATGTGTAGTAAAGGCTTTACAAGGAAAGAAATGCTTGATATTCATATAACAAATAATCATTCTGATAATAAAACCTTAATGGCCACAATTACGCATACTCTTTATGCATGTCAATGTTGTCCGTATAAAGCTGTATCCAGAGCAGCTTTTCAATTTCATATGTTAAAACATAATGAAATAATAAAAGATTTTGAGAAACTTTATTGTGCACATTGTGCATATTGTACTTACACTAAAAGGAATTTGAAACAACATTTATTAACTCATAGCAATAATAAACCATATGTTTGTACAATGTGTAGTAAAGGATTTACAATAAAACAAAAGCTTGATATTCATATAGCTAATTATCATTCTGATAATAAAACCTTAATGGCCACAATTACGCATACTCTTTATGAATGTCAATGTTGTTCGTATAAAGCTGTATACAGAGCAGCTTTTGAATGTCATATGTTAAAACATAATGGAATACCAAAAGATTTTGAGAGACTTTATTGTGAACATTGTGCATATTGTACTTACACTAAAAGGAATTTGAAACGACATTTATTAACTCATACCAAAAATTAGAATTTAAAAGAAATTAAGAAGAGCACGGACTCAAACTCACGACCTTTCGCTCGCAAAGCAGATATTCTGACCACTGGACTATACACGGACCATACCGATTATGCGATATGCCTCTTAACTTCTGTCAACAAACACATCAATCGAACGAAGACAAAAACACGCGAAGCCGTAAAATTGCGCTACGGCTAGACGCTTTTCAGTGTTGTGAAACACAAAATATAAATCACTAGTCTTAACTTGTATCTGAACTTCAATCGAATTGTTTCGAGAAGTACGGACAGATGTTGAAAATTTATTTGGAGAAGATGCAACTTTCTCTTTCACAGATGATGTTTTAAGTCTTTATGCGGCTGAGAAACATCCACGTTTCCCAGAGATAAACACGGCCCCAGCAAAATTATTTTATTACTTAAGGGTTTCTACACTACATTCAGTTTTCTTAAAGTTGGTGAAAGCATATATTTCTTTAAAGCCACATAGCGCTGGTCCGGAAGGAGCGGTAGTTGTTCAGTCGAGAGAAGCTTTAAATTATTGGGGTAAGTACGGGTTTTTACGATCCCACACCACCAGTAGCGAAGTTTTCAGAATTGAAAGACAGAAGGAGCAAACTTCCAGACGCTGAACTTTATAAGGAACCTGAATTTACTAAGAAATTTTTTGAAATAAATTCCAAATTATAGATTTTTTTTGTTTTGTTTTCAGAATGTTATTAATTTAAACTTTTACTGTCTCAGTAATACTATGTACCTACTATATTTAAGATTTAATTAATTTTTGGTTGCTTCGAAAGAGGTGTTTGGTGTTTCGAAATAAATGCCAGACATCTATTTGTATTCAGAGTTTTGTTAATTAAATTCTATTTTATCAATAGTATGTTTTTGTTAATCCCTTCCCCGGCAGTGATGCCAGATGGGTACAGCTGAAAATACCTAGACGTGGAAGAAAAAATTCCCCAGAATTCGCTAGAAATTTTTAATGAAAGCGTTTAGTTGTAACGTTTGGTCAGGCTGGGGTCGTTACTAGCTGGCTTTGCCTGGACACCGGGTAACTAAAGTGGCGATAGTAATTCCAGACCGACTGTGGAGTCCTTAATTCGACCAAAAAAGGGCCTAAGGGCATCTAATAACAGTAGACAGTAAACAAACTTTAACAATTTATTTACAATAAAATATATACAAATCAATACGTCAACTCTAAATGGAAATAATGTATGTAAACGGGAAATGAATATAAAAACTAATAAAACGGCTTCCTTATAGCGAAATATGCGCGACTGCGTGGTAGGATATTTTCGCTTTTGTTTCCCCACGTCGCAGTGATAAGGTATTTACGGAAAAAGTATAGTCTGTAACACGTGAGGAATCAGCTATTCTGAGCTTGTGGACCCTCACCCTCGCCTATAGGCTCGGGTGACAAATTTCCACTCGTTCCTCACTTGTTACAGAATATACTATTCTGGATTTCCTCCAATTTAGAGTTTAAAATATCATAATCAGTGGCCTTAGAATCGGATGAAATGAAATTTGTGATAAATCAATATCTGCTATATTTGACACAAAGTAACAAGACTTTCAGTTATGTTGGAAATTTGTTTCACACTACTATGCTTTCACCAGACGGACCGTTTCCTTGATCCACGACTCATCAGTAGTGATCGGCATGCAGTGTGACCCAAACTTTCACCATTTACGAAGAGCTTATACCAGCACGAGAGCTGATTGACAAAGAGATGTCGCCAGAAACACCTCTTTGATAAAATTGTTTTGTTTAAGGGGTATTAATATATAATTTATAAAGTATATTTGAAGTGTTGTCTACACTGCTTAACATTTCATATTAAAGAATAAACTCATACTGCAAATTAAGAAACAAAAACGTCAACAAGATTAGCCAGTAATTTTTTTACATGTTCCTCAAATCTAAGTTTTTCATCAATAATAAGACCCAGAACCTTAATCTCAATAGAAAACTCAATTTTCACATTGGACACCATGATTGCAGCGTTATTTTTTAAATAGGCACGACTAGAAGCCTGCGCAAACACTAGGAGGTTAGTTTTAGCGGCATTCAATTTCAAGTTGTGTTGGAGAGAATACTCATATATGGCATTCAGATCACTATTTATTTTAGATACAACATCTTCAAGATTTTTGGGATTAAACGTATGGAACATTTGTTGGTCGTCCGCAAAGGATCTTAAATTAGAATATTTTACCACCTGAAATATATCCGCAATATAAAGCAGAAACAGAACTGGTGCCAAAATTGAACCCTCCGGCACACCGGAACTTATTTCTTTAGAGGAAGAAAGTCTATTATTCAAAGCCACCCTTTGTAATCTTTGAGACAAATAATGTCTGAAAAAGTTAAGTGTGGCATCGCCAAAGCCAAAGTAGTTCATTTTCGACAATAATAGGATATGATCTATTGTGTCAAAAGCCTTTGAGTAATCTAAAGATACCAAGAAAGTTATTATTTATTGTCTAATGATGTTATTATGTTGTCAGTTATTTCAAGCAAGGCTGAAGTCGTACTATGCATTTTCTTGAAGCCAGATTGATATTTCGGCAATATGTTGTTATTTATTACAAAGTCAGTCACTTGAAGACATACAACCTTTTCTAAAATCTTAGAGAATACGGGCAATAAACTAATTGGTCTTAGGTCTGAGAATCTAGTAGGATTGCTTACTTTTGGTAATGGACGGACTACGGCCATTTTCCAAGAGTGTGGAAAAAACCTCTCTCCAGACAAGAGTTGACTATATGCAACAATTATTGCTATCAGTTGTTTTTGCAATTATTAACCTACAATTTATGAACGGTCCTGGTATCGTAAAAAGAAATTTGATCATACCCTGTAAGCCCAAGCTAGAAGATGGCGGCCCTCGTGATTAGAAAATTTGCGCATGTTGACGCTCATGCTCCCCACTCTGAATATATGATTTCGGTGAAAAATAATTGCCGACATTAATTGGTTTGGGTATAACCAGAGAATAGAAAAAAAAAATTGCTCCCACCACTTTCTATTGTCCTGTGCGAGGCAGGTGGCAGCTATTTTTTAATATTAACCACAGATCCGTATTTACGTCTTATTAATATTACAACAGGATAGGTAAAGAACAGGGAAGTAATAGAATTACATCATTATTAATTATAAAAACAAACAAATACTTTTTTACCTTTATTCATGTTTCCATATAATCATTTTATTTTTAATATTTCTATTGATTAATTTCAATGTATAAAATAACCTTAAATATCATTTGGTAACATATTTTTTTGGAAAATTAGAATATGGATGTTAAAACCTTATTTTGGCTGAAATTAATAAAAGTATTAATATTAGTTAACTTAATTAAACAATTTTCAAAATTATTTTGAAATATATTTTCCAATTTTGAAATGTATTGTACAAAATTGTCATGTGGTATCATTAAATTACCATACAAATTTCTATTTTCGTATGCTTTGAAGTAGCGAAGACTCATCTAATGATTCTACTGATTTACCGTGCTTCGTACATACATCACTGATGTGTATTTGACCTGTTTATGGCCTTCAGAAAAACAACGCAAACACACATTTTGGGAATTTCGCATTATATACCTACAAAACAATGCTAAAATGACCCCCAATAAAAGGGCAATACAACCTGAGACGAGAATTTACTATCTGCTAATATCCATAATAGTTAAAATATGTAATTCAAATTTAATAAACACTGTCAGAATTTAATAGAATTTTTGCAATCATCTATTAAGATTTTTAAGCTAAGTTATAAAAGATAAGGGTCATATTTTTTAAAAAATTTGTCTGATTTTTTAGGCAAGTAAGCTCAATATTTTAAACAGTTTGTTTAGTATTATTTGTTTTTCAAAATAACAATTTGTAATTTGATTTATTGTCCCTATGAGATATTATTTTAATCGATTTTTTTATGCATCTAATTCAAATACTACATAAATATCTTACCTTTTACTATCCATCGGGAAACTAAAGAATGATAAATTGCAGTTATAGGATTTATTCCTGCAATTCTTCGCAGCACACACATCACTCTCAAAAGTTTATAAAACAAAAACACACAATATAACTATATAACACACAGAATACTACGGCACTGGAAAACAAAACACTTCAAATGGCAAAGCACAAATAAAATATCCCGACGACAATGAGTTAATAAGAAAACATGGCGATTTTGAGTGCGCAATGTTATGCGCAGTCTCTTCCCCCACCAGCAAGATCACATTATCTCTGTTTATTTTTTCTCTGGTATAACGTCAATTACGGCTATGTTCAGAAACTTACTAGGCAGTTAAGGCAAAACCAAGGACGTATACGTATCTCCATACGTAAACGTGAGATTTTGGTTATGTTTACACTAGATAAGCAGTCATTCAAAATAGAGTTAAGGTGCGATCCAATACGTATCGTATATGCGGAAGGTAGAGATAACAATTTACTTGAGAAAAAGACTATTTTAGATTTTTCTACTCCCATTTACTATGTTGTTAATATTATGGTTTTTTTAATTATTAACCAAATACATATATATTTTATTATGTAGATAACTTTGTGTCTTGGGTTGATCAGCAAATATTTTTGATTAAAACTCTTTTACGTTATGCCAAGCTTTCGATATATTTTTATATCTTCCTCGGGGCTACAAATATAAAAGTAAGCTAAGTATAAATATATATAAAATTTAAAAATATGTTTACCTTAGTATACGCGGCAAGTTTTACATTAGTAAAAATAATATAAATTGTAAATTAAAGAACATTATTATAAAAATTTTTGTCAACTTTGTAAAATAATGATTAACATTTATTTTTTTGCATTGGCTGAACATTGTATCAATACAAATCATTTTCCAGACTTAAATAATGTAAAAATCCTTGCCTGTGAACAAAATCAAAATAAAAGACTTTTCATTGAAATGTTTGAAACGTATAATACCGAAAATACGTTAAACAAAAAGAAAGACTCGAATGAAATCAGTAATATATATTCATATTTATTTACTATTAATAATAACACCCATGATGACAGTAATATTTCTTTTGAATCTAGTTTCTAACCTAATTAAAAAACTTGACATTTCACTTAAAAAACAATTTACCACAAATTAACTAAACAAAATATTTTTGAATAAACATGTCAGTGTCAATTACAAAAAAAAATTCAATTAACTCAAGAATGTTAAATGTTAATCATTATTTTACAAAGTTGACAAAAATTTTTATAATAATGTTCTTTAATTTACAATTTATATTATTTTTACTAATGTAAAACTTGCCGCGTATACTAAGTTAAACATATTTTTAAATTTTATATATATTTATACTTAGCTTACTTTTATATTTGTAGCCCCGAGGAAGATATAAAAATATATCGAAAGCTTGGCATAACGTAAAAGAGTTTTAATCAAAAATATTTGCTGATCAACCCAAGACACAAAGTTATCTATTAACTAGTCAGCAAAGACTACCACTCAACTTATTTTATTATGTATATCTATAAACAATAACAGAAAAAAGTTTATAATTGTTACAAAATAAACTACTACTACTAATAATAATAATAAAGTATTTATTGCAAAATAGCTTAGCTTAATTTTCAATTTAGATTGAGTTTTTAATGTTCTATTCTAGATATTCGTACAAGTTCATGTAATTCCGACAACAATCGGTTCAATATGTTTAAGCATAGAATAAGAAAGCTAGCTAACCAGAAGTTTGACTTGACGATTTCGGTGGGATTTAGTGTTCGTTCGCGCGATTTTGTGCGCAAGCTGTCAAATTGGGTAAAATTCCAATATGGACGAATATTAATGATTGTTTACATTCGTTTATTTCATTTTCTAAAAAGTTTTCAACGTTTTTCCATTTTTATTAGTTATTTGGTTATAAGATTTATTGAATTCTAGTTTTAAGAACAGTAGTGTAATAGTGTTTATTTAATAAGTGTTACTGAAAACATAGATCAATAATGGTGTACATAAGTAAATCTTTGGTGAAAGACAATGCCAAATTCTTGTAGTGTTAACGGCTGTTGTTGTCACAAACAGCCGCAAAACTGGAAACTTAATAAGTTATTTCAGAATTCCGAGTGATCCAATAAGGTATGTATGTACCTACACAAAAATTTGCATGTTTTAGCTATTTTGTAAATAATTTTAAAGGCAACTTCAATGGTTGGAAAACATTGGCAGGTTAGACTTGATGTCGAACGAACCGGAGAAAGTGTCTAACCGCAAAGTTTGTAGCGAACATTTTGAGAAGAAAATGTTTGCCGGTTTTGGCAACAGCAAGCTGAAAAATGAAGCCATACCAACTATTTTTAAAAAGGTGGCTAGCAAACAAGGTAAATGTTTAATGAATGTTGTGTCAGTCGTATGTACATATTTAATTAATTTATTTTAAGTGCGCGCCGATTCACCACAACCATCGACGTCAGGCATGATTTCGGATGGATCTTCTCTGGTTTTTGATGACCTGCATTTGGAAAAAAACCCTTTAGATAGTAAGTTACTTTTAACTACAAATTCTATCTTCATGTATTAGATGAAATTCTCAATTACAGAACAACTGCAAACATCTCCAGGCATATCTGAGCAATCTCCAGAAAAAAAGCCTTGAGACTGGAGGTGAAGAACCTTAAGAGAAAGTTTGACAGAATTTCGGAATCATCGGAACTTTCGAACAGACCTTTCAATAAAGAAGATTTCATTGAGTTTGTTAAAACTAATTTTAAGGAAGGCTTGGCTAATTTTGTAATTATGCAGTACAATTTATCCAACAAATCATTGCAAGGTCGGAGATATACAAGTGAGTTCAAGAAATTTGCCCTAATTGTATATTTTTTGGACCTAAACTATATCGACACTTACAAGACATTTTTTTTTTGCCTTGTAAGTCAACCCTCTGGACAATAACTTCTGAATGGCATATTTTTTCTGGCTTAAATGATTTTATTTTTAAAACAATTTCACTCAAAATTAACAATTTAGAACCGAGTGCTAAAACCTGTATAATTTGCATAGATGAAATGTCATTAAAGACGAACTTGTTTTACAATAGAAGTAAGGATTATGTTATTGGTTTTCACCAAAATAATGGTTCTCGGAGTTACGATCCTGCTAATTCTGCTTTAGTTTTAATGGCAAGGGGAATCAGGCACAAATGGAAGCAACCTTTAGCATTTTTTTTTATCCACAATTCATGTAAAGTCGAATATTTGAAAGCCATTATATTTCAAACAATAAAAAAATGTCATTTAATTGGGCTTAATGTGCGGGGTATAGTGAGTGATCAAGGATCCAACTTTTTAGCTTTCTCACAGCAAAATGGGGTGCAACCAGAAAGACCGTATTTCTACGTAGACGATTTAAAAATTTATTATTTTTTCGATACTCCCCATCTCCTTAAATCGACTCGAAACAACTTTTTAAAATATAATTTTTTGATAGAGGGTTGTGAAACTAATTGTAAATATGTGACAATGCTTTACGATCATGACAAAACTAGATTTAATAGGATGGTTCCCCGGTTAACTGATGCTCATCTAAACCCAACTCCATTTCAAAAAATGAGAGTCAGTTTGGCAGGTCAGCTATTAAGCAATTCCGTGGCCACCTCTTTAGAGACGTCTCATGGAACTTCAAAATGGTTATATCCGTCTTTATCTCAATTTTTTTTTTGTGCGTTCACCGTACTTTCCCACTTCGAAGTTATTTTCCATAATGTTGACTAGGAGGGCAAAAAAAAAGTTTTCTGTAGATGCTTATACAAAGTTGGCCCCAAAAAATATAGAGTTAAGGCAATTTTCTTAAAATCATTTGTGTAGCGTAAACTATTTTGTTACGCCTGTTGAAATTCAAATTTCCCGCTTAGTGTTTTCGTTATTTTATAAGTGACATTGTTGATTGTTGACATAAGTCGATTTCCTGTTAGCTGTAAGAATTAAGAAATGAATGCATGTAAATGCAGATAATAAGGAGTTAAAGTTGTTCATGAGACAAGAAAGTATACGTATCTATTGACAGCTAGGCAAGCGCAAATGAAATTTTCATGTCGTTTGCGGATACGTATCCCGTATCCATACGGTCTCTTGCGTGTCATTCAGACGAGAACGCATTCTACCGGAAATCCTCGATTGTATGACCGGAGGTATCCGTACGAGTTAAACAAATATAAACATAACCTAAGAAAAATGCGTTACGTTGCTAATCAAACTTTAACTCATTTTCGGTCCTAGATTTTTCAATTGACTTATCCTAAATAATTTCCGTTACGTCAGCATAGATACGTCTCGTCTCATGTACAGCTTTAACTCCCTAATAAAAGTTGTAAGATCATCATTTGAACCCTTCCCACGTAGCTGATATTGCATTATAAAGACGCTTAGAGGTAGTTGTCTGGAGGCCTTTAAAGCTCTGTGATACTTTTAAAACTTAACATGATTCTCGCAGTAATCATGATTCTGAGATATGATTAAAACAAAACATCATTCTCGTAGTAATCATGATTATGTGACTAGACACTATTTACGAACGCATTGGGTAAGCACGTTTTTCTGATACAATTCATAGGTTATATTCTATCAAAGCTATAAATAACTAGGCAATATTTATATTGTTTTGGAAATTTTTTTTTTTTGAGTTTTTAACCCCTTCTACACGGTGGAATTCAAAAAATTCATGAAACAGACCTCATATATAATATGATATGGAGAGCTAATTAAAAAACCTACTAATTGACAACACATTTGCAAAAATTTCTAAATGCTGACCAATGATAACATTCTGTTTTGTTTAATTTTTTTTTTGTACACACATTTATAGATATTTATGTAGCTATTATTATGTTTTTATTATATATTAAAATAAACTACGTATGTTTTATACTTTGGGTTACCGACGTGTATGTACATAAGTACGAATGAGACGAAATAAATATTATTATAATAAAGTTTTTTTTTAAATTAAACATATTTTTTTTATTGCGAAAGTTGCGCGAAAATATTCCGCTTATGTGAAATTGTGTACTATTTTAATTGTTAGTACAGAATTTATTGCCCGCTTGTTTGATATTGTGAACAATACTATGATGCACACAAAATCTGCGCGAGTTTCAAAAAATCCCATACAAATCAATGCTATTTACATGAAGTCAAACTTCTGGTTAGCTAGCTTTCTTATTCTATGGTTTAAGTATACGATACGCGTAGAGGTACATATGTTTACGGCATTGAGATAGATATAAGGAGTCGCTATAAGCATTATTTTACATTGTACACAAACGGGTGCACTGGGTGGGGCGTAATCGTATACCAATATGGCGGATTCTCCAGAGCCGCATTAACTATTTTTGATGACGTTTTTGCTTTTAATTTGCAGCTTGGGTTTATACTTTATTTTGAAATATTATGCAGTGTACAAAATACTTAAATATAGGTAATTATTGATATTTGATACCTAAATACAGGAATAAAAGACGTTAGTACTTTATAAATTATATATTAATACCCATTAAACAAAACAATTTTATTTAAATGTTGCGCTATACTTATCCACTTTATTTTTACTTAAATAATACATCCTGGTATTAACATATTTAGTCGCAATAGATTTGATCAGTAAATGTATATGGTTATCAAACACTGATTGATCAAAACCGTGCACAACTAAATTAGGAAAAATATTACTATTTACAAATTCCTTTAAAACAAGGTTTATTATGAATCCTGCGGACAACTTTTCATTAGTAGCTACTACACGATTTTTTATGATCTTTTCGGATTGGAAGCAAACGTCTAAAACATCTTTTGAAGGAATTTGTAAATCCTTTTTTGCCTTCATTTTAATAAAAGAAGAACACTTATTAATGCATCTCGACATTCTCTGCAAATAATTTGCTTCTTTAAACTAAAAACAACAAATCCAGCAATATAAACAATAATGAATTTCGAAAATTCAGAAAATGGTCCAGGAAGATAATCATGATCTGGATAAATTATATTTGTGTACATTTCTCGTGGGTATCCAATTAATTCGAGACACATATTCTGTCCAGATATATGTCTACGAGCAGCATCTTTAGGAAATCTAAAAACCAGAATATGTTTTTAACACACATTTAGGGGTCTTTTTTGCTAGAAAGTGATGAAAAAGTAGAGAGTTTGAGAGTAGAAATCAAGTAAAAGAATTTGTAAAAAAAATAAACTACAATGCACAACATTGTTCAGTGCAGAAAGAAGAATGCTACCAGACTCCTATAATAATGTGTTTTAATATGTTCGCCTAAAAACCCTAAATACGTCCATGTACAATGTTTACAATATTTGGTACATACCTATGAAACGTTATTCCTGATATTTTCTGGTCGATTTCACTTCTACTACTGCAACTACGCACAGCACAGGACACCATTATAGTATATTGTCAAATAACCGTCCAAAAAAACACGAAAAACTTAAGTAAACTTGTAAAATACTCGTAAATAACACTATAAACTTGAAAGCACGACAAATGATAGAGGTCGTATACCAATATGGCGTACCTGCACCCGCTTTTGGTCACGTTAGAGCGTCTCCCCCCACCTCAATGGTTTACGGCCTTCGTATCGTTAAACTTATCATAAATTTAAAGAGCGCATGCGTAGATGTCAAATAAGAAAGAGATTAGTATAGAAATTTTAAGAATAAGGATTTTATTAAGAGTATGGGTTTTATAGGAACCGTGCCTTCACCTAGTCCCAATTTGAGAGTTAGAAAATAAGGGTAGAGCCTCCCTTATGTTTTTAGTATTTAAAGATTCAGGTAAGCGTACTCTACTGAGTTAAATATTTATAAAAGAGTTTAAAGAAGGGTTTGAGTTTTATTAAGTTATGTTAATTAATTTAGTTACTCGCTTGGCTTGTTTAGCTACTCGAGAATCGCCCACTTACATCACGCTCACGAAAGAGGATCTTATTGATTCTCCCTCGTAAACGAGTGACGGTCTGTATTTGAGCGGCGTCTCTCAGGTAATAGTTATTTGATTAAATTGAAAGAAACTATATTAAAAATAAAAGGAAAGTCAGATGAATATTACTATCTATTATTTATTTAATTATCTAAAAAATGTACAAAAATCAATTTAATAAAAAAGGACAAGTTCAAAAATTAAGAATTATAATAATTAAAAATTGGTATTTACATTTCAAATATCTTTGACGACACAGCTGATCTTTCGTTCGCTTAAATAAAATGGTTAAAATTATAAATATTTAATATAGCTACTAATAATATTAATTCGCGTTAAATAAACTAGAAATCTTAAGACACTATACCCAACGGGGGGAATTAGCGCTTCTAGGACCCGAAGTTTACTTCACCGAAGTTTGGAGAGAAGACCCCAAAAAAAGAGAGTTTTGTGGTTAGAGAACCTGGCGGAGCATTCGGACCCATATGTGCTCCAACGCGGGGAGACTTCATGGTCCGAGCCGCCCAGTCTCCAACCACTATCTTCAATCTTTACTACACCGAAGTGCAAATCAAAATCCCCTGTAACTTCCTGTTACAACAATATTTATAACTTTACTTTGTTGACTTTGCAATTTGTCTATTAGGTACAATACCGATGCTAAAGTCATGAACTTGTATAAACTTTGATGAACTTTTTAATAATTATTAATCAGCATAAAATAGATAGTTCGACCGGATGCAATATTTTTATTACAATATACCGGGTGTGACAATACGTTTACGTATACGTCACTGGCTTTGCCTTAACTCCCTACTGAAATCAATGATTATACTGATCATCTACTGAAAGTAGATATTTATAGTAGGTTTGAATTTTATAAAAGCGGGACAAAGTGGATTGTAGGGGGAAAATAATGTCGAATATATTCGATAATAAAACACTGTCGCATCCACCAAATTATTTTAATACTTATCTCGATGCAAATACATGTTTCAACCCTAGCCTAGGGTCATCATCAGTTTGGATATGACTTACATAACAACGAAGTTATACATAAGAAAATATTACATTAGAACTATAAAAGTTCAACTTACTTTAGTGGAAATAAAAAACTAAAACTAAATATAGAACTCTAGGATTACAGACATAATGGTTAACAATAATTTTTAATAAATAAACATTGTAATGCCTCTGGCATAATAAAAAGGTTTTTTCTTTTTATAAATCATTAAGATTACTGCAGATTTTTTTTATTAATAAAATTATAATTTACGAAAGCGTGTCTATCTTATGGTATTTTATTAGACAATTAATTGGGAGGGAAGTTAAATATGTGCTATTACTATTCCTGCTTAAAAATATTTGTTTACTTAACAAAACAAAATACATATAAGCAGCTAGAAATATTTGAAAATAATATATGTAAACGATAAGTAGTAAAAATTAAAAAAAATCAAACAAATCGATGATTTTTTAAAAAATCCCTGCATACATTTAGTAATATGATATAATCTGTATGTAGTCCACCTGGATTCCTTAAATTCAGGGTACTTCCATTAGGAGAGCAACGCACCGTCACGCGGATGTTAATTTCTTTGTAAATCATGGTAGACACTACACTGGCAACCGTGCACCCGCGCGGACTCCAGCATCAGGCGCGGAGACCGGCCAGACTCGCGGTTGTCGACATGCTCAAACTTATATGAGAGGCAACGCACGACACAACGCAAATTCGCGGGGTTTTATTAATGATCTAGAATAATATTATTGAGTATTGAGCGTATTTTATTATTATTTTTGACATCGTGGTGTGCGAGAATTATCCAAAATAGATTTTGATATCGAAAAGTATGTTTATGAAATTGAAACCCGTGCACCGTTGTGGGATATGAATTTCCTCAATTCTCTGTAGAACAGTACGAAATTTCCATTGGTTCTCCAACTTCAACTTTTTTTTTTTCATAAACATATTTTTATATAGTTCAAAAGAGCTAATTTTTCTAAGCAACTTTTGTATAGAAAAAAAATTGCTCTCTTCATTCGTTAAAAAATTAAAAGCAAATTTGAAGGAAAACCTATTATCAAACATTCGCAACTTTTAAACAAGTAGTTTCTGATCACATAACACACAGTTTCTGATGAAAACAATCACTGATGGACTGACGTCATGGGCTGATAGATTGATGGTGGAATGTTGGTTTGTGATTAAACGAACGCTAAATGGTGGTAGATATGCAACCCTAACCTAAATTTTATTGTTATCGGTCGTATTTCCATTATACTAAAGATTAAATTAATCTTTGATTATACTAATAATAACAATAATAATCTTGCTCTTGTTGTTAATAATATAATGTGCAGCAGATACCTACATGTTTATTATGAATAGCAGGCGTATAGATATTCTTTCAGAAGAATGTTCTCATCTCAATACTTGCATGCCATGAACTGTATAGTATATGAGGCTTGGATTCGATAAACAAACATTTTTTTTTAACTTGTGGCACTAAAAAATAGAATATACTTATTTTATACTTTAATAATAATCTTTTTTACTTATAATAAGTGTGTTCCAACCTTAGAGAAATAAAGAGAGTGGACCCGTAACAGTGTCGGTCGTTGTGTTACCACCTAGCACTTATCCCTTAGATTCAGAGGCGTAACATACATAACTTATGTGATATATTTTTGAAATTTTATTTAATTTTGATGATTAATAGTTTTAATAAAAAAAGATATGTGCATGTGGATGTATTAATAGTAATAATAACAATTCCTTATTTCAAATAAATCTACCTACATATCCACAATCACACGAGCATACAAATAAATGAAACGACGTCAACAAAGAGAAAAACAAAAAAAAATTGATACTCCTAACTACATATCAAAATAATCCGCCAATTGATATGGTTCTAGTTCCACTAGTAATTTCCTAACTTCATTCTTAAATATCTTCAATCTATTTATTTCTTTGATACTGATTGGTAGTTTGTTCACAAATCTAATTATCATATTATATAATGCTGATTTTTCGGTTAGTGATAATCTGTGAGTGAGAGGTACTGCAGTAGACACAACACCAATACATAACGTTTATATTGTCCTTTAAATAGAATGAGTTTTGTTAATTGATTTCGAGAATGGGATTTAATTTTTGAGACTGTAGTTTTGTTATGAAATATACACGAACATTAAGACATTTGACACAAATAGATTTTATTAAAAAGTATATTATGTGATTTGCTGGGCTATCTAGTGCATGTTGTTCTAAAGATTGAAATAATTAAAAAGCTAAAGTGACATTATTTTATTCACTTTTAACGCAAAAATGTGTAAAAAACAAATTTTTTGGAAAAATATAATGTCTACGTTCCTGGTAAAGTAAACATCTATAGAGGTTTCTATCAAAAAATAATGCTTTATCATGTTGATTTTAAATGAATTGTTGTATCAAACAGTTTTCATTAGGTAAACTGAAACCTGTTATACTACATACTAAAAGATAATAGCCTAAAGATTACTTATAATTATTAAAAACTAATAAAAACTAGAAGCGACTTGATACATCATTCTAAGTTTTACCTATGAAACGAAATTCTGGACTCCTTTTGTTCACTGCGACTTGGGCATCCAAAAGCCACACAATGTACCATTTTATTACTATACAAAATAAATTTCTATTCCCACTTTTCACAAATAAAATCATCAAAAATGCAAACGTAGTTTTCTGTTTTTCAGCACATAAAAAATGGCCGCCGCATTAAAAGCGTAACACTTGCCAAACATTCAGATATACGAACGTGCGGTATCCCCTTTCTTTGCTAGTCTAAGGTTCCAACCGTCTGTAAGCGTGTAGCCGTGTAGTGCGACTGCCCAAACGAATCCAGCAAAATTATAGTACGACACAGTTAAATGCGTTAAAGTAAAACTGATTGAAACAATATGCGAACTTATAGTACTCAGAAAGAGAGAGATTGAAAATAACCCATAACCATAACGTATTACTTAACTGCGTACTTATGGAAGGGTTTTAATTATTTTTCGCTTTTTGTTTCTACCATTTCAACCATCATTTTTTAGGTTAGTAAAAATTTTTTGTTCTATTATTCGACTTGCGACCAAATTATTATTCTAATTATCAATTATCATAAAATAAAAACATTAACACAGAATAAATACGAAATACTACTATAAATTATAAAAAATAAATCACAGATTTATCAGAAATACGGATACAAAACAAGGAACATTACATATATTCTTGAAATAAAACAACCTCCACGCAATAACTAGTAGTTCTATAATTGTTTTTACCGTGAACGCAGAAAAGGAAACTGCGCAAGCGTAGACAATTATAACCAATTCAGAATCGCCTTGGAACGAAGCTAATAATAACACCTCTTTTCTAATGGTTTCTCTATGGCGTTGTCTTTATAACCTATAAAGTCTAACAATAACAATATAATTAACGCCTTTGAATATAATCCACTTTATATTCAAAGACTAACGCTACAAACTGTTCTTTGTTCTTATAACCCGGAAATATAACTAACACAGATCAGGAAAATTTAATGACTACAAAAATCTTTTCGTGTCAAGATCGAGAGGAGAAAGAATTCAAGTTAAAAGTGAAAATTGTACAAATCAAGTTCCTCTAGAATTAACTTTAAACTCAGCATCAGAAGAACTCTGTAGTGACTTGAAATACAAAATGGATCAAATGGATATTAAACGAGAACCAGATATTGGCTTGAATTTAATTGAAACGGCTCAATATATAATTATAAAAACAGAAACACGCAGTGATGAAATTAATTATGATGCAGACGAACAAAAAATTAAAATTGATGAGGAAAATGTTGATTACGATTGCTCGCTACAAATTAAAGCTGAAGAATTAAATATTAAACATGAAGAAGATGCTGATGTATTGCAGAATATGACCATTGGTAAAGATTTAGAGGATACTGATTATAATATAAGGTAAGTCTCATAATAGGTATATGAATGAAGTCTGAAACAGTACGTGGATTTGTATTATATTTATACTTAATATTAGGGTTATTCTTTCGTAGTGATTGATCTGAACAAGTGAATGTGATTAAACTGAATCTGATTATACTGAACTGAATATTTGGCGAAACCGAAAGATCATCTTTTTTGTGATTGTCTTTCACTTAACCTCGAAAACTTGTGAAATCAACCAAATCTGCTCTGAAAACTGGACAATTATTTCGTCCATGATATTATTATCCATGTTTTAAACTTTTACAATTTATTGGTTTGATTCGAAATCATATGCCAATTCTTATCTCTCAATATTCAATACTTAACTGTTAACTGAACGAACTAACCGGTACCAAGAGGTTGATCAGTAAGCGGAAGGGGGGTAGGAAATTTAATCAGTTTGGTAGAAGTGACCGATGTCGAAAGAATACACACAATCGTGAATGAACTGACAATTTTCAGATTGTTCACTTAGTTCAGTACGAAAGAATAACCCTATTATTGAGGATGTTACAATTGATGTAACTCACAATTTCGAGGAAAATATTTTTTTTTATATCATATTACTTAATTATTAATAAAAGCATTATGCATATTGACTAGTTTCTTTTTATATCTTTGAATTGAATATTACGATGATTTATAAAAAGAGACTAACAGTTAATATGCATAATGTTTTTATTAATAATTAGGTAATATAATAAAAAAACTATATAGGGTGAAAGCACCAGTAAAGAAACAGTTAAGGAAATTTTTATTTTTGCACTAACTATTGAGGCCCTTCAAATATATCTAAAATATTGGTTTTTTTTGGATGATAAATATAGTCTAATGTGTTTACTTTTATTATAGCTAGTTGTAAAACCAATAGAATATCATATTATTTTTTATAGAAGTTTTATATCCAAAAAATGCCAAAAACCCCAGTAAAGAAACTGAAAATCCCATAAAGAAAATTTAAAATGCTATTAAAGAAACACGAACTTTTGCAAGCTATATAATCAGGTGTTTTATTATCAAAATATCAAAGAACATATTATATAAATTGTAAGTTTTCACTTAAAAATGTAAAATAAATATTTATTCTTTCCTGGCTATATTTAAATCGAGTAGGTACTTTTTTACTTAAATCTTTCCCGGACATAATAATTCTGTTTTCGGTTTAAGGTGTATCTGTAATATGAAAAAGGATTTTCAGTAACTTCTAACCAATAAAGAAACACTACATGACCCAATATAGAAACCGTTAAAATACTGTTTCTCCATTGAATCTGCTAAAAAATTCTACATACAGGGTGAGTCACGAGGAACTGTACATACTTCTACCCCAGCATTAATAAGTACAGCATTCCGACTCCACGTAGGCACTTTGAAATAAACTGTGACGTATACCGCCGCCATTTTGGGTTACAAGTCAGGTCCTGACTAAGAATAATTATAGTTTTCGGTTTCTAACCACAGTACTGTATTTTCATTTTTGTAAATATATTTAAGTACATAATAATATCGCTGTCAATTTCAGAAATATTTGTGGTGTGTCATAGTGATTGAAAACAGCCTTGAGTGGTGGTATCATTTAAATGTTGACATGATCGGGTGATTTTTAATAATAGTAATAATAAACGCAACAATAATACAGACTTTATTAGTAAAAAAGACATTTTTATAAAAGTTGAAGCAGTGCTTCCTAACTTAACCTAAACGTAACTTATATTTTTAGCTTAAACCTATCTGAAAATAGTTTTACATCGCTGGCCAAATTAAGTAGGTAGCTTATGTTTATAAATTAATTTGTTCTATTACGTGTCAGACAGCGCTCTTAAACGAAAATCCCTGTAAACTTTTTCTATTCTCCGGTAGAGCGTTGTAATATTTTGAAACCGTATAGGAAAATGACCGCTCAAAGATCGATGTTGAGTCTAGCGGTGGCGTAATGACAGTTTTATGAAGAATATTCACATCATACACCGATCCCCGGAACTTCAATCTTTTATATAAGTATTCCGCCTATTTCCATCTGATGATTTTTATTAGTCAAAATTAGTGAATGAAAATCCGACGTTGTTTCATTCTTAACCAGCTGATTTCCTTAATCTTATTGCTAGCTTCTTTCACCCCTACGAATTCCACATACAAGCCGTGTGCCTGAATTCTGCATCAACTGAATCCTGTTCTCAGCAATTTTAGTCAAACAAGGGCCATATATATATTGTCAATAAAATAACCCCTAGCTGATTGCGTTATCATGCTATCTCGCCACGAGACAACTTGTGTTTATGTTTTACTTTCATTTAGTTTAAAAACATATTAGATACTGCCATTTCGTAATATACATTTTACGGTTATACAAATAGTTGTTATAAACGTAAAATTATCTAGTATTCATCTTTATTTTTACTTATTACTCATCTAACAGGATCTGTGGGGAAGCGAAAAAAATGTTTAGAGCAAGTGTACCGCTTATTGGGACAACATTTTGCAGCACACACATGTCCTCCCTGATTGTTCATTGTATTAATCATAAGATACGTTAATAAAAATAAAATCCATTTAATTCTCACGAACACTATACCAAAAACGCAAAACACAGAATTAGATTTAAACACAATATTTATTTATCTCGTACACGCCGACAATGAACTATATATTGAACACAGGAGTGAACGGTATTTATCTACGTCTATGTGATTATTGTGCCGTTGTAACCCATAATGGCGGCATGCGCGACGAAATGCGCAGGACGGCTCGCAAGCGGAAAGTCAGAATACTGTATTATTTATTATACTGTGCTTCTACCATAAGTAGAGGCACATTAGGGGATTATCAAATGACCATTAAAAAATGTCTCCTTGTTTTGATTATTAATATACAGGGTAAATTATGGATCTTCACCAAAACAATGTTTCGTCATATCTTTTTCAATGATTAAGTCGATTTATCTCATTTTTTTTATAAAAGTGTGTGTTGGTGTCTGACAACTAACTGACATATTCATAATTGAAAAAATCCAGGTCCGTTTAAATGTGTAATGGACTTTCTGATTGTCAGTGGGTCATTTCTGATAATATTGCAACAGTGAATAATTCTGTTAATGAGCTGTTGTGATTTATAATCGTAATGTTTATTAAATTGTTTTTTCCTTTTTTCCACATTGTTAAAACTGTTTTATTGGTTGGTTATTATTTTTTATTTTATTTCTTAATTTATGAATAAACATTTTCCTGGCTTGTTCATTTCATGCCAATCCGGGCCTGCAAATCAATTCAAATTATGGTATTTACCATACTGAAGCACAGTGTGTGTCGTTTTTGTTTATTTTGAAGATTTATTTTTAATAACTAAACATTATTATACAGGAAGATACTTCATTATTGCCAATTTTCACTTTGGCTCTAAAATGTATCTTTAATTGGAAATGTGAGGTGAGGGTAACAAAAAATTCAAATACCCAAGTCTAACTGTCTATTTATGCCCTTTGAAAAACTTATATCAGAAGTTTGAAAAATCATATACAGGGTGAAGTGTTGAATATGAAGCAGTCCTACAAATTTTCTCGAAGACGGACCTGGATTTTTTCAATTCTGAATATATCAGTTAGTTGCCAGACACCAATACACACTTTTATAAAAAAATGAGATAAATCGACTTAATCATTAAAAAAAAGATATGACGAAACATTGTTTTGGTCAAGATCTATAATTCACCCTGTATATTAATAATCAAAACAAGGAGACATTTTTTAATGATCATTTGATAATCCCCTAACGTGCCTCTACTTATAGTAGAAGTATGTACAGTTCCTCGTGACTCACACTGTATATTACATATATGATATGGAGATCTAAAAATTGGTTGTATTTCTATACAGGGTGATCTCAATTTATTTTTGAATTATTTATTATAGTTACTAAGAAAAATTAAATTGTTGTGATCATTTTGACTCATGGCAGAGAACCCAAATATAAATAGTATATTATGTATAAAGGGCGGTAAAGCATTCGTTGCAGCCCGCCGCTGTATAGACGCACGAGGGAGCGAAGCGAGCGAGGGCAGCTATACAGCGACGGGCTGCAGCGGCTTTACCGCCAGTGGTGCTTACAACTGTTTTTCGCCTGCCTCTTCATACTACAATATTAAACCAAAAGAACTTTATTTTAATAATTAATTATTACTGTTATGAACTGACAGTTTTTGACAGAAATTAATGGGAGTATTTTTTGACGTACATGATAATAGGCGTTATCCTTTGAGAAACTCAGATCAGATAAACTTATGTGACAGGCTCACATTGAGTATTTTAAATGTAGAAAGAAACTGTCAAATTATTATCTGAGCGTGTACGCTATAGAAATTGGATTTTAGAATCTTAGGTATATTTCGGTACTACAATAATAATTAAAAAGTGATTACTAATTAATAATGGACAATTTTAAATAATTAAATGAGTTTAGCGGAATGGCAGACGACTACCTAAGTAAACTTTCTCAATTAATTGTCAACTTATCCTCTAGATGGAATGTACATTAACTTAATTGAGTGAAAACTACTGATGTTAACGTTATTATTGGAAATCTAACAGTAGCGCCATCTATAAAAAAAAATAAAATGAGCGGGCGCTAACTGGTCATTTACCGCCCGCATATGCGGGCGGTAAATGAATTATTTTGTTAAGGACAACAAAAAAGTAATATTAGACTTCCTTTTTCCTTTTCTAAGAATTATGTCCGAATTCCCGAAAAATTAGTGAAAAAAAAAGTTTTGATTAAAATGTCCGTTGATACCGTTCGGGCGCCTATGGTTGCAATTTAATTCAGCAGTGTATGGCTAATAAATGCTTCTTATTAGAGAAATAACTATGTCACTCCAATGGATAAATGAGTTTTCGCGATACCTTTAAAAAATCTATGCTTAGCCGCCCTCTCTCAAGAACTATAACTCCTTTCGGAAACAATTTCAAATTGGAAGTTTGACGTCGAATTGCCATGAAATGCACTCTAGCATTTGTGGCTTTCGTTTGGTCCATTAGTTTAATTCATATTTCAACTTTTTATATTTATGACTACATGCTTTTAAGCCCCGACTCCCGAACGTTTAAAACAGACTGATTTCCATATGGGTAAATACCTTAGACAAGGTCCTTGTCTAAAGTAAATACACTCCTAATAGATTTCGTATGTATAATATCTCTTATATTTTAAATCGTTCGTATTTATGCTACATTTGTGTATTTTATGTGTCGTTTTCTGTGTTATTTAATCATTTTGAAATGCGTATCTGTGATTTTTATTGTCTGGTTTGTCATTTCTTTTCATTCATGATAATATGCTGTTATACATATTTTTAGCTCTCCATATCATATATGTAATATATACAGGGTGTTAGTAAATAAGTGCGACAAACTACAGGAGATAATTCTGCATGAAAAAATAATGACAGTTTGCTATATAAACATATGTCCGCAAATGCTTCGTTTTCTGAGATTGACAAATTGTGTGGGATCCAACACGAACAAATTTTTTTGACTAGCTTTTTTGTTTGTGAGTTGATAATTTTCTGTCTTTTCCTAATAAATTACTTCTCATTAAAATTACATTAGAAATTATTTACGAATATTTTGTTTACCTTAAGTTTCCTTTTCAATCGAATTTTATCTCTCAAAACATTTTTTGTGAGGAAGTCAATCTAGTTTTCTTCAATACTTAAAATCAGTTCCAATTTATCTATTATTTGTTCTACAAAATTAGGAACACAAATATTAACATTCAGATATTTGAATATTGCATTTAAATATGTATTATTTAATTGAATTTCATATTTATTTGAATCGAATAAATAATTATTTGTTGCCTCTAGGTAGGTATACGATAAGTATCAAGATGATTCCAAAACCACGCAATGCGACAAATAGTCAAATGAACTAATTATATTTTACGACGCAAAAATTTAATGTAAATTAGAGATATCCAAGTGGACGTGCGTATTTCCATGGGATAATTATACCTTTACAATTTATATTGTCATATATTACAACAATTATTAAAACAGTTTAATCAGTGTATAAACATCGAAATTTGCCCACCCTGTAACATACTGTATTTTGGTAATATTGTCTTGTAATTGGGTATTAAATGTACAATAAAGATTATTGTTATTATTAATGTTTATTGGTTGTTGTTTTACGTGTTGTTTATATGTTTTTATAGGACTGTGATGTCGAAAGAGATGCAGTTATTGGGGACTGGATACAACTGCAAAGAGGGCAACGAGACATCAATGAAAACAAATGCAACATGGTTTAACGGCAATCAGTGTACGTTTAAAACAATTTGTAAGAATAACCTTTATGAATGTCAACGTTGTTCGTATAAGGCTGCATCCAGTAAAACTTTTAAAGTTCATATGTTAAAACATAAAGAAATACCGAAAGATTTTGAGAAACTTTGTTGTGAACATTGTGCATATTCTACTTACATTAAAGGGAGTTTGAACCGACATTTATTAACTCATAGCAATAATAAACCACATGTTTGTACAATGTGTGAGAAAGGATTTAAAATCAAACAGAGTCTTGATTGTCATATAGCAAAAAATCATACTGATAATAAAACCTTAATGGCCACAATTACGTATAATATGTATGAATGCCAACATTGTTCGTACAAAAGTGCAAGCACTACAAGATTAAAATTGCATATGATAAAACATAAACAAATATCAAAAGATTTTGAGAAACTTAATTGTGAACATTGTGCATATTGTACTTACACTAAAAGGAGTTTGAACCGACATTTATTAACTCATAGCAATAATAAACCACATGTTTGTACAATGTGTGAGAAAGGATTTAAAATGAAACAGAGTCTTGATTGTCATATAGCAAAAAATCATACTGATAATAAAACCTTAATGGCCACAATTACGTATAATATGTATGAATGCCAACATTGTTCGTACAAAAGTGCAAGCACTACAAGATTAAAATTGCATATGATAAAACATAAACAAATATCAAAAGATTTTGAGAAACTTAATTGTGAACATTGTGCATATTGTACTTACACTAAAAGGAGTTTGAACCGACATTTATTAACTCATAGCAATAATAAACCACATGTTTGTACAATGTGTGAGAAAGGATTTAAAATGAAACAGAGTCTTGATTGTCATATAGCAAAAAATCATACTGATAATAAAACCTTAATGGCCACAATTACGTATAATATGTATGAATGCCAACATTGTTCGTACAAAAGTGCAAGCACTACAAGATTAAAATTGCATATGTTAATACATAAAGAAATATCAAAAGATTTTGAGAAACTTTATTGTGAACATTGTGCATATTTTACTTACAATAAAGGAAATTTGAAACTACATTTATTAACTCATAGCAAGAATAAACCACATGTTTGTACAATATGTAAGAAACGATTTCAAGTCAAACAGAGTCTTGATTGTCATATAGCAAATAATCATTGTGATAATAAAACCTTAATGGCCACAATTACGTATACTATTTATGAATGTCAACGTTGTTCGTTTAAGGCTGCATCCAGTACAGTTTTTAAAGCTCATATGCTAAAACATAAAGAAATATCAAAAGATTTTGAGAAACTATATTGTGCACATTGTGCATATTTTACTTACATTAAAAACAATTTGAAAAAACATTTATTAACTCATAGCAATAATAAACCATATGTTTGAACAATGTGTAAGAAAGGATTTAAAATCAAACAGAGTCTTGATTGTCATATAGCAAAAAATCATACTGATAATAAAACCTGAATGGCCACAATTACGAATAATATTTATGAATGCCAACATTGTTCGTATATAGTTGCATCCCGTATAGTTTTTAAAACTCGTATGTTAAAACATAAAAAAATATCAAAAGATATTTGAGAAAAATTTGAGTTTGAGGCAGCATTTATGTACTAATTAATTATAATAAAACTCTTATTCACTCTTAATCTTCAACGAAAACAGGGTTAAGTTAAGGTCGGATTTCTAAAAATCAGAACAAGTGCCATGCACTGCGTAAAATAACATATACAGTGGGCGGCAATAGTGCCAGTGGTGATCGGCAGGCAGTGTGACCCAAATTGATAAGCTATTTTTGTTGTTTTCAATTTTTTCAGGACTCCACTAAATACTTCATAACAAAAAATTGTAAATAAAACCACAAAAATAACAAACACAAAACATTTCTATTTTTTATTATCATTTTATTTATAATACTCAGATCCTATCTACCTAAAAAAAAATCCTTCATCCCCATTCTACTCTTTCTATAGCTTTATTCGGGTTTGGAAATTAGAACCGTTCTAGGGCAGTTCTCGCCGAACTGGTTGCGCCTTGGATAAAATTCTCGGACCGTTCTATTACTGTTGCCAAACGTTTTATAATATCTTACACGCCCCTTTTTAAGAAAAGTTGAATATTCAAAAACTAGAAATATTATAAACATAAATAATGAATTAAATCATCAATTGATTTATACAGCTATTTATTGAAGATCAAGATTTATAGGGGGCTTTACCAGTCTTCCTGATCTAGTGCGTATTTCATCTTGAACATCGTCTTCTTGTGAATCATCCAACCCAACAAGTCAACTTTTTTCTGAAGCAGGAGTGTTTGATATTAGGAAGCTTTTTTTCCTTTCCGCTGTCCTTCACCAACACAGAACCAAACATTTGCTGGAGCCAATTCATTATGACTATCATACACGAACTAGACAGGATTCATACAGAACTCCTTTCTCGTCTAAATCAATAGGTCAGAGAAACTATATGTATTTGGCCCCACGGTTTTACAATCTCTTCTCCGGAAGTCAGATCCAGGCCCGCTTTGAGGAGTTTTAAGGCATCTGTAAAGGAATACATGCGTGACAAGACTCGAGAGGAGTTTCAGACTCTTATCGGTTTTCTTTGATTTGTTACGGTTCAGTTTGGCCAGAATGTCCTTAAAGATATATTTTTAATTCATACCTTATTTTATTGCAGTAGAATCCTGATTATTGAAATTGTATGATGCACTCATTTGTTATTGTTTTGAAGGCTGGTACTGCACTAACCACAAACAATTTTTGTAACTTAAAGGATCGCATAATAATAACCCACATAATATATTCTTAGCGCTTAACACCATATGAATTAAATACATGTTCATTACATGCAGATTTAGTTGCCACAATTAATGATGGTTTAATTTATATTGTTATTATTGTCGTCCATATTTGTTGATACTGTTGAAATTAAATTTGTTGTTGACTGATTTGATGCATAGAAGAGCGTAGGTGGCAAATCTATTACTATGTTGTCGGATTGGAATTGTGGCCTACGAATTGTGTTTATTTACCTCTTTTCTCTCATTGCTTCGATGTATTGTCTGTCTTTATTAGACTTGTCCCAAAAATTTAATATTATTAGTTTATGGCTCCTAATCCTTATTTGAATGGGGTATTCGTTGTATTGAGTGGTGGACATGGAAATGTAATGTTGGTATTAGCTGAGACTCGCGGCCTTTATGATTTTCGCATGAAGTGCTGTGAATGCGTTATTTATTTAGTATATATTATGAGTGAGTAATTTATCCCCGAGGGCGCCGTGATATGTTATATGATCTAATTGTATGATGATTAAATAATATATTAATAAATATTTTCCCGATAACGACCTGTATTGTTTATGGTGATTAACCAATCTCTGATTTTTGAATTCAAATTCATGTTGACGTTTCCGGTCACATGATTGAACATTTTCTAGACCCTTCTTCTAGTCCAAGAAGACAAAAACGACTTTTTATTAATTTGTGGGCTTCAAGGTAGGAAAGCTGCCGTTAGAATTTATGTGAAAATTTCCGTTTGGTAATGGGATAATTGGAAGCTTTCTGTGATGTGATTGATCGAGTTTAGTACGTATCAATTTCGAGTTTAGCTCGGATTTAAATAAATATACCTTCACGGCACACAAATCGTATTTCTGCGACGAGTGCTGGAGTTATTTCTTTGTTAATTCCATTTTCAACACGCCTCCACAAGATCTGAGTAAGTTGTTGTCAATTATTAATTCATTAAATACTTGATGAAATTGTTGTTTATTGAGTTGGATCAAGTAGGTGATTGAGTGGATTATGAGTTGTTGTGTAATCACTCACTGATTAATTGCCTATGGTTTTAGGGCTTCTGCTATCTCCTGAGGATTTTCTTGGATGATCCACTGAGACCTAATCTCACTAGTGCTGATATTGGTGCTGGTATTGTACAAGCCATAAGTTTGGAGTGGATGTAATTGGTCGACTTGAACCATTTTCTTTGGTACTATTTCCTGCTACCAAACCTCCCGTGAATCCCAAGAGCCACGTGATTGGATAAGTACCCCATAGGGGATAGTTTTAAGTATATGCTCCCGCAAATTAAGTTCGGTAAATTTTTTATTTTAAATATAAACTGTTAAAGTCAGAGGCGTACCACAGGGTTTTCGTGATACCCCAAAGTATTAATTTTAAGTAAGTGTTAAGGTATACCTAGTGTTTAGCGTTTGTTATTGTTTTGCGTTGTTTTACATAGATAGTATAATTTTCTTATAAGGGAAGTATAGGATTGTAGGTAAAATAAGTTGGATGGGATTTTTCTTTGATGATTATTTCATTGTTTAACAAGTTTCATTGTTTCGCCCGTTTCATTATTTAACCGATTTCATTGTTTCATAAGTTTAATTATTTAGAAAGTTTCATTATTTAAAAGTTTCATTGTTTAACATAGTTTCATTATTTCACAAACATTTTCAACTATTATAGTTATTTAAATGATTAGTTTGGTAGGTGCGATTACTGTGCACCAAACGTGATCACTTGCGGTAATAGAACCGATGTATTAAATAATTTTTTTTCCTTATTTCGCAAGAAAAGGAATTACTTGTCATTATTGGATTTAGTCCTGTTTATTGGAGTTTATTTTTAATCATCATTAATCCTAGTCATATTATTATAGATTTATTTATTCAATTATATTTACATATTTACAATTTTACATTGTAATTTTATTTCAATTCTGCAACACGTTTCACTGTTTGATGTTGGCTTGTGTGGCATAGGGTGTACTAAAGATCGTAGGGTTCTGGCTTTTCCCGCAATTAAGTCAGTGGCGTCGGCCCACCCCTTTTGTTTTTGAGATTTTTGTACCAACGTAGATTTATTCTGTGGGTTTAATTTTGGAGCTAGCTGTGCATTAGTTTGCTACTCACTTCGCCACTCTAGACCAGACAAGACACATTTTGCTTGGTGATTTTACCATTTATAGTCCGCGATTTTTGAAGCTCTCCAGTATTATATAATGAGTAAAATAAAGCGTAGCAGATTCTGTGAATCATATTCGGATTTTTTTTCTTTATATGCTCAAGTCATTTCGGTCTTAGTCTTTTTCGTTGTGTAGTATGTGGTGAATTTTTTTTTTTGTGTTTTTTATTAAGGTGTATTAGAAGCAAGATGTGCTGGTACTGCGGCCTGGTAAATGTGTTAAGCTCACGGACAATCTTTATAAAGATTTTGTGAGTTAGACATGTTTATTTTGCTGATTAATTTAACATTGTTATTGTTACTGTTAAAGATTAATTATCTCTTGGAATTATAACATTAATAGATATCTAATTTTCTAGTAGTCATGATTAATGTTTTGTCATGTTGTCAAAAAAAAAATGTAATGTCAGAATAATTTTGTAAAAATGTCAATTATTGATGAATAAAAAGTTAATAAGAATTTATATTAATACAGTCCATTATTATCAAAAACATTGGTCCAGCGAACCGGATTGGATTCAGCTAGTGTTTTACTAAGGAAATTCATTAATTGAATCGAGAAAAGTATATTTGTCAATCAGTAAATCGGCAATATTGTGCAGACTTCAGTGCGAAGAAACGGAAGACATATTATAAGGTAATTGCCACTACAATATGCTAATCGCCAGTCTGAATTAATAGTTATACCATTTTTGATGCTCCATAATAGTAATTATGACCGAATTGAATAATTTAAAAACTCAAAAGAGGAGTTTAAAATCGGCCTTAACTCGTTGTATAAATTATGTTGCTACCATTGATGTAAATGCTGTAAATGAAAGCACGTATTATGATCTTCAGGAAAGACTGAAAAAGATTGAACCAGTCTTGGAAAGTTTTGAGAAGGTACAGTTGCAAATTAGTTGTTTAGAAGCAAATGAAGAATCTGAAAATGAGGAGGACACTGAGTTTGAGCATTTTGAGAAAGTTTATTTTAAGTTAGTTAGTGATATTAAGGTTCTATGTAATTCATTCACTAAGAAGGTTGATTCTTTAGAATGTTCTAATAATTCCACTCATTCTGTTCCTTCCTCTAAGGTAAATAACGACGATTTACCCCCAATTCAGATACCTACATTCAATGGTAATTATGAAAATTGGCTTGAATTCAAAGAGGCATTTTTAGATTTAGTAGATAGTAATGATTCCTTGTCGGATAGTCGTAAATACTATTATTTGCGTAACGCTTTAGTTGATGATGTTAAAGATAAATTAAAATCTATGAATAGACAAGGTAATAATTATAATTCTGCTTGGAACTTTTTGGTTGAAACTTACGAGAATAAAGGTTTACTGATTCATAATCATATTAAGGATATATTTCAATATCCTGAGTTAAAAAAAGAATCTCATATTGAATTGCGTAAACTTTACGATTCAATCACAAAAAATTTATATTCTTTGGAAAGCCTTGGTGAAAAAACAGATGCATGGGATCGTTTAATTATTTGTTTGCTAGCTACGAAATTTGATCATGTGACTCGCAGAGACTGGGAGTCATATCAATATAACTTAAAGGTTCCAAGTATGACTAATATGCGTGAATTTCTTAAAAGAAAGTGCGAGGTGCTACATAAATTAGAAGTTACGCAATTTGAAGCTAATGTATGTCAGCCATCGCATTCAAAGTCAGACAGGAAAAAACAGAGTAGTAGCAGCCTTGCATCCACAAGTAACAATAATACTCACCAAGGTAAATTAGAATGTTATTATTGTAAGAAGGTTCATGCTATTTATTATTGTGAGAACTTTCTTAAATTATCGATAGAAGCTCGCATAGAGGCTGTAAGGCAATTAAAATTATGTATTAATTGTTTACGGCCAAATCATAATTTTATGAAATGTAAGGCTCGAAAATGTAGTAAGTGTCATCGAGCACATAATAATTTGCTACATCTAGAGAATGTTGGAACAAAAAATGTTAACTCAAATGCAGCCGAAAGGTCAGTGGCTTTACAACAGATTCCTGAAAACAAGGATTTAGGAAATGCTGGAGATAAAAATGTTAACATTTTGAATAACCATTCAACAGAGTGCACTGTTGCCAATGCTTGCGATATTTCACAGGTTTTATTATCTACTGCAATAATTAAGGTTAAAGGGAAAAATAAAATAATTAAATGTAGGGCATTACTGGATAGTGGTTCCCAGAGTAATTTTATTTCTGAAAAATTATTAAAAGAGTTGGATTTACCTACAATTAAAACGAACCATGTAATAAAATGTGTAAGTCAGTCAATTACACATATCAATTATAAAATTTCTTTAGATATAATGTCGTGCTACAACAGTTTTCAAAGTAGCATTAATTGATTTATTTTGCCAAAAATAACAGAGAAATTGCCAACACTATCATTTTCAAAAGATAAAATTGTAATTCCCAAGGATATAAGGTTGGCCGATCCTGATTTTAATGTTACCGGAGATATTGACATGCTGTTGGGCAGTGATATGTTCTGGTTAATATTAGGTAATGAACGTAAAGTTTTGGGCAAGGATTTACCAATTCTTTATAATTCTATTTTTGGATGGATTGTAGCTGGCAATATTGTGTTATATTCTGCAGCACATAATAATTCAATGTATTGTGTGAATAGTTTATTAGTTAATTCTGAGTTTGATAGATTTAACAAGAGTTTAGTTAAATTTTGGGAATTAGAAGAAATACCCACGAATAAATTAATTATGTCTGATAGTGAAAAGTATTGTGAAAAATACTTTTTAGAAACAACTCAAAAAAACGCTGAAGGTAGGTTTCAGGTAAATATGCCTTTTAAAAAGTTTATAGCAAATTTAGGATATTCATTTGATATAGCCCTGAAACGATTCTATCAGTTAGAAAAGAGGTTGAATAGGGATTCTAAGTTTAAATTAGAATATACTAAATTTATGACTGAATATTATGAACAATTAGGTCATATGACTAAACTAGATACTGCTAATGAAGGCGATGGATATTTTATGCCTCATCATGCTATTATAAAAGAAGATAGTCTTTCGACAAAATGTCGCTGCGTTTTTGATGCTAGTTCAAAAACAGATTCTGGATTGTCACTTAATGACGTTCAGTTTGTAGGTCCCAGATTACAAGAAGATTTATTTTCAATTTTAACACGTTTCAGAAAATACAATTATGTTATGACTGCAGATATTTCAAAAATGTATAGGCAAATCCTAATTAATGAAAATGAAAGGAAATATCAGAAAATTATTTGGCGTGATTCTGCTGAAAAACCATTAGAATATTTTCAGCTGAACACCGTTACTTATGGTACTTCCTCAGCTCCGTATTTGGCGGTACGTTGTTTATTCCAGATAGCTTTAGATAATGAAAAAATGTACCCAGATGTTAGTCAAATTATCAAGCGCGATTTTTATATGGATGATCTACTTACAGGAGCAGATACAAGCCGTGAGATTTTAAATAATCAACGCGTTTTGACTCAATTATTTAGCGATTCTGGTTTTGATTTAAGGAAATGGCTATGTAATGATAAAGATATATTATTCAGTTTTAACGTTGATAGAACTCTAGCGGCTAGTATTTTAGATCTTGGAATAAATGAACAAAACAAAACGCTAGGCATTTTTTGGGATTCTAATAATGATTTAATCAAATATAAATTTACGCTAGAAAATAGAGCCAGTACTAAAGTAACCAAACGCACGATTTTATCCACTATATGTCAATTATTTGATCCGTTAGGGTTACTAGGCCTATAATTATTAGAGCGAAGTTAATTATTCAAGAACTATGGAAACTTAAATACGACTGGGATGCTATTTTGTCTGATGAAATTGGTAATAGTTGGCAAGAATTTTACAATGAACTAGTTATAATAAATGATTTAAATATTTCGCGGCAAGCAATATTTAATAAATATAGATCAGTAGAGATTCACGGATTTAGTGATGCATCTACTAAAGCATACGGTGCGTGTATTTATGTACGGTGTCTGCAACTTGATGGAAGTTATATCAGTCATTTAGTAAACGCGAAATCAAGAGTAGCACCTATAAAACAAATCAGTCTTCCTAGGTTGGAATTATGTGGAGCATTACTGTTGGCAAATTTAATGAATGCCACCATGAAATCATTAGATATTCAATTTAAAAATATCTATTACTGGTGCGATTCAACAATTGTATTGTGTTGGATCAGGAATTCGCCATCAAAATTCAAAACTTTTGTAGCAAATCGTATTAGCGAAATTCAAGAACTTAGTGGTAACAACAACTGGAATCATGTTAAAACTAATGAAAATCCAGCTGATTTGTTATCACGTGGTGTATCGGTATTATTTTTAAAAACTTGTCACTTATGGTGGCATGGACCAGAGTGGTTTACAAAAAATAATAGTTTATGGGATGTACAAGAATCAAATAATATGCTGTCTGAAATTCCTGAAACACGATCAGTGAATTTATCCATAATGCAGGATTCGAGTATCTTAGAAAGATTAATAAATAAATTTTCATCCTATAGTAAAATTTTATACGTACTTGCATATGTATTTCGTTTTATAAATAATTGTAAAAATAAAAGCCAGCAAATCAGAGGCTCACTTTTACCTAGTGAAATTAGCAAAGCGGAAATTGCTTTAATTAAATACACCCAAATAAGATATTTCAATGATGATTACAGTAGGTTAATAAATAGTAAGCTATTACATAAAAAAAGTAAAATTTTATCGTTAAATCCAATTTTAAAAGATGATGTTCTTCGTGTTGGAGGTAGATTAAAAAATGCAGCTGTCAAGTATGATAAAAAACATCCTCTTATTTTACCAAAGGGTTGCCTTCTTACAGATATTATTATAAGGAGTGAACATGTCCGGTTGTTACATTGTGGAGTACAAATGCTGTTATGCTCACTTAGAGAAAGGTATTGGATAATTTCAGGACGTAATTCCTGTAAGAAAATTGTAAATCAATGTGTTACTTGTTTTAAGGCTCATCCGAAAGGGAATCAGTATCTAATGGGTGACTTACCAAATATAAGAGTAAATAATTTTTCACCATTCTTGAATGTAGGTACCGATTTTGGCGGTCCTTTTTATTTAAAGGACAGAAAAACTAGAAATCCTAAAATAGTTAAATCTTATATATGTATTTTTGTTTGTATGAGCACCAAAGCTGTGCATCTTGAATTAGTTTCAGAGCTCACCACGGAAGCTTTTATAGCGGCACTGAATCGTTTTGTAAGTCGTCGGGGTAAACCTAAAATTATTTTCTCTGACAACGGTTCAAATTATATTGGAGCCAAGAATGAGCTTTCTGCAGTGTCTGATTTTTTGAATAAACATTGTACTTTTATTGCAAATAAGTTAGTAAGTGATGATATTGAATGGAGATTTACACCTGCAAATTCTCCAACATTTGGAGGCATATGGGAAGCAGGAATCAAAAGTTCGAAATATCATATCAAACGTGTGATTGGAGCCACTCCGTTGACGTTTGAAGAACTTGCAACTGTACTAACTAGAGTTGAAGGCGTATTAAATTCACGACCTCTTTGCCCGATTAGTGATGATCCAAATGATATGTCGGCATTAACACCGGCACATTTTTTGATAGGAAGACAAGTAACGGCTCTTCCTGAAATGGATATAATAAATGTACCAGAAAATAGACTCAAATTATGGCAAAAACTACAAGCACAAACGCAGCATTATTGGGCTAGGTGGTACAAGGAATATATAGGTGAACTTCAGTCTCGAGTAAAGTGGAAATTAAATTCACATAAGTTATTGAAAGTCGATACGTTGGTTCTTATCAAAGAAGACAATGCGCCTACAGCAAATTGGCCTCTAGGTCGAATTACTGAACTTCACCAAGGGACAGATGGTATTACACGTGTAATTAGTGTTAGACTTGCAAGTGGAAATATTGTGAAACGAGCAGCTAATCGTGTGTGTATTCTACCATTACCAGAATGTGTAACTTAGTAGTTTTCTAGTAATTAGCTATAGTTTTAAGGAATGGTAAAGGAATAATTGCAAGCCATAGTTTCAAGGTATGAATGAAAGAGTTGTATTGTTTATTATAATTGTTTGATGTTTTTGAAGCATTTTCATCAATGCTTCAAGGCGGGCTATATGTTAAAGATTAATTATCTCTTGGAATTATAACATTAATAGATATCTAATTTTCTAGTAGTCATGATTAATGTTTTGTCATGTTGTCAAAAAAAAAATGTAATGTCAGAATAATTTTGTAAAAATGTCAATTATTAATGAATAAAAAGTTAATAAGAATTTATATTAATACAGTCCATTATTATCAAAAACAGTTACCTAGTAAATTTTGTTGTTAACCGTTTTGAGGGCTTTATGTAATATGTAGTATTGTTATAATTGTTTTATTTTGACAAAATAAACGTTATTATTATTATTATTATCGTTTTTATCATTCTGTACAGTCTTCTTGCTTGGGTTCAGGATGAACTAAGCTAGGTGTTTTCTGTGGCATAATATTATCACGTTTAGGTTTAACGTGAAATTCGAGAGCATTGAAAATAAGGACCTTATCTAAAAGATTGAAACACCGAATACCAAGTTTAAATAGTTAAAGTTGAGAAGAGTTTACAAAATGATGAAACTTAAATTAGAGACTATAGAGTTATAATAATAGAATACAAATAATATTACTTACATTAAAATATAAGAGACCACATACGGTCAAGTTGCACTATGGTTCACATTTTTACTGCCTTAGGGTTTCTTACTATTAGTTTAACATTAGGACACAGCTAAACTTATTTCTCTAGATAAACTAGAATAAACATGAAATTAATATTTTTGTATTTTTCCATCGAACATCTGGGGTTTGTTATTTATTTATAATTTATATTTATTTATTAATAATTTTGGAATCTGTACCCGTGACAATATAGTGTCTATTGCGCCTATACTCATTATTATTCGTTTGAACCATGTAATCTCTAGGTCCATTTTGAGCCGAAATTATACCTGGTTCCCAATTTCGTATTTTTTTCTGGACCATGACTCGTTGACCAATATTCAATTCTGGAAGGGTTTTGGTTCCTTGATCAAAATATTTCTTTTGTTTGGACTTTTGTAATTTTAGTTTTCTTTGGATATTCCCTGTTGGATACGTAGGTTTTAATAAATCAGCTTTAATGGGTAACAATGTCCTCAATTGCCTCCCCATTAATTCGAAACTGTTAAATGGAGGTCCATTGTCTGAAAAAATCACTGAGGGTAGTCTGTATAATGGAAACACATTTTTTTAAACTAGATATCACGTGTTGTCCCGTTTTACCCGAGAGTTTATTCACAAGCGCAAATTAATCCTCATAAAATCTGATAGTGCTGTCTTTGTCGTTGAAAATCTGCAAATCTTCATTTTAACAGCATACATTAAAATGCCAACGTGCCGAGCCAATCAGAGCATTTGGGGCGGGGCTTTCCTTGGCGCGCTTTTGAATTTGAATTTAATCGCTATTCAACTTATTTTGCAACTGACATTTAGTCGATATTAAAATTGGAATTAGTTTTTCAGTAAAATAATTTAAATATTAATATGTATAAGGTATTCGCTAAGAAAGTCTGTGAACTTTCCTTTGTATTAGGTATTTCTTGATATACCTACCTGAAAAACCTTCATTATCGGAAAAATGATACTCAAATATATTTATGTATAATTTGAAGGTACCTATCTAATTTTAAAATCATTTTATGCATTACAGATAGGAAGTCAGGAAATACAAAAAGGCACATTATTCTCAATAGTTTATTTTTAGCTATATATATTAAATTATACACATTGATAATAAATAATAATTACTATGAACATACAAATTAATACAAATACACATTTTTTATTTTATTTACCTACTTAATAATACGGGTGTTTGTGGAAATCTTGCTTTTAGGTTTTGTAAGTTCATGTACAAAACGTAGCATAAAGACTGGAGGTTCTATTTGTATTGGTGGAATGTGCCCCTCACGAATTTCAGTCAATGTAGCAACAGATGGTAACGAATTAATGTAATTTTACTGCTATAGGTTTATATTAATTTTTTAATAGGTTCTGTACAAGTAAAACTTGCTGAAACACATGTGGGACACAGCGACGACTTAAGAACAACAAGATTATCAAATGCAGAGCAACACACTATTGTTTCCCAGTTAATGGCAGGAGTATTATTCAGGCTGCTAGAACGATTCATAATAATCAGTTAGAAAGAATAAATTTGGTAACACTTTCCTGATATTTATTTAATAATATACCTACATTATATCATTTAAATTGTTACATCGATTATTTGGTTTGGTGGGTTTTTTATAAGTGTGCATTTGCTAGTTAACGTTTTTGATTTATTATTACTTTTTCAGAGTGCGTACTAGGTATTTCAATTTAGATATTTTCCTTTTAATTGTATCACTTTTTCCCATTACATACTATTTTTTCTTATTGTGACTTGTATAATATTATATTAGATTTGTTTGGTGTTGTACCTTATAATATATATGTATCTATGGTAGTGGTGTATTTGTATGTTCATAGTAATTATTATTTATTATCATTGCGTATAATTTAATATATATAGCTAAAAATAAACTAATGTAATGCATAAAATGATTTTAAAATTAAATAGGTATCTTCAAATTATACATAAATATATTTGAGTATCGTTTTTCCGATATACGAAATGAAGTTTTTTCAGCTAGGTATATCAAGAAATACCTACTACAAAGGAAATTTCAACAGACTTTCTTAGCGAATACCTTATACATATTAATATTTAAATTATTTTACTGTTAAAAACTCATTCCAATTAAATATCGACTAAATTTCAGTTGCAAAATAAGTTCAATAGCTGTTAAATTCAAATTCAAAAGCGCGCCAAGGAAAGCCCCGCCCCAAATGCTCTGATTGGCTCGGCACGTTGGCATTTTAATGTATGCTCACTTTAACGTTACCGTTCAATCAAACTCACAATAGAGAGTTCTTTTGATTTGTTCACGGAAAAATACGGTTACGTTATTAATACGGTAAAGTCGGACTATCGGAAGAGTTCTTTAGTAAACAACGTCGTAACCCTACGTAAAGGAAATGCTAACCTCACTTTTATAATTTCTGCAACAAGAGAGATTTTTGGAAAGTAGAAAATTTGTGATTTATGTTATATCATTTATACATATTTTTAAATAATGGAAGAAATATTGGACGTGGCAATTTTGGAAGGCCTAAACATGGACGAGTTTGAGGATGCTGTTATACTCAATATATTAAATCATGGTGTAGGGTTTAAATCTATATGCTCCATTATTGATCTTGCTCTTATAGTAAAAATTTTTCTGCATTTCGCATTTACATTTATTTGAATAACTACCCATCTGGATGTATCCTCGTAGGGGTTGGGTTTTTTATTTTCCTGAATGTTCATATTTTTTAGGCAGTTTTAAACTTATAATATGTAATTTAATTTTATTAATATCACAATTTGTGTTGGCGTTATGAAATTATTTAGGGGAAAGTGGTGATCATTCGGCAGAGGTGAACATTAGTCACCTGACTAGGAACCGCCTAAGGTTTGAATTTGCCGCCTTATATTAACTTATATTGTTGGTTTCATGCTTGTTTTTAGTTGCCAGTGTGTGTTTTGTGAAAAGCCGACATTTCTATGTTTTTGTAACTTAAAGTGTAAAAAATCAACATTTACGGTAAGTTTATGTACACGATTATAATTATGTTTTTTTTTAAGATTATATTTTTATAATTTTTTAACCGAAATGCTCATTTGTTTTGTCATAAAATATCGACATTATTTGCTATAGACATAACCTCATAATTATTTTATTCATTCGTTATTTTGATAAATCAAATTTTATAACACGTTGGTGAGGATTCGTCACCTTCCAGTGGTGATCATTCGGCACCCATTCGGCAGGTGCCTTTTTAATATTTGTATGGTTTTAGATGCCTCTGACCAGTAAATAGCTTAGTATTTACTGAGGATGATTTTTTACCAAGGCTTGTCACAGAAAAAGATCAAATGAACAAACACCCTCGCCACAACCGTCGTCTTCGAGACACCAACTTCCAGCTAATATTACATCGTCACCAAATCTTTCCTGTTCTAAACGTCCAACCATCTCAGAGATTAGGCCATATCCTAAGGCTACGCAATCAGGAAAAAAAAATGAAAAGGAAGACTACGGCAAAATCCACTGTATACACGGACACACCTGAGTTCATTTACGGAAAAGCTTAGAGGAAGAACGCAATAGAAAAAAGCAGGTTCAGAAGAAACCTTCGGTAGTTAAAAGTGTGTTATATGATACTAACAAGAATTTTCCTGATTCTTCAAGCGACTCAAGTATAAGCGTCCTCCTGGATAATTCTACTGGGGATGAAAGCATTCTAGAGGACATTGATTATCTAACCGATGCAAATATAATTTCTGTAAATAATTTTGTGCTAGTTCGATATCAGTTACGCAAAACCAACGTGTATTATATAGGACAGATAATCTCCATTAAAAATGAAGAATATGAAAGTAGGTATTTCAGGAAAAAGGGCAATTCAAATTATTTTGTTTTTCCTGATATCGACGATATATCTGTTGTCAATAGAGATGGCATTGTTGCAATAGTTTCCTGTTTTAATGAAAAGGGAACTGCCAGAACTTCATCAGTATTTAAATTTAATTTTGGAAATATTCCACTGCGCTAAAATAAGATTTTATTAACATATTATTTGTCTATAACTAAATTTAATTTGTTTTTTTTTTTTACTTTAAACATCAACAAAATATTTTTTTAGGTTTCTCTTTTTAATGTTGCCTTATTTTGTACCGATTTTACTGAATATAAACATTTATTTGAAGATCGTTTTATTTATTTTATATTAAGACGAATGATCACCATTCACTTGCCGAATGGTTACTCTTGGGCAACATTCGGCCGATTGCACCTTTTTTTATAAATATTTGTACCTTTCGAACCATAGGCTTTTTTAACTTGCAAATGACCCAAATTACGTCTAATAGAATAATTCACCTATTCAATAAATATAAACCACAATTTTGTAAACTGTTAAAAAAAATGAAGTTGTCAAGCAGAACATGCCGAATGACCCCCAATTTCCCCTACACATTTTTGTCGGTTTTGACACTAAATATAGTTACGGTAAATTATACGGTAACGCTCGCAATATAACGGAATACGGTAACCGAAATAGCGTTAGCGTGAACAATTTTGACAAATAACGTTCCGGTAATAGCGGAATAGGCGTCAAAAGAACTCTCTAATAACATTAACAAACTTTATTAGGACTCTTGAATCACAAAGAAATATCAGAAGAAGGTGTTATGGTATTATTTGTTACAGTTGTAGAATCATAATGTAATAATGTCATATTTGTTACCGGCTACATCTAAATTAAATAAAATCACATCAGCCCACATAAATTATTTGCCAGGAAATTTGAAAATTAACTATTATGGTCGTCACAAAAAAAAACTAGGACTTCAAGATCATTTCATAAGATTGAAATGTGAATACAGCATAATTTTTTGTTAACTATGTCATTCTTATTTCAGTTAATAACCTTGAAGGTTCTAGTTTTTTTTAGTAACGACCGTACTACCTCTATTCCCGGATTTCAGTAAAATAGTTTTTAAATCCAAATGTTTTGTCATAAAAAAGTTTGGAGGATCCTTCCCACTCATGTTGCCTAGATTAATTTTTTCGAGAATACTTTTTTAGATAAGGCAATGACCTCCACTAAACATTTCTTAAAACTAAACATTTGAACTTAATATCTACTTTATTGAAATCAAGTATAGTGGTTCATGTAACATAGATTTAAATAATAAAAAAAAGAAAACAACTTTGAAATTTGCTCTATTAATGAATTTTTACATCATGTGTGGGTTCGAAATAATTGTAGGTATACATAATAGGAACCACTCGTAAGACAATACAAAAATCTAATCAGAAATATGTTTATCACAAACGAAATAGGTAAGTATTTCTGATGTATTATTTCAGGTGATAATTCATTTAAAACTAGATTATTAATATTAGTAAGCCATTCACGCATAGATTTGAATCCTTATCGGGACATCTATGTCGTTTACTAGTTCTATCCACATACCCAGGCACTAAACACTTAGTCCACCCATTACAACTATCTTAAATTTGCAGCAGGAGGCACGTGAACAACAAGTACAGCAATAGTTTTCCACAGAATTGCACAATAATAATAATATAAAGAGCATTTATAATATTCTAAGACTTTTTTAACCACAAAACAATGAATTTTTTTAACCTTCTTCTTCTGGTTGACAATTGACAGGACTGACAGAACCCAGTTACCGGCAGCCGGCAGGCAGAGTTCTTTAATTTTCGACTTCAACGCCATGCAACGTCTGTATACAGAACTAATATTACTATCTACTATGTGTGTTATGTGATTTAGTATAAGGATAGATTGGAAACAACAATTTAAAAATAAACTGAAGCTGGCTGTATTCTCCAAAAGTCGCAAGAGGCCATATAAAGTTAGTACTCGCTTAGGCGATACTAACTTATTAAAAAAATAAAATAAAATAATCGTTTTTGTAAATTGAAATATAGAAACATGGACATAAACCAAAATAATATAACTAAAAGACACCGAAGTTCAAATATTACAGAACGGAAGAAAATGTAGGTACTAGGTATTTTAGCCTAGTTTTTAAATATACAAATGTTATTGAAAATAGGACGACCCATACATTAGAAACGAGATACTTGGGAGAAAATTTGAAGATAATTTAATAGTGCATCTCCGGGACTGATTCCTCGGTCATCCAATTCTCTAAAAAAATTCGATGATAACAGAAAAAAGGAGCCTCGGAAAGATACTGCAAAAGAGAGATGTGAAATATACAAAAGAGGAGGAAGCCGCCTCATCTACCCAGAAAACCAATAGATGACTTTTTGTTAGCAATTGTTAACGAAAAAACTGTTTTTGATCTTGAAAATCCTTTTGATAGAGATTCCTTAAATTTAGAACCGAAAATATAGTAGATAATGAGGTAAACTAATGGCTAACTTAATAACATTTTTATTTCTTAATATTTTAATGTCATCCTATTAATAGATTTGCCACCAAATAAAAACAATCCATTATTTGTAAATTTTACGAGCTTCATAGTGGACTAAAAATATAATGCACTCTAGAAAACAAACTTAAAAAAAAAACTGGTTTAAAAACACAGGAAAAGTAAGGTTAGAAACGCTTCCTTAAATATTTATGCCTAGAAAAACCGTGGCTTAATTTAAGTTTCACTTAAATACATTTTGACGTACCCTGCAAAGAGATAAAAAACGTCGATGCAATTGGCTATTATCTACTTCATTTTTACTTAAATAATACATCCTGGAATTAACGCATTTAGTTGGCTACATATAATCCCTGAATACGTCCATGTACAATGTTTACAATATTTAATCCATACCTATGAAACGTTATTCCTGATATTTTATTGTCGATTTCACTTCTACAACTTTACAACAACAACTGCAATTACGCACAGCCCAGGACACCCATATATTATATTGTTAAATAACCGTCCAAAAAACAGGAGAAACTTAAGAAAGCTTGTAAAATACTCGTAAATAACACTATCATCTTGAAAGCACGTCAAATGACAGAGGTCGCATACCAATATAGCCTACCTGCACCCGCTTTTGATAACGCTATAGCGTCTTCTCTTACCTCAATGTACATATAATCCCTGAATACGTCCATGTACAATGTTTACAATATTTAATCCATACCTATGAAACGTTATTCCTGATATTTTATTGTCGATTTCACTTCTACAACTTTACAACAACAACTGCAACTACGCACAGCCCAGGACACCAATATATTATATTGTTAAATAACCGTCCAAAAAACAGGAGAAACTTAAGAAAGCTTGTAAAATACTCGTAAATAACACTATCATCTTGAAAGCACGTCAAATGACAGAGGTCGCATACCAATATGGCCTACCTGCATCCGCTTTTGATAACGCTATAGCGTCTCCTCTTACCTCAATGTGTACTATGCTACATGCTGGTAACCTAGAAATTTAATTTAAAATTTAAATACAGTTAGTCAAACCAGTAAACATTTATTTACAAAGTTACAAGTCTTTTCTACAAAATTAATTTTCCAATTGGCCTTTTTCTAGAATTGATAGAAAATCGAATCAATACGATGTTGGAGACTGAAGAATTAATTCTTAATGACATTGGTGATGATTTTCAAGAAATATTTGAGAATGAAGAATCAGCCTCAAGTTATGATACAATATCCAAAAATGTAACGAAATATACTCGTGAGAACGCTAATAATAAAAATATAAGAGACTCTGATCGCAATAATATTGAATTGAATAACATAATAATTAAACATGAACCTCCAACAATTCAAACCAACGAAATTATTACCAAAGATGAATTAGAAACCAATAGAGTAAAATATTCTGAAGTTAATTGGAATGAGGAGTTTAAGATTGATATTGAGGATCACAAATTGGTGAAGATTCAGCACAATAACATAGAAATGAATTATAGTGATAAAAGTGTAGAAGATTTAAGTAATATTGATGACAAAACGAGTGTAATACCTTATATTCAAGATATTGAATTAAGGTGTTCTAAAAACAGTGACTTTAAAACCATTGCCTTAAATGCTAAGCGAGATGAGTCCAGTGATGTCCAAAATGCTAATCCCGATTTGAATGTGCCCAAAAGAGAGCCAAAGTGTATGGAATTGGAACAAAATCATACTGTTGATATTTATGAAGACAAAAATTGTACAAGGTAAACATTTTTTATTGAATAACAATTTAGATTTTGCGAAACTGGAGAAATTAATTAAGTTTGAAGCATAAGTATTATTATTTAGTTCTTTATTTCAGTCATAAATTGTACATTTCTGTACATATAGACATGTCAATATGTAAACAATAATGTTTAAAATAAAAACACTCATAATAACATTCAGAGAAAAATAAATAAATAAACAACAAATAAACAAACAAATGAAAAATTACAATCGCTAAAAAAACTACCGTCCATTAGTATCAACAAACTCCTGAAAGCTGTAGAACACGTTATCAATCAGATACAGTTTTAATTTTGTTTTAAATTGTGTCTCAGTTAGCCAACCCTTAACGTCTCCGGGCAGGAGAGTATAACATTGGTAGCCCGCGTATTTTAGTGACTTTTTGTAAAATTCGTGTTTGGGACGAGGCAAGTACAATCAAGAACCTGCGATTCCCTAAAATGTTATGTCGAAAATAGAGTTTGCTGAAAATTAATTTTCATTGAATTTTGGATATAACATTTTAAGAAACCGCAAATTCTTGAGTTTGTTATTTAGGCATCAAACTCAATCAAACGTCAATTTCCAACAGTTTCACTATTCGCAGGAAGAATGAAGAGTTAATCTACAGCTAGATCTAATCAGATCACCGACTTTTTCTACTTACGTACCTCTTAAACACTTAAATGATGGGAATTCACATTTCGTTTATTCTTTATCTGTATAATACTAAATATTATTTTTTATTTTATTTATATATTCAAATTACAAACACCATATAAGTAATAACATGTAACCCTTAACAAAATTAGAAACTAAATAACAACGTAAAATTAACACTATACAAACAGACAATAACTTAGACTAGTCATTTTACTTGTATAATTTAAAATATTATATAAATATATCAGACATTGCATATTGCGCCTAGCACAGAGAGTTTGTATATTGTACTGCTGATACATTGTTTTATATGAGATTTTAAACGGATAAACACCATGTTCCTTCTTATATATAAATCTCAAGAACCTTTTTTGAACCCTCTCGATGTGGTCACTATGACAAAAAGCCCTTGGCGTCCACATAACACATGCGTCTTCAAGGTGCCTACGGACTAAGGTATTATATAACTTAAAAATTGTGGATATTTCAAAGTTTTTGCTATTCCTCCTCATAATGAATCGCAAGTTATGTACTGATAATGACTGTTAAACTTAAAGTTTGATTGAAAAAATACACCCAGATCTTTGATTTCGTGTTTCCTAACTAGGGATATGGAATTTAATTTGTGGTCATATGTATTGAAATCTATTTTTCTTGTGAATGTTTGTATGGAACATTTGAGTACATTTAAGGGCATTGCATTTTTTTGAACCAATCAAATACCGAGTTCAAGTCGTCCTGCAATTGTTCGCAGTCATCGACACTGTCTATGACTCTTAACAACTTAAAGTCATCAGCAAACAGCAGTCCACGCGACACAAGCGCTATACTAGGAAGATCGTTGATGTAGATGTTAAAAAGCAACGGCCCTAAGTTATTGCCCAGCGGTACATCAGAAGGGTTAATGAGTTCAGCTGAATGTTTTTAACAAAATAAAAAAAAATATTTGTCCAATTTCAAGTCAGGCTCTTCGTCATCAGAATCTCAGCTTGAGCAAATTCTTCTTCTTCCTTATAAAGATTGAAGAAATTCTAATTTTCGCATAAAAATGTTTTGTAAAAATATTTATTGATGAGTTGCGTTGCAATTTAGTTGCAAAACTTGTTTGTTTATTTCGTCCAATTTAAAATATAAAATATGTAGGATGTGTCAATTTTATCCATTCAAAACAAAACTATATAATTTTATATATATAATTTTATATATATAATTTATATAATAATATACAAAACTATATAATTTAATATTTACAGTATTGGTTTATGCCTTTGTTTCCCTTCAACGCAACTTTTCATTAATTTTAATTAAATTATTTCATATCCTTTGTTCTGGCTCTGGGTTTTATTTCTGATTCTGTTTTGCATGGTGGTTGGAGTTCTGGTCACACCATCGTTTTATGTGTCTCGAATTCTACATACAATCTGTAATTGCTTCGTGATATTGATAGATCCAGGAAGGAGAGTTTTGAGTTCTTTGTTATTGAGGTTCTTATCCATCGTAAATAGTATGTTAGAAATGATATTTTCAGATATTCGAATACATTTGCAGTGTCATGGATCCAAATTACAAAGGGGTCGCTATTGTTATATGATAAATGTGGGATAACCAATTATCGCCCCGTGTCTATTCTGTCGAATTTCTCAAAGATATTTGAAACAATTTTATATGCGCGTATTTACATTGTGTAACGATATCTCTGTGTTTCAACATGGATTTATGAATCATAGATCTACAATTACCAATCTTACACACATTACACAAGAGATATCGGAAACCGTGGATTGTGGTGGTCAAATGGATGTGGTATACACGGATTTTTCGAAGGCGTTTGACAGAATGGATCACGGTGTGTTGGTTAACAAGTTAAATCAATTTGGGTTTTCGAATGCCTTGCTTAGACTAATAGTGTCTTACTTGAGTGGCCGCAGTCAATTTGTTTATTATAGCAGACATACATCCAATGACTATACAATGACATCAGGGGTTCCGCAGGGCTCCAATTTGGGTCCCCTGCTTTTTCTTTTATTTATCAATGACCTAGTCGAAACTATTCAGGCAGGAAAGCTTTTGTTTGCTGATGATCTTAAAATTTTTAAACCTATTAGAACTAGGTTGGGTTGCTTGGCGTTGCAGAACGATCTTAATGACTTGTGCGACTGGTGTGACATAAAAAAAATATCGCTAAATATAGCAAAGTGTAAATGCGTCACTTACTCTCGGAAGAAGAAATTCATTGTTTGTCCCGATCAGACTTGGTTACTGATCTCGGAGTGATATTCGATTCGAAACTCACATTTAATGAGCACATTAAAACCAGACTTCAGGAAGCAAGTCGTATGTATGGCTTCTTAGTGCGAAGTTGTAAGGGATTTGTGCGTGTCGATGCTCTTATTGCCCTTTATTTTGCCTATGTCCGCTCTAAATTAAAGTATGGATCTATCATTTGGTCCCCATTTTATTATTTTACAAGAAATCGCTTTGGAATTTCCCAGTCGTTTTGTGGTAGTCTTATCTATGACAAAAGTCTTGAGGGTTATAAAAAAAACTGAAAATATGGGTTGAAAACCTAATCACATAAATAGAATTACATTTGAGACACGCTGTATATAAATAAATTGTATGACACCACTCTAACAAACTAAGAAAACTCAAAGTAAAATTTGAATTTTCTTTGTCATAATAATAAATAATTTCTAACTACAAAAAATCAAAAGTTTTCTAACTTTTTCGTTTCGCTCTAAAAAATTTAAGCGTTGTAAAACTAATATATTTTTCTGTATGACCCTGTATATGGTTTTTTAAATTTGTTCTACACTTAACCACAGTATATTTAATATTTACGATGACTTAACGGTTTTTGCTACAGCTGATTATCTAAAGAATCAAAAACACTATCGACAGTTTTATTACCTTACACCTCTAGTTCACATGTTTTTATTTTTCGTATGTTGGTTTTGATAAAATGAAACACGTGGATGGAAATTTCAGTACATAAATTGCTTTATTAGAGAACGAACTTAGATAAATTGTTTATACAGAAAATAACACACACGCTGTGCTGTATACTCATTTCAATATGGCGAATACAACTACTACATCATGACAACTAAAACAACAGTGTTGCCACTTATATTAATTATGTATTTTTTGGTCTAACTAATAACACTCCCACTGACCAAAAAATATTACTATATTTTACATAAACCTAGTGTATCTAAAAATTTATAATGTTTAGGAGAACATAAACTTTTTGTCAATATATCTGCTGGCATATCAGTTGTCTGCAAATATTCGAGTTTTACTAAATTATCCGAAATAGCATCTCTTATAAAATGATATCGAGTATCTATATGCTTAGACCTCTTATGAAACTGATTGTTTGCTGACAACTTTTGTGCACCCTGATTATCATTAAATATGGTTATACAGTCATTTACATTTATTAATTCACTTAACAAATTTTTAAAATATATAGCTTCTTTTGAAGCCTCTGTAATACCCATATACTCCGCCTCTGTGCTCGATAATGCTACGGTTTTTTGTTTTTTACTTTCCCAAGATATAAACGCGCACGAAATCGCACTTTATTTTCCGCGTCAAACTTTCTTTTAAAAACCCACTTGCACTGCACTACGGTGCCGGACTCCCTGTCGACGAGCTCCCAAGCGTTGTTGGCTTCGAATGAACTCAGCTCACTCTCGATTGCCTGCTGCCACTTGTCCTTGTCGGGACCCGTAAGCGCTTCCTGCACTGTTGCTGGATCTTCGCTGATGACTTCACATAAATCACTAACACCAAGGTAAGTAACATAATCGTCGTAAACTTTCGGTTTCGGTATTCTTGATGACTTTCTGGCTGTATCTGAAACATCTATTACACCTGTTTCTAAGTCACTGTCATCAGATTGTATATTAGACTCTTCGAAATCACTTGGCACGTAATCTGTGTCTCCCACTGAAGATGTATTTTCTGATCCATCTGAAGGTTGCTCTAGATTTGCTTCTGGAGACTTATTTTCTTCCATAATGATCATATTTGTATCTTCAACAGCATTTTCGAATATTGTAATATCTCGACTTGTAGTTACGGAGTTTGTTCGAGGATCATAAACTCTGTAGCCCTTGACGTTATCACCGTATCCAACCAGTATCTGCCTTGTTGCTTTCTTGTCCCATTTCAGTCTTTTCTGTTGTGGGACATGCACCATGCACATACTTCCAAAAATACGTAAGTTACTTAAATTCGGTTTATTTTCATACCACCGTTCATATGGTGTTACCTGTAGCTCAGCTACTATCGAACGATTGCGCAAATACACAGCTGTATTCACGGCTTCAGCCCAAAACTGCTTCTCTAGTTTTGCTTGAAATAGCAAACACTTGGCTTTTTCGACTAGAGTTCTATTTAGCCGTTCTGACATTCCATTTTGCTCAGGTGTGTATGAATTTGTCGTTTGGTGTACAATACCTTGATTCTTTAAGAATGTTTCAAATTCGTTACTACAAAATTCTCCACCATTGTCCGATCTTAACGTCTTAATTTTACAGTTCTTCTGGTTTTCAACGAGACTTTTAAATTTCTTAAAGCAATTAAAGGTTTCATCTTTATTCTGCAAAAAATAAACAAATGCCATTCTACTGTAGTCGTCTTCAAAAATTAGAAAATATTTTGAACCACCTATCGACCTAGTTTCCATGGGACCGCATATGTCTGTATGTACAACATCTAAAAAATGTTTTGCTCGGCTTCCCTTACTTGGAAATGGCAGTCTTGTTTGCTTTGCTTCACAACACACTTCACAGTTATCCTTTTTAATCTGAGCAGTACCTGAATAGTTAATTCCTTGTACAATACCATTTTTCATTCTGTTTAAATAATCACTGTTGTTGTGTCCTAACCTCTTGTGCCACAAGTCAGCTGTTTCCAGTGTTGTAAACAAACATTTTTCTGCTGTGTTCTCAATATTTAATTTGTACACACCATCTTGTAGTGTTGCGATTCCTACAAGTTCACTTTGTTTATTAAATATTTTACAGCAATTTGCTTCAAATTTAACACTGTTTCCGTTTTCAATTAATTTACTAACAGATAGCAAATTGGTTGTTAAACTTGGTACACAATAAACGTTTTTTATACGCACATCATATTTACGATTATTATCAACTTTTGTTACAATCTTAGTATCACCGACACAAGTTACCGACACTTTTGTTTGATTTGCCACCATGATTTCTTTTACTTTTTGAGAAGTTGATTCATTTTCTAGTGCACTGTTATTCGTAATTAAATGCATACTTGCACCGGAATCCACATACCAATCTTCTTTACTAAATTTACCACTAAGAAATACGGCACTAAAAGCATTAGTCGTTAATTTGCTTGTATCATTGTCGTTATTTGGACATTTATTCTTAAAGTGACCAAATTTTTTACACTTGTAACATTTAATTGTTTTTAAGTCATATGTTTTCTTGTTTTTATGACTCGTGCCGCCACCTTGTGACTTCACATTGAACTTCGATGCGAAAGCACTACCGGTGTTGCTAACACCTTCACTCATATCGAGTAATTTCGATTTTATCGAATCTGTCGATATCGATATGCCGCTATGTTCAATCGCCATTATCATTGGTGAAAACTTTTCTGGCAAACCTGCTAGTAATAGCGAACCAATCCAGACGTCGTCGATATCAAATCGCGTTCCACGCAATTTCTGGCCTGTATCTACAATCTGATTCACATAAGATTCCATTGAATCACAGTTCTCTAATCGCGTCGATATTAGGGTACGTAGTAAACTGATTTTTCGTGTAAATCCAGAGTCATCGTATAAAGATTTTAGCTTTGACCATAGATCCACGGTCGTTCTAGCTGTCTTTATATGAACAAACAACGATGAATCGATTGTAAGAATTATTTTCGCTTTAGCTTTGGCGTCTTCGTCTGCGACTACTTCTGACACACATTTCCAAAGTCCTTCTAAAATCAAATAATTCTCAACGGCAAACACCCAGTCACTATAGTTTTCACGACCTTTTATCTTCGGTACACTCGCGATATAATTAGTAGCCATTTTTTGTACTATACAGAGATTTCACTCGCGTTTCTATCACTTAAGGCTTTCAAGACACTGCTAGGTCCATAACCTGATAAAATGAAACACGTGGATGGAAATTTCAGTACATAAATTGCTTTATTAGAGAACGAACTTAGATAAATTGTTTATACAGAAAATAACACACACGCTGTGCTGTATACTCATTTCAATATGGCGAATACAACTACTACATCATGACAACTAAAACAACAGTGTTGCCACTTATATTAATTATGTATTTTTTGGTCTAACTAATAACAGGTTTGACTTTTGTTATCTTTCAAAGTCTATAGGCATTAGCATTTTTCTTCGTTGACAATTAACTGACAAAGTTACGTTGAAAATGAGCGGCAGCAATTGCCCCTATCACATCAGTTCAAGTGAACATAGAAGTGAGGCAAAGCTGTGCTAATTTAATAGACTTTGCCTTCCCTCACAATTGTTCTACTCCCTGGTTTTCAAGAATAGCTGCCCAGCTGATCTTCAACGTAAATATCAGTTAGGTTCAACTGAGCGCCAATTCAACTGAATAGCGTTAAGTGAATATTTATTTGGAAAACAACAAACTAATAACTTTTATGTTACTTATTATTGTAAACATTTATATTTATAAATAAATAAACACTACTACTACTACTTATAAAAAAATATGTAAATGCAAAATTATAAATGGTTTTCTCTCATTGACTGAATACTTGGAATAACACGTTAATACCATCCAGTACATTATGTGCTTGTTTTCAAAACAATTTCTGCTATTTTGGGTTTTTCTTCTTTTATCTAAAACACGACAAATTAATTTTTAGACTACTTATGTTAAATAAATATGTGAGACAATTATCACCTTTTCAACTCTCGCAGAATTTATCTTCAGAAACCTTTATTGATTCGAAAACTATCTTAAACCTTGTTTACCATGTCAAGTCGCTACATTAATTTGATCGTTTTGAAATAATATTAATTTTCTTTTGGAAACATTATTAGTTGTACCCATGTTTCTATTTCGTGTAGGTACCTAATTGTATAAAATATTTTATATTATGCTGCGTCTATGATAAAAATACTTTCTCTAAATAAAAGTTCCTTTCCACAGAATAAGGAATGTATTATTCTGTGCTTTATGGTAAGTCGTTTTTGTTTACCAATGTGGAGATTAGGAGATACCTAAGTAGTATGTGGTATAATATGTAGGTACGTATCTAGGAACATAAACAAATCTAGCTGAAATACCTTTAAATAAACATAAAAAGTATTGTATTTTAAAGTACTTACGTAAGAAAGCTTGTATAGCCTTTTCTAGTGTTTGTTTACGTACGTGTAATATGTTTAACCTATTATAGGTACATCAAAAATCGAATTTTGGCTAGAAATAAACATTAGGTATTAATAGAATATAATTACCGTGTACAATAACCAATATTAGAATGAATTTTATTATGTTTTTTCTATTTTCAAACAAATTAAAAGAATTTATATTTTATTTCGAAATGACACTTGTCATAATTGTCATACAGCAAATATTAGCTCCTTAGTTCCTTGGTTGTCAGATTTATTTTTTCTTAGTATATAAAATATGTAATATATATTTATAGAGGAGAATATTTTCTTAAAAGTGGATTTGAAACTAAAGTTTTCATGAAAGAAAATTGAAAATAAAGATTGGCTAATTTAAGTTTGTGGTTAATTAACTTGTGTTGGGTATGTAAATTGAATTGGGCTTGATTGATTTTGGTACTTTACGCCAATAATGATATATTGAATAAAGTGTGGCAACCGCGATTTTCGCAATTTTTGTAGGTTGTTGTCACATTTTGAAAGAATTGAATGGAATGACATACAAATAATATGGATTTTTTCCACAATGAAATTATTTTAGCAAAGGTAAAATAAAATAAACTTGGGGAAATTAAGATTATATTTAATTAAATATTCTTGAAATAAAAGTCGACCTCCACACAATAAATTTAATAAAAATCCTCAACAAATGTTACCATACATGTTTCGCAGCTCCGGGCTGCATCATCAGTGGTTATAAGAGAAAATTGACGAAAAGCTATGTTATTTAACTTAATTAGTACATATTATTTTGGGGATTCTATTTATTAACTCACTGTGCGAAAAAACAAAAAAGTTATTGTTAAATTAATTGTCGTTATTAAACATTTAAAACTAAAAACTAAGGAACTTAAAAAACTCACATCATTACTAACTAACGACAATCAATTTAACAATAACTTTTTTGTTTTTTCGCACAGTGAGTTAATAAATAGAATTCCCAAAATAATATGTACTAATTAAGTTAAATAACATAGCTTTTCGTCAATTTTCTCTTATAACCACTGATGATGCAGCCCGGAGCTGCGAAACATGTATGGTAACATTTGTTGAGGATTTTTATTAAATTTATTGTGTGGAGGTCGACTTTTATTTCGAGAATATTTAACTATTCTACTCCACTTCAGTATGGACTACTTCTTTCGAATTATATTTAATTAACCATCTGGGGGTGTGTCGGATCTAAATAGGTTTCAGTTTAATTAAGCTATTGCGCGAATAATAAGTACAAGGTGTAGGATAGAGATAATTTGAAAGACATTCTGGCAGCAAAGCATTGTAAGTTGGTATGTTGTTTAATCGAGTAGATTCCATAAGAATAACACACAAATCTGTTTTCTTTTCTACTGACTTTACTTTAATGAAAAATGTGACGATTTGGGAACTATTTTACAAATGTTTCCCTTCAAAGGAGCCTCACCAAAGGTAGCCTAATGCCTATTCTCAATATTTAACTGTATGTTAAAACAATTGTTTTTCTTCGGAGGAGATACGTATGAACTTTAACTCGTTTTCGTTGAAGATTAGAGTGAATAAGGGCTTACACAGTTTTGCCATTAGTTGACAAGAAATCCCTTTTAGATTTCCCAGTCGTTGTGTGGTAGTTTTATCTATGAAAAAAGTCATTGAGGGTTATAAAAAAAATGAAAAAAAAAATCAAGAAAAAAAATTTCAAGGAAAAAAAATGTTTCTGTTAAAAAAAAAGTAAAAAAAAAAATTTAAAATTTTTTTAAAAAAAAAAACATTTTTGAGTTACCCCGTAGATAACCTCTAGGAGATTATAGTTTAACTTTCAAAGAAATCTTGAATTGAAACCCAAAGAAATCAAAAAATTATTCAAAATATTATTTTTTTGTCCAAAATAATGAAATACATTTTTGACTCACCCCGTATATAAATTTAAAGCCTATGCTAAAAGTTTCTGCCATGTCTAAAAGTCTTAAATAATAAATAACATTCATAAACATTTTTGAGTTACCCCGTAGAGAACGTCTAGAAGGTTCTAGTTTAACTTTCAAAGAAATCTTGAATTGAAACCCAAAGAAATCAAAAAATTATTCAAAATATTATTTTTTTGTCCAAAATAATGAAATACATTTTTGACTCACCCCGTATATAAATTTAAAGCCTATGCTAAAAGTTTCTGCCATGTCTAAAAGTCTTAAATAATAAATAACATTCATAAACATTTTTGAGTTACCCCGTAGATAACCTTTAGGAGGTTCTAGTTTAACTTTCAAAGAAATCTTGAATTGAAACCCAAAGAAATCAAAAAATTATTCAAAATATTATTTTTTTGTCCAAAATAATGAAATACATTTTTGACTCACCCCGTATATAAATTTAAAGCCTATGCTAAAAGTTTCTGCCATGTCTAAAAGTCTTAAATAATAAATAACATTCATAAACATTTTTGAGTTACCCCGTAGATAACCTCTAGGAGGTTATAGTTTAGCTTTCAAAAAAATCTTGAATTGAAATCAAAATAAATCAAAAAATTATTCAAAATATAATTTTTTTGTCCAAAATAATTAAATACATTTTTGACTCACCCCGTATATAAATTTAAACCTACGCTAAAAGTTTCTGCCATGTCTAAAAGTCTTAAATAATAAATAACATTCATAAACATTTTTGAGTTACCCCGTAGAGAACGTCTAGAAGGTTCTAGTTTAACTTTCAAAGAAATCTTGAATTGAAACCCAAAGAAATCAAAAAATTATTCAAAATATTATTTTTTTGTCCAAAATAATGAAATACATTTTTGACTCACCCCGTATATAAATTTAAAGCCTATGCTAAAAGTTTCTGCCATGTCTAAAAGTCTTAAATAATAAATAACATTCATAAACATTTTTGAGTTACCCCGTAGATAACCTTTAGGAGGTTCTAGTTTAACTTTCAAAGAAATCTTGAATTGAAACCCAAAGAAATCAAAAAATTATTCAAAATATTATTTTTTTGTCCAAAATAATGAAATACATTTTTGACTCTCCCCGTATATAAATTTAAAGCCTATGCTAAAAGTTTCTGCCATGTCTAAAAGTCTTAAATAATAAATAACATTCATAAACATTTTTGAGTTACCCCGTAGATAGCCTCTAGGAGGTTATAGTTTAGCTTTCAAAAAAATCTTGAATTGAAATCAAAAGAAATCAAAAAATTATTCAAAATATTATTTTTTTGTCCAAAATAAAGAAATACATTTTTGACTCACCCCGTATATAAATTTAAAGCCTATGCTAAAAGTTTCTACCATGTCTAAAAGTCTTAAATAATAAATAACATTCATAAACATTTTTGAGTTACCCCGTAGATAACCTCTAGGAGGTTATAGTTTAACTTTCAAAGAAATCTTGAATTGAAACCCAAAGAAATCAAAAAATTATTCAAAATATTATTTTTTTGTCCAAAATAATGAAATACATTTTTGACTCACCCTGTATATAAATTTAAAGCCTATGCTAAAAGGTTCTGCCATGTCTAAAAGTCTTAAATAATAAATAACATTCATAAACATTTTTGAGTTACCCAGTAGATAACCTCTAGGAGGTCATAATTAAACCAAAGATTAATCTACACAATAGATAGTCAGCGTATATGGGAAATAAAACAAAAATTGAAACTGTCTCGACACGAGCTACATCTATTAGAAAAACATGCAACCATGGAAATTGTAGATGGCGTTATATGTATTGTGTTGAAATAAAATAATCATATGGGCAATGTTAGACAAGGACGAGTATACTTTCCCCTACGAGGTGGGAGTTTGTTTTTATATTATAGGTATCATATATGTACTACTGTGCAGCAGTGTTTTTTGTTTAAAATTATATGGTATACGTATACCTATCTACGCAAAGATTAATGTGTATGGACGAAAATAAAATAAATTACTATAATAGTATAAATATACAGGGCTGGTTTATTAAATGTTTTAGACAATAATTTTAAATGACTAAAATAATATTATTTCAGTCATTTAATTTTAAATTTCGGATATAAGGATGCATCAAAAAGTTATATTTAAATTAACGAAATTTGGCGTTATAGATAGGACTTCCGGTTATTACCTGATTCAGTTTTAAGGATCAAACTCAAACAGCAGATTCAACTTGTCGTTAACATTATGAAAAAATAAATCTCAGAGGCGGGTAAATTAAAGGGGCATACAGGCGTGAAATGCTACCCTAACTTTTTTATGCACATTTTTTGCGTGTGTTTCAATTCGGAGATGTAAAATCTAACAAATTATATACGTAATAAATGTATCCTTCTGTGATATTGATAGAAAGTCATTTTAAGAAATGTTAATATTAAAAAGGCTGTGCTTTTTACAAGTTGCTGAAGTAAATAAGGTTTGAAATTTCCAGCATGACAATAATTATTTAAAAAAATACGGTTTCGAAATGCAGGATGTAAAAAATTAGAATTTTTAATCTGTGTTTAATGAAAATTTAAATCTATTGAGAAATATGGTTCAGGGTTTTTGTGAAATGTATTTTACTCCAAAGATTCTACTCATCGATTATAACCGAATTAATTTACTCAAAAATATCTATACTAGTAAAATAACACAATTATCACAATTAGGTTCAAATTCTGCAACGCCGATTTGAAAAAAAACATACAGCCTCCCTAATATTGGTTTTTGTGCAATGATCATAAACCTTTAAAAAACTAACGATTTATGTAGATTGTATTGTTAACACGTTTCGTAAAAAGCTTTAAAAACCCACCAACAGGGTGTTAAAAGTATCACGACAATAACTTTTTTCATGTTTTAACAAGTACAATCGTCTGCTTCAGATTGATCCTTAAAAACTGAATAACAGTTTCTCTATATAAAAAAATAAAACTCGTAAATATCATCCCCAAACATTTAATTTGATTACAATTACATAACACCATATTTGAAAGTAAATAAAAAAAAAACAGCATTACCTAGTTTGACAGATTTGCAAATTGCAAATCAAAGTATCTATGTATACAGGGTGTTGCATAAGTACTTGTACAAACTTTAAAGGGTGATTCTTTGACTAATTTTAAGAGGGGAATCCGAAATGGTTACTTACAAAAATGTCCGATGGTGGCGCTAGTGAATCTCATTGTATTCCGAATCATTCATTTCTTAACTTAGAGTAATTTTATAGAATATTTTAATACATTCTTCTCCTCAATAGGTGTCGCCAAAAACTAATACATAGTGACCCTAAAATGTCATATTTCTATTTTGCGTAAATTATTTTCACATTCTTTTTTGTGCTCGTATTCTTATACGTTTGATGCTTATCTTCGCGTAGACTAGTCATAGTTATATACTATATTATATACATAAAAAGGATGAATGTAAAAAAACTGGTTTTATTTGCGATAAATAGTCAAGATTTTTAAATATTTTCACAAATTGATGATTTTTGTGAAAACCGTAAAACATAGGTAAATGACACCTTAAAACGAATCCCAGTTATTTTTGAGGGACTATTAAAATACTCCCATACAGGGTGTTCTATTTAAAAAAAACAGAACTATGATAATACATACTTATCTCTTCTTTGGACCGCCCTGTATGCTTGCAGTGTTTTTCAAAATGTATTAGGTTAGCCCTGTTGTTTTAGTTTGTCAGTTTCAAAACCATGAGACGCTTATTTCATGCATCAAAGAGTGTCTTTCCTAATAGTATACAATGTGTCCAGAAACTAATGGACCAAGCGAAAGCCACAAATTCTAGAGCAGATTTCATGGCAATTCAACGCCAAACTTCTAATGCAAAATTGCTTCTGAAAGGAGTTATAGTTTTTAAAAGATGGCGGCTTAGCATAGGTTTTTTAAAGGTATCGCGAAAGCGCCTTTAGCCATTGGAGTGAAAGGTGAAAAAGATATTTCCCTAAATAGAAGCATTCGTTAGCCATACACTGCTGAATTAAATTGCGAACTTAGGCGTCTAAACGGGTATCAACGGACATTTTTAATAAAAAACTTCTTTTTCACTAACTTTTGGAGAATTCTGACAACATTCTTAGGAAATATGAGGTATTCTTATCTCAATATGATAGAATGCTGCATTTTCGAGAAAAATTAAGTTTTAGTTTAATATGCGGTTTAACATAGTACCTATCTATTTGATTTACGATTGGTACAGTGATTATTTTAACAGTAAAAATTTTAAAAATTAAGTAGGGTATTAGGTATTGTGAGTCTATACAGGGTGTCCCAAATATAAGAAATGAACCATAGTTGTGTTTTTTTAAATGGAATGCCCTGTATATGAATATATTTTTGGATTCCCCGTTCAAAATAAACCTAACTTTCATTAAAGTACATCTCACCTAAACCTGACAGTTTTTTTAAATATTTAAATTTTTATAAAAATATAGACATAATATGAAAGAACAAATTCACACCTATTTGTTTGTTCTTTTTAAGCCAGTCTGGGCTGATAAATATACCCACTCATCACTTGTTACGCCAAATATAAAAAACCCGCAATACTAAATACAGGGTGTCCAATAATATAATTCATATGAACGTAAAGTTTAATTCTAAATAAAATTAGATGCATAAAGTAATTATCTGTCAAATATTATAATACTTGGAAAATGCACATATTCATGATATTAGGGAAATTTGAAATTGAATCTCTTAGTTTCATGTAGACCACCATGTATTTGATGATGCAAAAATTAAAGTTAAATTAAAGTTTTCTTATAGATATGTATACTTATCTTTAATTTTGCATGGAAGAGGCACACATATTGGCAATAAGAGGAAGAATTTTCAAAAATATAATATTTATCAAGTCAGCCATGAGAATTTGAGAAGATAGAATACATTTCTTTTAATTTGATATTTACTGTCGAATAGTCTGTTGAAAATTCTTACTTAAGAGTTGAGAATTTTTCAGAAAACAGTTTTTTATCTGTGACATTTGATTTAATTCAATTCAAAAATGCGAACCTATTCCAAAGGAGAAAGAATAGACATGATTTTTATTCTGGGAGAATGGTCCAAAAACGCTTTACTGGCATCGCGAGTTTACGCTCAAAGGCTCCTGGCGCAAAATCACCCCAAAAAAGCGGTCTTCGAGAGACTGTTAAGGCAGTTTAACGAAAGATACCACCCAAACACAGTGCAACTGCATCAAGAACTTTTCAATATTGATTTTAAATCGTGTTGAATTTTGTACATGGGCCAGGAACAAAATCATCGCAAATGAAAACTTTTTTAATAGAGGAGATGAAGAACCAAATAAATGAAGCGTTTAGAAGCGTTACACCAGGTTAAAGTTGTTGAAGGATTTAAGAAAAGGATTCATATGTGCCTAGAGTCCAATCATTTTGAACATTTATTATAAAATTTATCAGTTTTTATGAAGGTATATCTTGTTATTTAATTTAAGTGAAAAATTTATTTATTTATTAAGTTATTGTTTAAATTATGGTTTGTCAAATTCTCATGGCCGACATGACAAATATAATTTTAAAAAATTCTTCCTATTACTACCAATATGTGCTTTTTCCATACATTAAAAAAATATACATATCTATAAGAAAACCTCATAGTGATTAATAGATAATTAATTTCATCATGATCAAATACAGGGTGGTCTACATGAAATTAACAGGTTCAATTAAAAATTCGCATAATATTATGAATATGTGCATTTTCCACGAAAACGTCAAGAGTTACCCATAGGAAAGTATTATATAATATTTGACAGAGAATTACTTTGTGCATCTAATTTTTACCTCATATACCGGGTGTTGCATTTGAAATACACAAGTTATTTAGAATTAAACTTTACGTTCATATAAGTTATATTATTGGACACCCTGTATTTAGTATTGGTGATTTTTTATATTTGGCGTAACAAGTGATGAGATATTTATCAGCCTAGACTGGCTTAAAAAGAACAAACAAATAGGTGCGAATTTTTTCATTCAAATTATGTCTATATTTTTATTAAAACATAAATATTTAAAAAACTATCAGGTTTAGGTTAGATGTGCCTAAATGAAATTTAGGTTTTGTTTTGAACAGGGAATCTAAAAATTTATTCATATACAGGGCATTCCATTTAAAAAAATGCAACTATGGTTAATTTCTTATATTTGGGACACCCTGTATAGACTCACAATATTTTTAAAATGTAGCCATAAATCATTTTTATCGAACCCACGAATAAAACTTTAAGGAAATTAAATAGTTTAACCACAGTATTCCGTGTCGTATGGTGTGAATAACCCTGTATATACGTTCCAACTACCTAACTGGTGAAATTTTAACCGCTATTTAAACCCCCACCAAGGGTATCTTATAATTTTATAATAACTACCAGTCGGGAGTTCTTGTAATCTCTCTATAGATCATAAAAAATCGGTTGTCACCCTAAAACTTTCCCGACTAGTTATAATATAATCAAAAATATATGACCTACGTAACCAAACAGAATTTTAATAATTATTATAATCGTATTATTTCCTTACTACTAACGTAACAAACTAACTACTCGTACTTTATTCCTTCTTGTATTTATCCTCTAACAGTAGGTATACCTACATAATATTACCATAGATGTTTATTTATTCTCTGATATTACTGTACATGGCTAAAGTTAATAATCCCTACTCCTAGTACATACGCATATACATAATATACTATACCACATACAACTAAATATTAATAATATAAGTACGACAAATCCATTAGATTTTTGTCTCACTGTGTATAAACAGCGCCATCTCTTCAATACTGTCCCAACTACGCATTATATGTTTGTTGCCTACATTTATAAAAAAATTATAAGAAAATGGCGGATATTTGAAGGGAAATATGAGGGATTTTTTTAAATATGGATATTGTCTAATACAGAAAGTTTTCACGTACAATTTTAATTACAAGTGATTGTTAAATATGTAAATAAGGTAATAAAGTAATATTATCATTATTAAATATTAAATCATAGCACAAAATGAGGAAAAAGTTGCTGACTTTGAACTCAATTTATTAAGTAATTATTTATTGTTGTAGCGTCAAAATAGCTTATTACCTAATCCAAACCTTAGTCTTTAAAACCCTATTAAAATTTTTGTTACCAGATACGTATTAGTGGAGATTTCCATCCACAAAAATATATCTGTAAATGTGAAAAAATTACCCATGTTTGAACTCAATTTATGAGTTAACTATTTAATCTTTCCGCTTGAAAATACTTCATTACCTAATCCCATCTTTTGTCTTTAAAACCCTATGAAAATTTTTGCTAGCAGATACGTCTTAGTGGCGACTACCATGCGCAAAATTATGCCTGCAAAGCGAAATATGATGATTTTCTAACTCTGTTTTTGAACTAACTATCCAATATTTCAACTTCAAAATACTTCAATACCTAATCCCATCTTTACTCTTTAACTCCCTATCAAAATTTTTGCTACCAGATACGTATTAGTGGAGTCTACCATGCGCAAAAATAGGTCTGCAAGCGATTTTATTCAAACGCCCCTCTTAAGATACAAATTTCATATGTACATGGGTCCGCTACGGCTTGGTTTTCGAGATACAGGTAGTTCAAAAAGAATATTATATTTAGGATTATATGCTTGTTCAATAGCATCGCAATTTGGTGCAATTCGGGATACAGGTGTATTGATGACACCAGAGCTGTCAAAAGAACTAATAAAAAATACGAAAAATAACAAAATACAAATATCATTCAAAAGACAACAATGCACATAATAGTCGGTACCAAGCCAAATAGGTAGTAGGTAAATATAGATTTATTTTGTTTCGGGCTTGGGCTTGGCACCGACTTATTGTAATCAAAACTACCCACCAAACGGATACATTTAATTTTACGCAGATGCTCAAAATCTTAACTTTCTTTCATTAATAGAGACCTGTGAAGTGAGCTTACCTCTTACGCCCACGTATTAAGTACTAAGTTTCAGTTATCAGTTATAATTTTTTATTTTCCAAGAAAGCGAAACGAGATATTTAAAACGGCATTGCGCCGCCCTCATGTATACCTCCGGGGGCGGCATCGAAAATCGCTACACGTCACAAACTTGTAAATGCTTAGAACTACCCCTATATCAAATTTCTATTTTCTATCTTTTTTGTTTCATACCCAAAGCCCTATTCCTACCGAACTTATTATTTACCCGAAGAAACATTAAAAAGAAGTAAAATTTAAGTACCTAAACCGATAAAGTGGAACTTATACCTGATGAAGAGACAGACTATTATAATAGGTATACCTAATATAATATAGGTAGCACTGATAATTTTTTTATTATAGGTATTATAAGATCTACAACAATCTTGTTACATCTTTGCCACATTGTCTACGTGAAATATTTAGTCAAAAGTATGTTTCTATCTAAAAGCTTTTCATTTAACGATTGTTCGCCGCTGATCATGGGACTGGTCTAGTCTTGAAACATGTATGACATGGATTAAATATTATTATATTAAATTTAATTCATAGAGATTAGGCTTTTATTTCAATACTGTACTTGTAATAAATCACCCTGTGTGTTTCTTTTACCGACGAATTGGCAACAGCACGACACACACCACATTCGCTTGTTTTTTTTTCTACCCTGCCTGCGTATCCCCTCCAGATTAATACAGAATTTCATCAATTTCTCTCTCTGACAATACAGCATTGCCGGTGCATATCTGTTGCAAATGATCTAAATAATTGTTATACGTTGCGTTTTGTTTTTGATATTAATAAACTACAAAACGGTTTCTGGCTGTGACAATACTGCTCTATGCTTTACACGCTAGTCTACGCCACGTAGTGGCAGGCATACTTAGAGATGTTCTGATTTTAATGCATTGGGCTGACTATCTATTGTGTAGATTAATCTTTGATTAAACATTCAATGAAATCTTGAATTGAAATCTAAAGAAATCAAAGAATTATTCAAAATATTATTTTTTTGTCCAAAATAATGAAATACATTTTTGACTCACCCCGTATATAAATTTAAAGCCTATGCTAAAAGTTTCTGCCATGTCTAAAAGTCTTAAATAATAAATAACATTCATAAACATTTTTGAGTTACCCAGTAGATAACCTCTAGGAGGTTATAGTTTAGCTTTCAAAAAAATCTTGAATTGAAACCCAAAGAAATCAAAAAATTATTCAAAATATTATTTTTTTGTCCAAAATAATGAAATACATTTTTGACTCACCCCGTATATAAATTTAAAGCCTATGCTAAAAGTTTCTGCCATGTCTAAAAGTCTTAAATAATAAATAACATTCATAAACATTTTTGAGTTACCCCGTAGATAACCTCTAGGAGGTTATAGTTTAGCTTTCAAAGAAATCTTGAATTGAAACCCAAAGAAATCAAAAAATTATTCAAAATATTATTTTTTTGTCCAAAATAATGAAATACATTTTTGACTCACCCCGTATATAAATTTAAAGCCTATGCTAAAAGTTTCTGCCATGTCTAAAAGTCTTAAATAATAAATAACATTCATAAACATTTTTGAGTTACCCCGTAGATAACCTTTAGGAGGTTCTAGTTTAACTTTCAAAGAAATCTTGAATTGAAACCCAAAGAAATCAAAAAATTATTCAAAATATTATTTTTTTTCCAAAATAATGAAATACATTTTTGACTCACCCCGTATATAAATTTAAACCCTATGCTAAAAGTTTCTGCCATGTCTAAAAGTCTTAAATAATAAATAACATTCATAAACATTTTTGAGTTACCCCGTAGATAACCTCTAGGAGGTCAATTAAACATTCAATGAAATCTTGAATTGAAATCTAAAGAAATCAAAAAATTATTCAAAATATTATTTTTTTGTCCAAAATAATGAAATACATTTTTGACTCACCCCGTATATAAATTTAAAGCCTATGCTAAAAGTTTCTGCCATGTCTAAATAACAGTCATAAACATTTTTGAGTTACCCCGTAGATAACCTCTAGGAGGTTATAGTTTAACTTTCAAAGAAATCTTGAATTAAAACCCAAAGAAATCAAAAAATTATTCAAAATATTATTTTTTTGTCCAAAATAATGAAATACATTTTTGACTCACCCTGTATATAAATTTAAAGCCTATGCTAAAAGTTTCTGCCATGTCTAAAAGTCTTAAATAATAAATAACATTCATAAACATTTTTGAGTTACCCCGTAGATAACCTCTAGGAGGTTATAGTTTAACTTTCAAAGAAATCTTGAATTAAAACCCAAATAAATCAAAAAATTATTCAAAATATTATTTTTTTGTCCAAAATAATGAAATACATTTTTGACTCACCCTGTATATAAATTTAAAGCCTATGCTAAAAGTTTCTGCCATGTCTAAAAGTCTTAAATAATAAATAACATTCATAAACATTTTTGAGTTACCCCGTAGATAACCTCTAGGAGGTCATAGTTTAACATTCAATGAAATCTTGAATTGAAATCTAAAGAAATCAAAAAATTATTCAAAATATTAATTTTTTTGTCTTATCAAAATAAAGAAATAGATCTTTGAATCACCCAGTATATAAATTTCTATACATTTAAAATTTCTTAAATTTGGGATAATTAATGTTGTTTTTGTATCACCCTGTACATGGTGCTTATTAATAAATGTCGTTAAAATCTGATAAAAAAGGAAAATTTTTCTATTACGTTTTACCATACTTAAAAATATTGAAAATAAATAGAAACATTTTTGAGTTACCCCGTACATCATAGGTTTCACCACCCTATGCAATAGTTTCATCAACTAATCTAAAAAACTCTGAAATTTATTGCTTTGCCCTTTATATAACAGATAACGTAGGCAACACTGTCCTAATGTACGTAGTTGGTTGCTGCCCTTCAACACCTGATCTATTATCGGAGTCTAGTAACGACGTACGTATGTATATGTAAGAAAACAAGAAATTTTCAATAACAACTTTATATTTTCCAATAAACAAGAATCATTTAATAAAATCAGAATATAATATCAATTATAGCATCCGTTCTATATGCCGGCCCAAGAATAAGTGTTCCTTTCTTTTTACCAAGAGTCCTTTCTTTCCTACTCTATCATCTATAAATCTACTATAATATAAACACACAAAAGTATAACATGTAACTCACTTAATATTATGGAAAAGATAACAAATAATTATTCCCAGCCTATAAACTAAAAATATTTGTTAGACACGTCTGGTAATAAATTGTCTTTAAGAGTCACATGAACCGTTGACACGTTAAGGTATTCTTACACGGCCAACCTGAAGATAATTCGCTCTCGAATTATTCTGGAAACTTTCTGAACTTCTTTAACGTTAATCTGCAACAGTGAAAAAAACACAAACCAAAAATTTGCCAGAACATGCTATGTTGATAAACTATAAACGTGCGAGCGCATTACAAGTGGCATTGTCTGGTCATTACTAATCCTTCCACTTGATCAGTGAAAGCTATTTAAGCATCCTGGCTTATAAACATTCCGACTTTTAACAAGGTTGTCAATTACTTTATTGTAGTAAAATAATAATTATCCATGTTTTGCAAAGCGTTCCGGCTTTCAACAAACTATCGTAAACAATTAATCGAAGAACATTACATGTTTGCAAAGCGTTCCGGTTTTCAACAAACTTAATCTGAGATCATGACATGTTTGCAAAGCGTTCCGGCTTTCAACAAACTTAATCGGAGATCATGACATGTTTGCAAAGCGTTCCGGCTTTCAACAAACTATCTTAAACAGTTAATCGGAGATCATGACATGTTTGCAAAGCGTTCCGGCTTTCAACAAACTATCTTAAACAATTCATCGGAGATCATGACATGTTTGCAAAGCGTTCCAGCTTTCAACAAACTATCGTAAACAATTCATCGGAGATCATGACTTGTTTGCAAAGCGTTCCAGCTTTCAACAAACTATCGTAAACAATTCATCGGAGATCATGACATGTTTGCAAAGCGTTCCGGCTTTCAACAAACTATCTTAAACAATTCATCGGAGATCATGACATGTTTGCAAAGCGTTCAGGCTTTCAACAAACTATCGTAAACGATTAATCAAATAACATTACATGTTTGCAAAGCGTTCCGGCTTTCAACAAACTTAATCGGAGATCATGACATGTTTGCAAAGCGTTCCGGCTTTCAACAAACTATCGTAAACAATTAATCGGAGATCATGACATGTTTGCAAAGCGTTCCGGCTTTCAACAAACTATCTTAAACAGTTAATCGGAGATCATGACATGTTTGCAAAGCGTTCCGGCTTTCAACAAACTATCTTAAACAATTCATCGGAGATCATGACATGTTTGCAAAGCGTTCCAGCTTTCAACAAACTATCGTAAACAATTCATCGGAGATCATGACATGTTTGCAAAGCGTTCCAGCTTTCAACAAACTATCGTAAACTATTAATCGGAGAACATTACATGTTTGCAAAGCGTTCCGGCTTTCAACAAACTGTTCCTCAACATTTAAATCTAGGTAACATACCAACTATTATAAACAAACTTGTTTGCAAAGCGTTCTGGCTTTCAACAAACTCAACATAAATTATTTTATCGGAGAACAGGACAATTGTTATGATACAAGTTTACAAAGCGTTTCGCCTTTCAATAAAATTTTCGTATGCTATATAGTTGGCATCGGAGTAATGTCACAAACAGCTGTTAATAAACAAACATGACAATCGTAATCGTTCACACGTTCATACAAAAACGTAAATAACTTTTTACCTGCTAACAAAAATTAAAAAAAAACAACTATTCCGTAAACTTCCCATGCCACAGGCGAATCATATCTTTGGCAATAACTCGTGTTCTGTTCGTCGAAAGATTTTTTTTTTACTTCAAACCTATCATTCAGCAGTGCAGTTATCACTTCGAACGGCCCCTCGTATTTTGCATATAATTTTGCCAGATGACTATTACCTGATGGGTGAATTATCAGGTCTCCAACGGATATTACTTTATTAGACCTTTTGGTCATATAAACAGATATTTTTTTAATAATCACCGGAGTAATCGATAAGTGGTATAGAATCAGTCAGCTTGTTTATATCGGGGTTACTAGCATTTAGTCCAGTCAACAAATAAATCGGCGTAAACCCCGTTGACTTCTGAACAATTGTATTTAAAGTGGTTTGTAATTTTAAAATATGAGATGACCATTCAGCTTTACTTTCAATTTTGCACCGGCACCGTAGCAAATTTAAAACTGTCCGTACGTATCTCTATCGGAAATTAATATTTTTGTGACTGAAAACATGCTTAAATACAATTTTAGGGCCGCACTTGTTTCGGGGCCGGATAACGTTTTAAGTAGTACTAGGAACAAGTATTTAGTGAAGGAATCGATAATCAGTAACAGATGTAAAGCCCTCTTCGGAAATAGAAAAAAGGACCAACACAATCGGCATGTACTGTTTGAAAAGGGATTGGTGCTTTATTAATTGAGTGCATTGAACCCTGTTTCGGCCCGCTGTGGCTTTTTCTTATGATACATTTAAGACATTGTTCACAATATTTTTTTTTTTACAAATTTGGTACAGAAATCATTATCTAAATTTACATAGAAATAGTGAATTTGAGAGGCAATCAACACAGAAAAATAAACCTTGGTTCAGATAGATAAAAAACGTAAGCACCACAGGGACAGCCAAAACCTTGTCTACCCCTTCTAAAAAAATTTACTGGATAGACATTATGTCATTTAGATAATATTCTTGAATAGTTTACATATGCTTCTTGTCTAAAAGAGACAAACACTTTTTGTCATTTAAATAAAAATATATTGTATGCCAGCAAAGTTTATTAGTAATTTTAGTAATGTAGAAAAATCTACTGGATAGACATTATGTCATTTAGATAATATTCTTGAATAGTTTACATATGCTCCTTGTCTGGGAGAGACAAACACTATTTGTCATTTAAATAAAAGTATATTGTATGCTAGCAAAGTTTACTAGTTATTTTAGTGATGATACTCGTTTAATGTATATCCAGTAAATTTTTCTACATTACTAAAATAACTAATAAACTTTGCTAACATACAATATATTTTTATTTAAATGACAAATAGTGTTTGGCTCTCTCTTCTACTAATTTTTTCTAGAAGGGGTAGACAAGATTTGGGGGTCCCTGTGGTGCTTACGTTTTTTTTATCTAAACCACCATCAGGTTTTTAGTGCGACTCTTATTTATTTATTTTTTTAAAATAAACTTAAGCCTACTGAAAATCTTGTATTAGGTATAATATAAGCTAGGTATATATAGTCAAACTTCAATCTACACATGTTAAAGTGGGTAGGTATAATGCGGCTGAATCCTTTGCCGGAATTCCTGAGAATATTGCTCAGCACATAAACAACTAGGGTTGGTTGATCTTGGAAACGGTCGGAGTGACAATGTCGGTTAACTTAGAGAAAAGTTACAATTTAAACACCTTTTAAATGGTGTTTTCAAAAGTAAAGTAAATTTAGCAGTTTTCGAGAATTTCTAAAAATCAATTTTTTGCGATATTAGTTTTTATTGATTTCAGACATTATTTTTACAGATATATAAAAAAATGAAAAGCACTTTCTCATTGTTGCTTTTTGAGGAGACTCGACGTTTCGTTTTCGAAAAACCATCAACTTCGATTTTTTAAATACGGCCCTTGATTTTCTATTGTTAAATTTAAAGCCATTTTCAATTCAAAAATAGGTGGTTTAAACAACTTTTCAATATTTTTAGTTGATATTTAAACTTATTCAAGAAAAATCGCCATAGTTTGGGACTTAACTGACTGAATGCAGAGTATATACCTAATTAGTAATTTTTGCAATAAAATTCTTTCGACGTTAATCAAAATTATTTATTATTATTTGCCAATTTATTTCTGTCAGCACATTTTATTCTGTACGCAGTTTTTTAGATTTAGTTAAAATTTTTGTGCTTTTTGAAATTATTAAAGAAACGCCTTTCTTTCTTTTACGCAAAATAAGTGCCAAACTATGGCGATTTTTCTTGAAGTTTAAATAACAGCTAAAAATACTGAAAACTTGTTGAAACCATTCCGTTACATCTATTTTTGTTTTGAAAATGGCTTTAAATTTAACAATAAAAAATCGAGGGCCGTATTTAAAAAATCGAAGTTGATGGTTTTTCAAAAACGAAACGTCGTAATGAAAATTTGTAAACGCTATATTTTTCTCATAAAAAAGTAACAATGAGAGCTTTTAAGTTTTTTATATCAGTAAAAATAATGTCAGAAATCAATAAAAACTAAAATCGCAAAAAAATTGCATTTTCTTAAAAAAAAATACGGCCTTGTAAAATATAGTTTATACCTAATTCATTTTCTACTATAAATATTATACATTTCAAGATCTACTAACTAGGTACTAGGTAGTTATCTAATTTGGGGACAAATAAACCTAAAATGTATTGGCTATTTAAAAAAAAATCGAGTTTTTCCGAAAAACAATGACGCTGAAACAAAAAAAAATTATCAAAGAAACTTTAGATTCCTTATGAGGAAACTAAGTAAAATAACAGATTCTACCGGTACGTACGAGGAATGATAAGACAATTCCAATCCACAACTCCTAATTCACAGACATTGGTAAAATGGTAAACAAATAAATACATACCTACCTTTACAAAAGAAAGAAAAAAGTCATACCTAGCTAAAATATTTATGTAACTTCTTTTGAAAAACTGCATTAATTTGCTAAAAATTAATCCGTCCCTGGCAAATTAAATATATTATCGTGAACCCATCTAAACTATTGTTTAGTTGCTGTAAATGATAAGGAATTTTGCCTCCACCATATTAAAAATGATTAAATTAGAAAAAGTATTTTAAATTATGATTAAGTAACCACTAAATAATACGTCTGTAGATAGGTATTTATTGCCAAAAGTTATAATATTTGCTATTGCCATGAAATAACATTGTTTGCATTGGTCGTAAAATTATAAAAATAAATAATTAAACAATAATAATTTACTTACCGAGAAAAGTGTCAACGAGCTCCCCCAGATTCCAGCTAATTAATATTTCTTTTGTTTCCTCCATAGATATTAATAATATATATTTAACAAAACTCAACACGCCAAACTAATCACTAATCACTACACTTAATTATGTTGGATGCACATTGGTTAATATCTGTTACTGTATCTGTATAGTCCGTCCTCACCACTTGTAGAAATTGGGAGATCAATACCTAGGTATATACTATCAATAGATCAAATTTTGAAATTTAAATATCTTCAGATTATAACACAAAACGCAAAATAACTAAAGCCTAGTTAGAGCGACGCCAAGACTGTAATCAAAAAATTCCAAAATGAAACCCCCTCCCTCTACACCAAGCGAGACGCGCTAGGCACAAGGCGGTACACATAGAAGATGTTGTTGTCGGCACACGCTCTACAAAGGGGTTTAGGTACGTCGACTAGCAGCGGGGACAAACACATTAGGTAGAACGGGGAATAACCGTTGGCTGGAATAGAATGACACTTATGTAGACAACTATAGGTTCCTATCTCTACCAGATAAAATAATTCGATATTTTGGAGGATAGAAATTTCGTAAATGAGAAGTATTAGGTAAAATAACTATTACACAGATTTAATTAAATCAGTGCCTATTTTAGCTATGTACTTAGTTGTTAAAATCTTATTTATACTTAAATATTATAATGCACATACCTAGGTCCATTAATATACTAAAGCAGATAAATAAAATTTATAGGTAGGTAGGTATATGTTCCTATTAGAACTAATTTAGTTTTGGGTTTCATAAAACGATTTTTGAGAATAGTTAGGTACGTATAGGTACCTACCTAATTACCTCATTAAGTATTTTCTTAATAATAATAGCTACACCTAAGTGGGTACGTATGGAAATCTGTAGGTGTACAATACCTAATTCAAGCAGAATACCGAACTCATTTAGCGCAAATAAAATTTTATATAGGTTCAAATTTGAAATCTTATTTAACTAATGCACATACAAGTCTCGTTTAGATGAGAAGATATCAGCTTAGCAGGAAAAATTGTCGTTTTTAGATAATGTAGCTACTCATATTTGATAACTACATTTACTACTTTAACAAAAATTTTGCGAAAACTAGCAAATTCACCTCTAAATAATATTTTTTATTTGGATAAACCAAGTTTTTTTTTTCTGTGAACTAATGACGTTGTTTTTGAAAGCAATTCGACTCGTAATGACCATGTTTTTTGCAAAATGAACAAACGATATCAGGTTTTAAAGTACCTTTGGTTCCTTGACGACTATTTATTTTTTCAAAACAAAAACGTTTGGCCTGACTACTGGTGCAATTACGCTTAAAATGTCCAGGTTGATGACAATTAAAACAGCGTCGTGTATCAGACTCGCTTTGTTCTTTAATATCAACTGAAAAACCCCTTTGAAATCCTTTGTTATCGGCAATTTTTTCTACTTTTGTTTTATTATAATTACTTAGAAGATTCAAAAGACCGCTGACTGAAACTATATTACTGTTTTTACATGAATATCTTTTATATCGCCAATAACTATTTCAAGTAAATGATTTTCAGATAGGTTAAAGCTTAGGGCTTTCAAAAGAGATAACTTTTTCTGGCATACTCACAGTATGAAGCTGCATCGTCGCTGGTGTACAAACTCGCCCTTCGCAATTTTTCGTTGAGATTGCGCTTCGCCGGGTAAAGGCTGCACAACTCTATTCTCATAAAATCCCAGGTTCGCTGTGCAGGTTTCCATGTTGATAACCACTCCTTAGCTTCTCCAACTAAGTCACTTGAACCACTGGCCAACAGTTCATTCCTTGACCAATGGAAAACTTGGGGAAGTTCTTCCAGCTCATCACATCATTTTGAAGCTCCTTCCTCGTTTTGAATCGGATCAAAAATCGGAATGTCTATTGAAGTAGATACCGCGCTATTGTTCTGATCCTTCAGTGCTTTCAAAGAATCTGAAGATTTTCTCGAATTCTTTCATATTTACACTCAAAATCGACAACTTCTCTATATTAAGTAATAAAACGTTTTTTTTTTCTAACTTTGTACAATTCACGTCACAATCGTTTTACACACCTCTTTGTCACTTCTAGAGATAATCAAACTCACAACACTGGCGATTTGTAACAGTTATTATTTTAATTTGCAACGCGACGACTTTAAAACTTGTGGTACTTTTAGTAGTTGAATCCCACTTCTGATGTAAGAAAACAAGAAATTTTCAATAACAACTTTATATTTTCCAATAAACAAGAATCATTTAATAAAATCAGAATATAATATCAATTATAGCATCCGTTCTATATGCCGGCCCAAGAATAAGTGTTCCTTTCTTTTTTCCAAGAGTCCTTTCTTTCCTACTCTATCATCTATAAATCTACTATAATATAAACACACAAAAGTATAACATGTAACTCACTTAATATTATGGAAAAGATAACAAATAATTATTCCCAGCCTATAAACTAAAAATATTTGTTAGACACGTCTGGTAATAAATTGTCTTTAAGAGTCACATCAACCGTTGACACGTTAAGGTATTCTTACATATATCTACTTTCTTGACGAATGGAGAACCTGTTATAAAAACTACTAATGTATATATGATCAAGATTATAAGAAATATATAATTACCAGAAAAATAAGTACCTATTATTAATATAAAATACTAAATTTAATTAATTAAACAGGTAAAGTTAGGTTTAATACGAAAATTGTAAATCTATAATAAAATTAGTCCGCTAAGTACGTACGTCATTAGTTATTTGGAAACAACCCTGACCGAGATCAATAAGATGAAATTGACCTAGTAACCTTTAGTTTAGTTTCAAACAAATCTAAATAATAATAATGTACCTACCTTCCTTTTTATAAACTTCATTAATAAGTAAAACATAAACGACATAATAAGGTATCTCAAACAAATTCTTCCTGATAAATGGCGAACCTTATAAAAACTGTAAATTGTAATTGTTGGTATTTTCAGATAGAGAATAAGTTTCAGTAAATAGTAGATACATAGTTTCACGTTGTTAAAAGCATATTTATAAAAGTAGGTACTTACTTACTTGCATTGTTTTTGTATATTTCTGTATCTATCACTTTGGAATAACAATAATATGTTGTTTGTATTTGTTACTTACCGTTGATGTGGTAGGTATATACCAACAACGAATGTACTACATTTTAGGTATAGACGGCATGATATATATATTTGTCTGAAATATGGAATATTATGTATTTGTATTAAATTACTTACTGTGCAAGTGTTTACTACTGTTGTTTACTCATTTCGATAATTTGTGTTCATTGTTGTTCTCTGCGGAAGTTTATAAGTGGCCATTTGCAAAATTGGAGTGACTGGTCACGGAATAACTCGAGTCGAAAACGATGTGCGCCATTGTTGCCATATTGGGCCACATTCTACAAAATCACTCTCTGACATTATTAGATTTGGAGGTAAAGCAATTAGATAAGCCTTCACTGTTCATGGCAGTATTTTATAGGTTATGTATGTATGTATTATTTTCAATTGCAATGGACGAAAGAATTTGAATGCGTTTGTTTGTGAAAAGGATAGGCATCATAGCCAAATGAAACATAATATTCATTTCCTGTGTTTTGTGGCTAGTGTCGCCTCTATAGTGAAGGGAAAAATTGTTGTCATCGGTATGATTTTATTTAGTTTTTCGCACATTTTGTAAGTAATTTTGCAAATGTTGCGGATATCAGTGTCTTTTAAATTTTGTTCTTTATATTTAACATGTGTTTTGAAAGAGTGTCATTGTATATTTATTTGGAAAAATTTTAAAGGAAGTTATGTGTGACAGCTGAACTAAATTAGATATGTCAATTTTAAGGAATATACCAGTCGTATTTAAGGTATGATAGATTAATAAAAATGAACGAAAAACGCAATAATTGGGAGTATAGGATATGAAAAAGGCACAGCGGCGTCCCAAATATGCTTGTACGTAACTTTAAAATTGTTTTTGTACCTATCCACAGCACCAAAACAGGTATTTATTTCAAAGTAATAGCAGTACTTTATAGTGCTATTTTCTTTATTTTCCTCGTAGAAAATCGTATTCACCTCCTTGTCACTCTAAAATTTCGTTTCTGCACAGATAAATAAATGAATAAAATACATAATTTTAATGCATCCAATCAGCTTTGATAAGTAGCCTATTCCAGTCTGCAAAAAATAAAGTTTCTATATAAATAAAGCAGGGGCCACGCCCAACTTTTGGCCTTTTTTTCCCACTTTCAGACAAAGGCGGACTGTACGCTCGTTAGTATAATTAACTAGGGGGGACCCAGGGACGTATCGAGAACTAGCCAAGCGAGTCCTGTTAGATTAAAGATCGCAGAAGACATTTTTTAATAAAATTAGAATACATCTAGCCCCTTTAAAAGAACCAAAGATGTGACAATATAATGGCTATACTTACTTTAAGACTTAAACTTAACAAAACTACGTACCTATTTTGTTTCATTGAATGTTTTTGATCTAGGTCATCATCTGTAATTAGTTTTTGGACATAAACAGGTAGGTAGGTAATGAGACTTGTATTTTATCCAGTTCTTTGTAACGTAAGAATAAATTCGGTATCAGGAAATTAAAACTAAATGTAGGCATTTTAATTTAATTTAGTAGTGGAATTTGTAAATTAAAAAAGAAACCCTAATTTTTTGGTAAATAAATCGTAAGATAAACAATATGACGTCATCCAAAACAAATGATCAAATTCTCTCGGTCCCAGATACGTACGTCGTTCGTATGACGTCATTTTAAATAATAGTATTGTTCCACAGATGACAATAAGTCCACTTATATCAAGCTGCGAATATTTGTGATAAAGTGAAGCAAAATTTGTCACGCAATGAGATAAACAAAGACAAATAATACTGCTTTAATTCACATGCAGCCAGCGTAAGTATGTACCTACAGATATTGTGAAATCCGTCAGAACTCACTACTACAACTCAATTCAGCTGAGCTAAATTTGCATATTATCACCTAGGTAACTCACTTCAATTTCTAACTCTATAAAATAACCTATTAGATGTCGTAATGCAGAATAAGAATATTGTAACCTAACCTCTTTTTATCGATACACCTGTGGAAAAATTTTGTAATATTTATAAATAATAATAAATAGTAAAATGGTTTATGTGGGAGCATGGCAACACAGTAAAATAACACAGTTAATTTCCTGTTTCCGTGAACAGGGCGACATCTTAAAAAAAAAAGTGTTTGTCATTCTTAAGATTTTTTTTTAATTTTTCTCGCATTTTTCAACTATCCTACAAATGTGTTTGGTATGAAAGTGTTTAAAATTATGTGCGCTAATAATTACATGTGTTTTTAAAGAGTGTCATTGTATATTTATTTGAAAAAATGTAAAAGAACGTTATGTGTGACAGCTGAACTAAATTAGATTTGTCAATTTTAAGGAATATACCAGTCGCATTTAAGGTATGATAGATTAATAAAAATGAACGAAAAACGCAATAATTGGGAGTATAGGATATGAAAAAGGCACAGCGGCGTCCCAAATATGCTTGTACGTAACTTTAAAATTGTTTTTGTACCTATCCACAGCACCAAAACAGGTATTTATTTAAAAGCAATAGCAGTAATTTATAGTGCTTTTTTCTTTATTTTCCTCGTAGAAAAAGTTATCCACCTCCTTCTCACTCTTTAATTTCGTTTCTGTAGATGTAAATATATTAATAAAATACATAATTTTAATGCACTGAATCACCTTTGTAAAGTACACCTTTCCCGTGTGCAAAAAGGAAATTTTATATAATAGGCAGCGCTGCAGTTTCGCCTTCGGCGAAACTGGGGCCTTAGTGGCTTTAACTGGCCCCTTTTTTTCACGTTTTTCGACAAAGACAGACTGTACGCTCGTTAGTATAATTAATATATCATAAGCAGTCATTAGAAAAAATACAACGTAGATTTTTGAAATATTTGGTCTAGAAGCAGGATGGCGTTTATCCAACTCGAGGATACGATCAGGGACTTCTTTTAGCTCGATTTTCAATGCAAAGTCTTGAACTTCGTCATGTTTTGTCATCTTTAATGTTCTTGTATAATATTCTCCATAACAAGGTGGATGGTTCTTATATTCTTTCAAAACTAAACTTTAATATTGCCTGAATTTCCACTAGAAATAATTGTTTGTTTAGATGTGAGCGTGCTAGGACTAATGTTCTCTTGAAATCCCCACTCTATGTAATGACTGTTAAATTTAATGAATTAAGTCACTGTTTTGATATATTTTTTGATAGTGTTAGTAAATTAGAACGTGTTGTTCATGCGGTTTTGGAATTTTGATGTTCTTTTTTTTTTTAATTTAATCTAGAATTTAAGATATGAATGTAATAAAGTTTTTGTATCTAGGAATTGTCCTGTAAAGGGATTTTGTAAATCTGTTGGGCAATAAAGCTATTATTATTATTATTATGTAATATTTTGTTGATCCTCTCCGTCACGTCTTATCCTACCTATTTACCTTATTACTGTTTATTTTTATAGTGCTCTGATCTCGCAAAAGGTGCAATTATTGGTGACTGCAAACAATTCCATGGAGTGCAACGAGACATCAGTGGAAACAAATACAAAATGGTTATACTGCAGTCAGTGTAAATTTAAAACAAATTGTGAGAAGAAGTATAAAGCACATACACGGGTAAATTGTAAAAGAATTTGGTGCGAAATTTGCAAAAAAACATTTTCTCATGAAAATAGTTTAAATACCCATTTATTGCATAAACATAAACACGCGAGTGAAGTAAAAGCAAGTATAATTCAGGAGGCCTCAAATCGGCACATGATAAAACATGTAGTAACTGATAGAAATGAAAAATTTAATTTTTGTACAATGTGTAGTAAAGGATTTATGCGTGAACGGTCTCTTGCTAGTCATATAGCTAATAATCATTCTGATAATAAAACCTTAATGGCCACAATTACGTCTAATTTTTATGAATGTCAACGTTGTTCGTATAAAGGTTCCTCCAGTACAAAATTAAAATTGCATAATATGTTAAAACATAAAGAAATAACAAAAGATTTTGAGAAACTATATTGTGCACATTGTGCATATTTTACTTACATTAAAGATAGTTTGAAAAGGCATTTATTAACTCATGGCAATAATAAACCATTTGTTTGTACAATGTGTAGTAAAGGATTTACAACTAAAAAGTCTCTTGATTGTCATATAGCTAATAATCATTCTGATAATAAAACCTTAATGGCCACAATTACCTATAATCTTTATAAATGTCAACGTTGTTTGTATAAAGGTTCCTCCAGTACAAAATTAAAATTGCATATGTTAAACAAACATAAAGAAATATCAAAAGATTTGGAGAAACTAGATTGTACACATTGTGCATATTTTACTTACATTAAACATAGTTTGAAAAGGCATTTATTAACTCATGGCAATAATAAACCATTTGTTTGTACAATGTGTAGTAAAGGATTTACAACTAAAAAGTCTCTTGATTGTCATATAGCTAATAATCATTCTGATAATAAAACCTTAATGGCCACAATTACCTATAATCTTTATAAATGTCAACGTTGTTTGTATAAAGGTTCCTCCAGTACAAAATTAAAATTGCATATGTTAAACAAACATAAAGAAATATCAAAAGATTTGGAGAAACTAGATTGTACACATTGTGCATATTTTACTTACATTAAAAGAAATTTGACAAGGCATTTATTAACTCATAGCAATAATAAACCATTTGTTTGTACAATGTGTAGTAAAGGATTTACAACTAAAAAGTCTCTTGATTGTCATATAGCTAATAATCATTCTGATAATAAAACCTTAATGGCCACAATTACGTCTAATTTTTATGAATGTCAACGTTGTTCGTATAAAGGTCCCACCAGTACAAAATTAAAATTGCATATGTTAAAACATAAAGAAATATCAAGAGATTTGGAGAAACTATATTGTACACATTGTGCATATTTTACTTACATTCAAACAAATTTGACAAAGCATTTATTAACTCATAGGAATAATAAACCATAATATATGTTGTACACTTTCGCCTTCCTCTACGTCTTCACTCACTGCAAGAGCTCTTTCATCCGCATAAATGTATCTACCATTTTGTGATATTAATACAAGTAATAATTAAGTATATAACGTGTGTTTTATTTACAATGCGGCTACTTGAAACGATATAATTAGCAACAGATTTTGAATAACTTAATTGTGAACATTGTGCATGTGTAGTTAACGATTTACGTGGAAACAGCTTCTTGATGGTGACAGCGAATAGTAATAAAACCTTAATGAATGCAATTATTGCACAGAATATCTATGATTTAAACGATGTTCGTATAAAAGTTTATCCAGTGCAAATTTTAGACAGCAGCTATTGATCTAGTCACTGATATACAGAAATGGGTTGATAACGGAGCGCTTTGTAGATCTGAGGAAGGTATTCGATACAGTGAACCATGACATATTGATTAGGAAATTGGAAAACATTGGAGTAAAGGGGTTGTCAGTTCGATGGTTTCGGGACTACCTGCGGCACAGACAACAGTTCGTGACAAATTTTGCCAAAAGTAGTATGGAGCAGGTAACTTGTGGCGTGCCCCAAGGATCAGTTCTTGGACCCATTGTATTTGTTTTATATGTAAACTATATTTTTTATCAAAAGTTAATGGGAGATGTAAGGCTTTATGCTGATCATACTACAATGATATATTTTGGTAAACTTGAATTTGAAATTCAAGAAAAAATAAAACATGAATTTAAGATACTAAATAAATGGTTAGGGATGCACAAACTAACACTAAATGTAGATAAATCATCGTATATGTATATCACAAAAATAAGAATGTCGCTGGACTGTGGTAATCTTGATCTTGGTGGAGAGCATTTGAGGTATAGCAAAATGACAAAATATCTAGGCCTATGGATTGATGAAACTCTCTCCTGGAGAGATCACATAGAGAAAATAAGAAATAGAATAGCGCCATTCATAGGATGTTGGTACAGAATTTCTCATTTAATATATGAACAACTCAGGAAGCAATTGTACTTTGCACATTTATACTGCCACTTCCACTATCTTATTACAGTCTGGGGAACTGCTGGAAATGTATATCTAAACAGCATAGAGGTGTTACAAAATAAATGTTCAAAGACTGTGTTTTCTTTGCCTCGAATGTTTCCTACAAAGGAATTGTACAGTAGAAATAACATGTTAAATTTAAGGTGTATTTATGGGTATAAAGTTTGTTTGTATATATATTACATCTTGAAAAAGCATAAACATTCTTCCATAGCATTAATCAGTAATAATGAAATACACAATTTTCAGACTAGATATGGCAGTCATATTCATCTAACAGCGATTCACTTGGAGTTTAGTGCAAGATCTGTAATACATAATGGTGTTAAGATTTTTAATAACTTGGCCTACTCGCTTAGCAATGTGGTAAATGTAAATAAATTCAAATTGGTGTTAAAGAAATTTGTACTTATTGAATTTTCTCGTGACTTGTAGTTCCTCCTCAGTACTGATGATTGATTTATTGTTCTTGTGTGTGTGATTGCATAATGCCAGAGATTGATGTACATTAATCTTTGGTCATACATATACATATTAATGTGTCCGTAAATTTTCTTCTTCTTAATGTGTGTAAGTTACTATAAGTTTGATTCCTGTTATATGATTTTTGTATCTTCTTGGAGTTAATAAACAATTATTGAGGAATTCATAATAGCTTTATTCGGGTTCGTACAGAACTGTTCTAGAACTGTGAGGAGTGTGCGCAGTTCAAATTTACATGTTCGAGTTTTCTTGAACTGATTTAGAACCGTTCTAGAACCAGCAGTTTGCTATTCGGGTTTGAAATAAAAAAGCCCAAAAACGGTTCTAGAACTGTCAGAATCGATCCCTGCTGTTGGGCAAGAACTGACTGTTTTTGGATTATTTGCTACACATGCGCATATCAATAAACGTGTTATTTATGTTTTTAGTTTAATTTTAACATATACTAAACACGTACATCTTATCACATAATATATTTAATTATATATTAGATGATTAGATTTAGTATATCTAAATGAAGACAATGATAATTATATTAAACATTTGTATTTTGTTTTCATGAAATTTTTATGCTTTGTTAACTTATGCGCACTACCCATTTTGAATGAAAATGAAAAATCCAAATAAAACAAAGAGAAAATGAATAGGTACAATAAATGTTTGGCTCTTATTTTATTAAACTTTTTGAAGAAAACAATGTTTTTAAATAATTTTGTGAAAATTTATTACACAACACATAACAATTGTTTCACCAACTGTTATATTTGATTTAGTTTGAAAAACACGTATTGCTTTCCAATGTTATGTTTAATTTACTTTGGCGCTATTGCTAACACCAAAGTTATGTTTTAATTTAATTTAGTTTGTTTCTATTATATTTAGTTATTTAATTTAATTTGGTACTATACTTTAAAGATCATTCAAACACTTTAATTTTTAATTACTAATTCTTTATTAATATTGTTTCACAAGGTCTCTGTTTGAAGAATAAAAATGACCTGAACGGTCTGACTGGTTTGAACTAACTGAACTTACTTACTTGACTGATCTGACTCAACTGAACTGTCTTACAAGATTATGCCTTTTTATATCTTATATCTACAGAGTCATTAAAAATTGTTAAACATTTATTAGGGGTTAGTTTTTATATTGATAGAAAGAAAGGTGTGAAACCTATTAGAGGGTTTTATGGTAACATAATATTTTATGTTATCTTACAATAAAGTTTACAATATTATGACCATGCTAAAAGAAAAATATACCCTATCAAACATAAATGTGGTTTCACACCGTAAAATTAAGGGATCCCGAAAAGTAATAAAATTAGGTAAAACAGCTTATCAATTGTTAAATATGGTTTACATCATAAAATAAGGAACTCTAATATTATTTATAATAGGGAACAACAGAATATAAAACATGTGGAAGTATAATAAATGATATACAGGGTGTCCTGTGGGAAGGATCATAACACAACACAGTGGCTATCTGAAGAAGCCAGATGTACCATATTTTATAAAATTATTTAAAAAGATTTCTTGTTTTCTTCAAAAACTTTAAAATGAATTTTCATCAAGTAGAAGTCAAAACCATCCACGATATTATTTTATTGTTTGTACTTGTACATGAAAGTTAGGTTATATATTATTTATGTTTGGTATAGATGAAGATGAAGCATTCGGGTTTGTCACAATTTTGAACAGTAATAGAACGGTCCGAGAATTTTATCCAAGGCGCAACCAGTTCGGCGCAGTTCTCAAACAGTCCGAGAACTGTCCAACGGTTCTAATTTCCAAACCCGAATAAAGCTATTGAATTTTTTACTCAACCTCACTTTCTTTTGCCTCTTCTTCTTTATTATATCTACTTTAATTTGAAATGTCTAGCAGTGTACAAAACACTTGAAATATAGGTAATTATTGATATTTGATACCAAAATACAGGAATAAAAGACGTTAGTACGTTATAAATTATATATTAATACCCTTTAAACAAAACAATTTTATTTAAATATTGCCGTTTGCTGAGTGACTTATCTATTTAATTTTTACTTAAATAATACATCCTGGTGTTAACGTATTTAGTCGCCTACATATAAACCCTGAATACGTCCATGTACAATGTTTACAATATTTAATACATACTTATGAACGATATTCCTGATATTTTCTTGTCGATTTAACTTCTACTACTGCAACTACGCACAGCCCAGGACACCATTAGAGTATATTGTTAAATAACCGTTCAAAAAACAGGAAAATCTAAAAACTTGTAAAATGCTCGTAATTAACACTATCATCATGAAAGCACGTCAAATGACAGAGGTCGCATACGAATATGGCCTACCTGCACCCGCTTTTGATAACGCTATAGCGTCTCCTCTCACCTCAATGTGTACTATGCATTGAGATATAAGGAGCCACTATAAGCATATTTTACATTGTATACAAACGGGTGCATTTGGTGGGGCGTAACCGCATACCAATATGGCGGATTCTCCAGAGCCGCACTGGCTATTTTTGTTGACGTTTTTGTTTTTTAATTTGCAGCTTGGGTTTATACTTTAATTTGAAATGTTCAGCGGTGTACAAAACACTTGAAATGTACGTCACTGTACAATGTTTACAATATTTAATAAATATCTATGCAACGTTATTCTGATATTTTCTTGTCGATTTCACTTCTAATACTGCAACTACGCAGAGCACAGGACACCATTATAGGATATTGTTAAATAACCGTCCAAAAAACAACGAAAAACTTAAGAAAACTTGTAAAATACTTGTAAATAACACCATCAACTTGAAAGCACGTCAAAACACAGAGGTCGCATGCCAATATAGCCTACCTGCACCCGCTTTTGATAACATATAGCGTCTCCTCCCACCTCAATGGTACTATGCTACATGCAGCATACGTTAATTTGCTTTTATACCGAGCCAATGGGAACGTTCGCCCTTGGGTCGTGTTTCCGTGGGTGGCCGTCGCGGATCAATGGCGTGCATTTCGCTTTGTTTTTGCTGTTTGAATATTTTGGCGCCATAAGCTAGTGCTCTGAATAATATAAACAACTGAATGTGTTACTAGATAAAAAGCAAAAACAAACTCGTTTATAACAGCAATTTTTATTGCTACATATAAAATAATAATTTATAAGTTACAGTTGCGAATATTTTTTTACCCACGACCTCCACAGTAAAAAGTTGCGAATATTATTACATTATGGAATCGAAAACTAAAAGGTATGTATATTAAGCATTAATAATACGAAAAGGAAACTTGCTAATTGTGATGAGGTTATAGTCTACAATTGTAACAGAACTAATTCTAAAGGTTTTTATGCCTATGTGCTAAATAATTGATAACACAATGCCATTGTTTTATGTTAGGTTATACCAGCTTGTGTAAAAGTGGCAGTATGAAAGCGGGTGGTAGTATACACATTAACGGAACAGAATTGTGGTCTCTCTAAATGGTATGTAATTCAAAAATCATGTATACCATTTGCAAGTCTTCATTGGTTATTTTTCATTACCTAAATTTATTAGGATCGGTTAGAGGTTTATACAACATAAGCATACTTATAAATTAGTTTAAACAATATGAGCAAAGATTAATGTACATTAATCTTTGATATGAGTAAGCGTATGTATCTACTTTTGAGTTTTAGAGGAACTACAGCTGAATTTCTTAATTCAAAATTTGTGTTTTGTATATTGCACATTATAATTTGTTAATTTACACTTACGACTAGGTATATTAGCGTTATAACTGACTCTTGTAACGGTGCCTATGATTACAATGCATTCAACTTTTGTGATTATTATGCATATATTTATGATTATGCTATATAACCAGCATACATTAAAATACCAACGTGCCGAGTCAATCAGACCATTTGGGGCGGGGCTTTCCTTGGCGCGCATTTGAGTTTGAATTTAACCGCTATTCAACTTATTTTGAAACTGAAATTTAGTCGATATTTAATTGGAATGAGTTTTTCAGTAAAATAATTTAAATATTAATATGTATAAGGTATTCGCTAAGAAAGTCTGTTGAAGTTTCCTTTGTAGTAGGTATTTCTTGGTATACCTAGCTGAAAAACCTTCATTTCGTATATTGGAAAAACGATACTCAAATATATTTATGTATAATTTGAAGATACCTATCTAATTTTAAAATCATTTTATGCATTACAGATAGGAAGTCAGGAAATAAAAAAGGCACATTATTCTCAATAGTTTATTTTTAGCTTTATATATTAAATTATAAACAATGATAATAAATAATAATTACTATGAACATACAAATTAATACAAATACACCACTACCATACATACATATATATTATAAGGTATGACACCAAACAAATCTAATATAATATATAATATTATACAAGTCACAATAAGAAAAAATAGTATGTAATGTGAAAAAGTGATACAATTAAAAGGAAAGTATCTAAATTGAAATAGTACCCAATCTGAAAAAGTAATATTAGATTTGTTTGGTGTTGAACCTTATAATATACAGGGTGTCCTACGGTGGTAACCCATTAGATTATTTCAGAAACTACTTCGACTTGAATTTTGAAAATTTCAGTGTCTATATTGTCAGATATGCTCTACTCAAATAATATAATAGCAACGTGACTTTCAACTGTTTTTCTTGAACCGTTTTCAATATAATTTTTTGACCATCCTGTATAAACTAATCAGAAAATGTCTTGTCAATTCGAAAAAGAAGATCCCACCTGATAAGAAAATACCTGCAAAATAATTATTACTGATTTACAAGGAAAAACGGAATTCTTATGGAGCCCTAAACTGTCAATTTTGACATAAATCTTGATATAAGTCAAAAATGACTGACGTTAGGTATAGGACATGATACATGAAATATGTCTGAAATCTTATTTAGAATCCAAAAATGTAATAATATATAGGGTGTTGAAAATAACAAAGTTGCCATCAACTTCCGGTATAACCGGAAGTGCTATGCCGTTGCTATTATATTATTTGAGTAGAGCATATTTAACAATATAGACACTGAAATTTTCAAAAGTCAATTCAAAGTAGTTTCTGAAATAATCTAATGGGTTACCACCGTAGGACACCCTGTATATGTATGTATGGTAGTGGTGTATTTGTATTAATTTGTATGTTCATTGTAATTATTATTTATTATCATTGTGTATAATTTAATATATATAGCTAAAAATAAACTATTGAGAATAATGTGCCTTTTTTATTTCCTGACTTCCTATCTGTAATGCATAAAATGATTTTAAAATTAGATAGGTATCTTCAAATTATACATAAATATATTTGAGTATCGTTTTTCCGATATACGAAATGAAGGTTTTTCAGCTAGGTATAATAAAATAAGTTGAGTAGCGGTTAAATTCAAACTCAAATGCGCGCCAAGGAAAGCCCCGCCCCAAATGCTCTGATTGGCTCGGCACGTTGGCATTTTAATGTATGCTTATATAACCGGCTTACAACATGCAGACGCGCGCACGATGATTCTCATTGGCTCGGTATAAAAGGAAATTAACGTATGCTGCTAAGCAAGCTTGATCCTGACAAAAATAAACTGTGTGTTTTATATAACAATTACTATATTTCCTGAGTGGAAAAATACGGTTGTTAACACTTCAGAAGTGGAATTGGGAACGCCGAAAATATAGTGAAAGTTGCAGTTTATGTAATAAACTTAAAAAGTTGAACTTAGAACGTGCTGTGTGGCTGAGTGCAAAACAATAATAAATAACATTACTGAGTGTAAATTAGTGAACGTAGAACAAAAATAATTGAAACAATTTAGTGGGAAACTATAATTAAGAAGAAAAGAGTAAAAATTAATATTTTTAAATGCAAAAGTTTGGTTAACTACAGTACAGTAGTGGAAATCCCGCCAATCGAGTAAGAATATTGACATTTCAAAATATTAACTCTTCTTCTTGTAATACAGTATTGTATAATTAATCATAGACACTTGAAGTGATATAGACTCATTGACAGAACTAGTTATTCTTCTTCTTTTTGTGTGGCCCGTTGTAATTAGAGTTCAACATGGCAGATAACGATAATGATGGGCATAATAGTATATCGATAGTTTAAGCGTAGACGAAAATATGCGCGAGAACGTCAATTCGGATGCTTATTGTATGCAACGGATGCTGGATATTTTAATACAACACGGACGACGAAGAGATGAGATGTTTGAAAAAGTTTTAGAGATATTAACTCCAACAAGCACGGAAAATACAGAACCAACGATGTAAAATTTCCACGTTATGCCTGATTTGTCCAAAGTTATTGGATATTTCGATGCTGATAAGGATATCAAGCAAGGAGAAGCATTGATAAAAAGCATTGATACAAGTGCGACACTAAATCGATGGCCACAATCGTACACATTAGAGACTGCGCGTGCTCATTTAACCGGTACAGCAATATACTGGTACAGAACGAAAGCAGATAAAATAAATAATTGGGAAGATTTTAAAAGCGAATTCAAAAAATCATTTGGACAAACGTTGAAATTGTCAGAAAAATGGGATAACATGAAACGCCGACAACAACATAAAAATGAGTCAACTACCGCTTATTTTTATGAGAAGCTAGACTTATGTTTAGCAATTGATTTGGATTTACGTGATATAAAAGAAGAAATACTTAGTGGTTTATATTATCGTAGTATTGCAGCAAACCTCAAACAAAACCACATTACGACTTCGACGGTTTGTTCCCAACTAGCAATTCGACATTCTTAAAGAACTAATATATTTTATAATCATTTTATTGCCGCTTAGTTAAAACTTTTTTGTTTTTTAAAGTTTCGTTTCGTGATTAAACTGCTGTGTTAAACTTTTCTGTGAGAAAAATTGTTTTAAGAACGTTTTTACAGCAAAATAATAAAATAGTTATAAAATATGATATCGTAACAATTTTATAAACGTTTATAAAATACGTTTTGTAGGACGTATTTGTTCCGAATGATAATTGGTTTTAAAAGCATTTTGTAAAAGTACTAGTCTGGATTAACTTGTTCCTTTAAAAACAATTATAAAATTATTCTGTTAAAGTACATTTCGTAATAATAAAATAGTTTTTTTATTGTCGTTATTAAGAGCAATTTGTTTTGTGGAGCAAATTTGTGCGCAAATTAATAATTACAAAATTGTTTTTTAGTTATTTTATTAAAAACAATAAAAAAATAAATATGTTGCCAATGCATATTTTATAAAATTAAAATGCTGTCATAAACATTACCTAGAACTAATATATAACATAGTCTTATTTATTTTCAACTGATATTTATTGTTATATTATACACTGATTTCAAATGTTGTCCAAATGGAAAAAAACTAAAAGCAGTTGTGCATTTAATAGCAAATTAAAACTTAATTACTACAATATTATAAATTATCAAAGGCAAAACATTAGTGACTATAATAATGAGAAGGAAACTGTAATGGAATCTAATCAAATTAATGACAATATTTACATTAATAAGACACCAAAAAATATTGTGGACACATAAATTCTCAGGAGGAATTATTACTAGATGGTGAGCGGGTAGCCGAAATAGAGAATGGGGTACCTATCCTGGTGATCAATATCATGCTTCAAGCACAACAAGTTAGCTAGAAAAAAATGCAAAACTAAGAGAAAACATGCGATCATGGGCAGTATCAAATAATGTTCCGCATTTTTCCTAAAAGAAGCTTTTTGCCATACTCAATGAATGCCAAATTTTCTACCTCAAGATCCTCGAACTCTCTTAAAGATACTCGACAAACCGTTTTAATAACGGCAATTATAACATACATAACATAACCAAAGGGCTCAATTTAGGTTATGTTTAAATTACTCCCGTAAAAGCTAATAATAGAGTAGCTATAGAAGCATTTTGGTTTATAAGAACACATTAAAAGCTTTTATAAAACATATTATGTTAAAGTTTGTTTTGTAAAACTCTGTTTACTATTTTATTATTATTCCAATATTGAGACGATGCGACACACGGCGGCGACTCACACAAACATCAAAGTATCAAGCACGAATACTTCAAGCAGACAGGACTAGACTTGATTAATTTGTATACATTTTATCTTATAATTTTTTTGCAGCACCTTTAAATTAAATTTTGATTTTTTAGAGCATTTATATAAAAGCTTGTTTTAGTTTGTTTTACTATTAATTTATTTTAAGTAACGGCAAAAGGTAACTAAATACATAAAACTTCAAGGAAAATATTTGTAATTAACTTCATTATTCATTATCAAGCTTAGTGAAATATATATTTTTATCTCTTACACCATAACTAGTTTCTAAAAATGTCTTCAAGTTTACATAAAACATAGGTACCTACTTATATTTTGGCTAGTATCCATATCATAGATATAAAAGAATCATATCATCATTCTTTTGCTATCAAAGGGGTTTCAGGTAATATTAATTTTATATGCACTTAAAATATTATGAGATTTATGTTTTTTAACGAATACACCCCTGTATAAAACAATTCTGCAGTTATTTTATAATAGTTATCTAAAGAGCATACTAGTCTGGGTTGAGATCATTTTGTTTTATAAGCATCGTATAAGGAAGAAGCCATTTTTGGTTTCTTTAAATTGTTAGCCATGTTGACCAAACTTTTAAAATTAATATTTTTTGTAATTTGTAAAATTTTCTTAGCTAATAAGCTATACAGAATCAGTTATTATATAATCAAGGATATCCCAAAAGATTATTTTCAACAATAAGTGACAATAAAAAAAATATTTTATATAATTTATAAAATCTAAATTCATTAATTTACATAATTCGCGAGGCGCATTAAAATTTTAATAATAATATGCAATATATTTAACAGTAAATTTTGTTTCGCAGCCAAATCTGCTCATGGGTGAATTTTATCTGACTTATTTTATTATTCATTATTGGGTATTATAGCGTTTTATATTATTTTTACCTCCATCATTGTTCAGATTTTATTAATGTGTACCAACAACAATGCATAATAATTATAAAATAATTTTGTATAAAAAGGTATTTTAAAAAAACGTTTTTATCCTTTAACTGTTGCCGCTGAGAGCAAAAATGTTGAAATTGAGGCTCTTATAAAAGATTTATAAAATATGTTTATAACAGTTTTATTTGATTTTTATTAAATATTTATAAACGTTCTAAAAACTATTGTATAATAGCAACAAGCAACATTTATAGAACCGTTAAAGAGTCGATTTGTTTTATAAATCTGCGCCTTTTTCGTGTTTATAAGGCGCGTAAGAACGTTGTGAAAATGTTTATAAAACAATGGTGTTTTATAAAATATATTTTATAAATGTTCTTACAGCAATTAAAAAAGTTAAATTGTTAGTTGGGTTGAAAGACATTTTATCAGTGGAAAAAGGCCATACGGCGCATAAACCTCAAATGATGACCGGGACAAGAAAACCAAGTAGTAGCGACGGAATTAAAGAAAATTCAAGCGAAACTGGCAAGAGCCCAAATAAAGACAAAATCAGAAAATGTTATAAATGTGGATTATCGAATCATATGGCACAAGATTGTAAAAACACACAGGCTGTATGTTTTGGATGCAAAAAAGAAGGAGATTTCCTAAGTCAATGTCCCGAAAAGAAGAAACCAGCAAATTCAGTTCAGACTGTTAATGAGATTGCGCAGAAGCACGAAAATTAGTGAATAAACAGCCGTTATTAGGATTTGGAAATCAGAACAATCCAACGGTGTTTACTAGAGGCAAGGTTATCTGTGACTTGCAGATTGACGGTGTAACAGCTAACTCAGTCGAAATTTTAATAGTACCTGACGTTGCGCAGAACACAGATATCCTAATTGGCAGAACATTTTCAGAATTAAATAATATAGCATATGTTCGAAAAGGCGACAAACTATATTTCGGACTAGCAGACGAATATCCATTCAATGAAATCGATATAGACAGTTTAGTACCCAAGCACTGCGAAATAATGAAAACAAAATATGTTAGAGCGAGTTCGGTAGACACAGTTGATGTCAATCAAGGGGGTAAACAATTTGTAATGAGAGTATTGAATCTGAGTGAGCAAACAATTACATGTCAAGAAAATACTACGTTGAAGATAAATCCAGGCGAAATCAGTTGTGATGAAAATAATCTTATTCTGCAGATACAGAATGAGTTGCCAATCGAAATGATATCGACGGGAGAAGAAGTCAGTGTACAACAAAAACAACAGTTATACGACTTGCTAAATAACTACAGGAATTGTTTCGCCCTAAAGTTAGAAGAACTAGGATGTACGAATTTAACAGAAATGGACATTGTTGACAACAAAGTACCTGTGCGATGTACTCCGTATAAAACATCATCCGTAGACAGAAAAATAATAAGTGACCTAGTAGCTGATTTAAAGGGATGCGGATTAGTAACAGAAACAAATAGCCCATACGCATCTCCAGTATTGTTAGTACGAAAAAAGAACGGTGAGCCCCGACTAGTTGTCGACTACCGTAAATTAAATAGACAAACAGAAAGAACGAATTTTCCAATACCCAATATAGACTAACAGTTCGAAATGTTAGCAGGTAATAAAGTATTTGCGACGTTAGATTTAGCAAATGGTTATATGCAAGTGAAACTAACCCCAGAAGCATCAAAGAAGACAGCATTCATTACAGAAGATGAGACAGGCGAATTTAAACGTATGATATTTGGTCTCACAAATGCACCTTATGAGTTTGTTAAGCTAATGAATTTAGTACTAGGACCACTGCGCAATAAAATATGTTGCTGCTACCTAGATGACGTTATCATACCGGCAATAAACTGGAATCAGTTGTTAGAGCGAATACAACTAGTTTTAGAGGCTTTCAATAAACGCAAATTTAACACTTAATTTAAAGAAATGTGAGTTTGGTAAGACCGAAGTAAATTATTTAGGATTTATAATAACCAAGCAAATTTTAAAACCGGGAAAAATAAAAATCAAAGCAATCGAAGACTTCGCTACACCGAAATCAATACATGAAGTAAAATGATTCTTAGGTTTGACCGGATTCATTAGAAGATTTGTAAAAGAATATGCTATAATTGAGAGACTAGTGACAGAATTAATGAAAAAAGAAAGAAAGTTTGTTCTTACCAATGAGTGCGAGACAGCATTTGAACAATTAAAGTCGATGGTAACAGATCGCGAAGACGTAAATTGGGATAAAAATATGTTAGTTATTCAACGAAGTTTGAACACAGTCGTGAACAAAACAACCAGAAAATTAGTCATAACACGGAGTTTACCAGGTGATACCTATGGCTTAAACGAATTACAAGAAAAGACGCAGGGTAGAAAATATTCAACTACGCCGCATGTAAGTCAGCTGAAGTTATGGAACCAGAAAGCAAATTATTATGAGAATAAATATGACGAATTTGATCAAGACGCAACCACCGAGACTGAGAGTACCGAAGATGCGACAGAACCTGAGAATAATGATCCAATACTCATCAAAAAGGATGACGACCGAAAACCGAAGCGAATGATTCGGAAACCAAGACGATTTCACGACTATGTTGAGTAAAATACACGTTTAGTAACTACATGATATGTATATTTAGTTTTGATTAACTAATCAACTAACTAGTTCGAGGCGAAGACGCTCGAAAAAAAATCAGGATGGTCGAGTGTTATAGATACATTTTAAACTTTTGCCCCGCAAAATAAGAGAGAGGGAAGTTAGGGAAAAAAGAGATAGGGAATAATAATAAAGCAAGCGTGATCCTGACAAAAATAAACTGTGTGCTTTATTTAACAATTAAAATACGGTTGTTAACAGGAATTACTAACAATTTTACCGAGAGATGGTCGAATTGATTTTTTTTTCAGGTACAATACACAGTGTTGGACGAAGCAGATACTCTAACTGATGATTCATTTATTGATAGAATGTCAATTTTAGTTAAACGATTATCGAATTCACAAATGATTTTAGTTACAGCGACGTTACCGAAGAAACTGCCTGATATTCTTTATCCCTACGAGTGTTCAATGAAACGGGTATGTAATTTACTATAGTTAAGTGTTACAATACAATTTCAGTGTTGAGTCTAGTATGTTGTGGCTTACTTAGTGTTTGCTTGATATTTTCAGGTGTTATCATCGAAATTACATAAGCGTTTATTGAATGTAATGCAGAAATCTCTAAGAATACGAATATCAGATAAACCAGCTAATTTGTTACGAATAGCAAAGTCAAGTAAATCCCCACTAATAGTTTTCAGTAATAGAAATAAACATGTGATTGGATATCGATATTTTAAGAGAAAATGGCGTAACATGTTCAAATATTAATGGTGAAATGCATTATGCACTCCGAATTCAACAGTGGAATCAATTTGTTAGGTAAGTGTTAATTATACCTTACTTACTGCAAGTTTTTCCCAATTAAATTAACTAAAAATACAATAGAAACTAGTAGTTCATTTCAAAAACATTTAATTTAGTCAAAGTGTGAATAATAATGAGAAATTTGAGCTCAAATCTATATTAATCGCTTTCATCCATCAAAATGTATCGAACTGTAACGTTTTTCCGTGGTTTGAAGTGTGCTGTCCCTGTTACGTTGCCTATATATATGGTTGGGCATCTTTCTCGAACACTTCCACTGGATTTGTCTTGTCTAAATAAATGTTGTGACCACGCAACGCTGTAAATTTTAATGCCTTTAGCGTTACAAGGGTCTCCAAAATAGAGTTTCATGAAACGTTGACGGCTATATGCTTGCAACGCCCTCTTGTATATTTTATTTTTCATAGGGGTGAAACTACCGTTCTTTCCGCCACTGACGTTGATTCAAGAGGCCTGAACACAATACAAGTGAAACATGTGTTGAATTATGATTTTCCGAAACACGCATCGGATTATTGAATTGATTCTTGTTCAACAAATAGAGGTAATTTGTATGACTTATTTTGTTTCTTAGGGCTTGAATAAATTCTAATTGACGCAGGATTTATCATATCATAAATAGGTGTCAGGATTGTAGATTTCTCAATTTGTTTTCAGATGGCTATAAGGAAAGATGAACCAATCCCAAATGTAGATGGAATCATATCAGCAATTGTTCAAAAACAGATTCTTAGAAATATAAGAGAAACATCAACACTATGGTTTGGATTCTCCTGAATTAGATACTAATGATATAAATGTTGGTTCTATTTAATAAAAACATCTGATTGTTTATTCGTATCATTTTTAGCCAAATATCGTTTGATTTTTGCACTTATAATAAGCAAAGATTGCGCTAATTTACCTTAAACCTTCATCCTGTTTTTGGTGTATCGATAACTTAAAGGCATCAGTTGTGCTGCTTTTTCACGGAATATTTAGAAGAAAACACATAAATGGTCATTTTTGCTAGCTAATTGGACGATTTTATATTATAACCTGAAGAAGGCAACAGTTTTACGTTGCCGAAACGTTGTTTCAATTCAAAAAATGGTTTAATTTACAAAATTATATTACAACTTGTATATATACACAATAATCTTTAAATACTACTTATATACTATCATTGTCATTATTGTCACTTTCCACACTCTCAGCGTCACTATCGTCATCCTCCGTTTCACTATTATCACTATCACTTTCCACAACTTGTGGTCTATTAGGATTAACAAACAGATCTTCATCACAATGATTTCTATCAGCGATTTCTTTGTCTTTTTTCTCATGCTCAAACTCTTTCGGCCATACATTGTCTTCCTTATAATATTTGATATGTTCTTTGGTTAAAATGCGCACTATTTCCGCTTTGACTTTTTTACCTTCCGGTATCGGTTCAACCAATACGTATTTGCCGGGTATTACATACATCCACCTGCGAAATTTATTCGGCATAGATGCTAGGAATGTTGTTCCGTCTGTTGTTACGACCTCATGCAGATTATTCGCTCTTGGGTTGATGATGCGAACGATTTGTTGGTTTTTTTTTGGTGGTGCATAATCGTCCTTCATTATCTCGTAGAAGACGTGTTTACGTTTCATCTTGCGCGACATTTCTGGAAAACGAAAATGTTCAAATCAATTATTGTACATAATTCAAAAACGCCTTTATATATTTTTTTCAAATTTCGTGACCGCTATGTTCTTTAAAACAAGTCATATTCTGACAAAAACAATATTTTAAAAAAATTAACCAGTGGCATGCTATAGGGGGTAGTATCAATTTTGCGAAGGAATCACGAACAACAAACGTTTACAATTGAGACTGCGATACGGGAATTTGATGATTTGCAGAGTCAATCACAGATATTTAAAAAAGTCGATAGGAAATGGCAAATTGAACATCAAAGGGGTAACCACAAAAATTTAGTGGTTAGTACTGCAGTTAAACAGGATAGTATCTTCATCTACAACTGCGAAGATCGCACTATAGTTATTGGAAGTAACGTTGATGTCATACAAATGGATGTTTGTAAAAAAGTAGTGCTAATGACGCGTGCAGTAGCGCCATCAATTGAACTAATTGATGTTAAAGAATGCAAGTTAACTGTTTTGAGGATACACCGCGGATGAATCTTACAAAATGTCAGTTCGTTAACATATACTTCACTCAAAAAGAATCTAATGTAGAGATTGTCACTAACGCATGTGAGGGAATCGATGTGAATCACCCACCCGATGGAAATGAGATTAAATGCTTCCCGATTCCTGAAAAGTTTGTAACGAAAATTGTGGGCGAACGAGGAATCCAAACTTTTGCATTGGATATGTAGGGTTACAAACATGTTTACTATAATTAATTATAAAAATACATAGGAATATAACAAAATATTATCAGTGCAATGACACAACCCTGTTTTACGTTATCCAAGCTCTCGATATAAAGCTAATTTACTGTCGATTAGAAAAATTGTAGGCACAGACAAAACGATAATGTTCGACCATAAAAATGGTCGGCTAATATCAAAAAAAGAAAAAACGAATTGACGTTCTTTTGAGAACAATAATTGTCCCATAAATAGTTTCGTTATTTTATTACTGCACACCTGAGCTTTGAATATGTCCATGGGACATCTATTCAGAAGCTATCAGGGTATATAAGAAATCGAGAGGGGTTCTAGTATCCCCAGGGTAGGTCATCAAGTAAAAGTCTACACTGCACCAAATATAGACCTACTTTGAAACATGATAAAAAAATAAATAGTCCTGCTGCGCGACTGAGCTGTAGATATGTCCATCGGACATCTATTCGGAAACTATCAGGGTATATAATAAATCGAGAGAGGTTCTAATAACCCCCGGGGTAGGTCATCAAGTAAAAGGCTACACCGCACCAAATATAGGCCTACTTTGAAAAATCATACAAAAATAAGCAGTCAGGCCTGACCTAATTAACTATTAAGACAAATTGACCTTCTACGTAATTATTAACGATAAATTGACTATACCTACTCTACTTAAAACACTTTCACAAATAGTAAATAAGTTTATATTAAACTTTTAATTTAGGCAATTATTGTGCTAATTTTAAATTTTCAAGTTCCTGTAACTATTGATAAACGCAAAGAAATATATATCTTTGGTAAAGGTAAGTAGGTATAATGCTTCTGTGAATATATTACAAAATGTGCCACAATTGTCTTTAAAGTGGGTACGTACCTAATAGAAACAGTGAATTATAGTTATAAGAATTTTGACTTACCGGAATATATGCAGAAAACTCAGTAATTTGTTCACACCAAACTCTATTGCAAAAAAAGTTGAAATATTTGTATTTTCACTGAATAAACTAGCACTTTTATAAACCAAAAGAATAAAAACATCAAACTGAACTGAAGACACGAAATGTACCCCCTTATATATCGTCTGTGAAGTACCTACTACTACCTCGTAACCCAAAAAAATCCATAAAATGGGTTAATACATTAATAGATCCTGTAAGCCATTATCTGCAGGTAAACCAATTCATTGTTACCTACCAAAGTCGTTTTAAATTAATATTACCCTTTCCTAATTCCTTGTATACCCAGTACCTGACTATTGTAATAGTAGGTAATACCTCGTAACCACTAGGAACCAACCATACTTATCGAAATCCTCGTAAACCACATAATTCCATAGCGCATGTGGGGTTGTGGGATGCGAGGTATTAGAAATGTGGGATAAAAGGTATTGGTATTCTAAAGTACACATATTGTTCCTATTGTGATTGTGGTGATTTTATTATTTATTTTAATGCTAAACTAGGAAGAAATATTAATGAAAATTAAAAAATATCTGGCTACAGAGGCAAGAAGTTATTAAGCTTAGTTGTGGATCGAGAAAATAGTGGTAAGTTTGGTATTTTGATAGAAAAATATTATTCTAACATCAAAATTTCGTTTGGGAATTCTTAGTTAAAAGTTTTAATTTTTTTTTGTCGGCTATTTAAAGTTATTGTATAATTATGTAGATTTTGACATACATGCTAAAAAACTATGCTGTACGGCACAAACACTGTGAATACCACTACCAACAATCATAAGAATAGTGACAATGTTAACAAGCATCCTACTATGATTTGTACCAAAGCTTTAGAAAGTTCTGGGACTGATGCTGTGTCAGTGTGCAGTAATAATGGTTAGTACACTAACTTATACCCACTTTCGTAAGATTTTCCAAAGTCTTTTGTTACATTAAGTTGTAGATTTACCAGAGAACGTAGTTTTTGATACCGCTCAGTTAATAATAGATGATTTAGAGCACCAGGTTGAGACTGATTCTATGATAAGATGCAATAAAAATGGTAAGAAGTTATAATAATATATCTTCTTACATGCAATTTATCAAATTCTTTCGCGTCATTAAATTGTAGATTTACCAGACAACGCACTTATTGATACTGTTGAGATCATATTAGAAGATTTAAGAAACGTGGCTGACATGGATGCCTTGCATGTTTTCCCTACTGATAACGAAGACTTAATGAATATACCAATTGTAACAAATGATGTAATAGGCTCCTTGCAAAACAATCATCAAGCGGCTATTAGTGAAATGGTCGATCAGACGATTGGATTGGATTGCTCTGATGGTGAATATGTACCAAAATAGTAATTGTGAAAATAGCGATACAGATAATGAAGAGCAAAGTATGGGAGATGAAAAGGAAAAAATATATTAAGAACATAATTATAGCAACGAACCAATACTAGCAACAAATTTACAAAATAATATTAATAATGGTAATATAATGGAAGATAGGAAAAGACGTCTTAAACGTGAACCTATTGAATGGGCAAAAAACGTGACAAAAAGGTTATGTATGGAAGATATTATGGAAGATATTCGTTATTAACCATGTACAAAGAGATTCTCCAAAACAATGTGTGCGGCGCACTAGGCGCCAGATGCGAAACGGCGCCAAAAGCCTAAGTACGATGGGCGCTATAAGGGGCCAAAATTCGATAAGCGTCTAAAGGCGACCCTAAACCGTATTAGGCATAACATATTTTTTACCTCTCCTTTAAACAACAATCCATTAAAAAGCATAAAATTTTTAAAATCTATTTACAAATAATACCTTTATTTAACAAATGTTATTTAGCCTGTTTGCTGTTTGAAATTCATATTATAGAGATTGCATAAAGAGAAGGTGGGCTAGTACGCCGTATATTATAATCTGCAGATAAACAAGCAAAATCCTGTACAGACAAGCAGGATCGCGGGGCATCCTTGTTCGCGATTTGCTACAACTTGTCGGGTTTCGGAATTCTATATAAGTAAAAACGCAATTCGGATTTTTCACACTGTCGCGTTATACCGTATTACGGTGCAAGGGTGAAGGGTGCAAGTGAGGTTTATTTATTATTCACAAAGTCAAGGTAAGTCATTATATTTATTACATATAAGTGCATAACATTATTTCTATTTATCTGTTTTATTGTTCTAAATTTCTCATATTGTCGGTATCAACATAGCCAACCTAGGTAAATTTAATTTTTCTTCAATTTAAGCGCAATATTATTGCTAATTATTTTCTTAAATGGAAAAATGTTTTAGAAATTCGGTCGTTCAATCGAAAATTAAAAAACATAAACTCCAAAAATTTTTTTTCGAATTTCCTGTACTGCTTTTTTTAAATGTGAGCCTCCGAGGACTAATAATATAATAGGGAATCAGGACATTTTTTATACGGAATAGTATATTATATACCGCGGGATTGACGTAGTAATTTTAATCCCGAGTGAAATTACTTCAGTTGCAAGGTATATACCACCAGAGTCCAGCACCTGCAGGTACATAGCGCTGGCCCAGATAAAAACTTACTTACCTGGGAAACCGTCGGACGTTTTGCCAGGCAAACATGATTTTGAAATCCCATTTGAAGTGGTCATTGCAGACCGTCAAAATTGGCTAAATGGGGAACCGCGATTCCCAGAAAACACATCCGTCTGGTATACGGACGGTTCAAAAGGAATAGAAGGGAACACAGGCATGGGAGTATACAGGCCAAATTGCAGGCTTTCTGAATCTCTCGGGAAAAGTCCCACTATATTCCAAGCAGAGATCAACGCTATTAATCGTTGTGCTCAAGAATGCCTGCAGAGAGGCATCCCGGAACGGCATATAAATATTATGTCAGACAGTCAAGCTGCGTTAAACGCACTGAGGTCTTACACCTTCACGTCAAAGCTAGCATGGGAATGCAAACAGACCCTAAAGCAACTGGCAGCTTAGGGGAAAAGATTACTCTGACATGGGTGCCAGGACAGGAAAGCATAGAGGGGAACGAAGCGGCGGACAACTTGCAAAAGAGGGCGCAAACGCTCCGTTCTGCGGCCCGGAACCCATCTTTGGCCTTCCAAAAAGCCATATGAAGGAAGAACGTCGGAGATGGGAAATGGAACAACTTAAGTCCTCCTGGAGAAACACTCCAGGACGAAGACAATCAAAAAGGTTTATCAAACCTTCAGAGGCCAACGCAGGGAAGCTTGTCCAACTGGAGAGAAGCGACCTAAGGCGAATTACAGGCCTTTTTACGGGACACCACCCAGTGAAGTACCATCTCAAAAAGATGGGCCTAACCGAGGACGACACTTGTCGGTTTTGCGAAGACGCAACAGAGACAACAGAACACGTGCTCTGCGAATGCATGGCACTTTTCTGCAAAAGGCTAAAACACCTTGGAGGGGTGACCCTAACACACGACGAGGCAAGGAATTTAAGCCCTCGGAGAAATCATCAACTTTATGAAAAGTGTGGGACAGCTGGGCAATTTATAGATTAGAGTCATTCACAAAAGATCTTCTGCAGGTCGAAGTGAGGGGAGGCCAAACCGCCTAAACGACTCCGAAAAAAAAAACAATCTACTTATCTGGGGCGCTGGCAGAGTATCCTTATAAAGACCTTTTTTGTTTTTTAATACGTGGGTCTGACATACATGAGAGAAATCTGCGTTTTGATGTTTTCTGGTTGACAAACAAATTTTTGTCTTCTTCAGGATTTTATTTATTAAGATAAATACCAATAATGGAAAGAGAGAAGGGAAAACAGAACAGAATAAATAAGATGTTGGAATACTAATAAAACAAAACCTGAGGACAAACATTTGTTTGTCGAAACGTCGAGGGAAAAAAAAGTAGTACTCGTAATAAGCTAAGTTTGTGCAAGAATTTTTTTATTTTTATAATTGGTGAAGATTTTGAAGGGGTAGTGGGTGTATTTCTCCCCAATTTCGACGCCACTGGAAAAAGTACGGTTTTAATATACTCATTTGAACCGCCTATGTTTTCTACACAAAAAAGGTACTCTTGGTCATAAGCTCTTAAGTTGACTGATTTCGAGGAAAATCAACTTGTTGAAAAACATGGTCAATTTTTTTAAATAATTTTAATTTTTTCTACTAATTAAACGAAATTTATTTAAACGTTAGAACAAGTAACAAAATTAAAACTAACTCTATAATTGCAAAATTAAAAAAAAACAATACACAGTTAAATGAAATGTTGGAAATCTCGGCCGTTAGCTTCAATGCAGGCAGCAATTCTTCGACTATTTTTACGGTTTGGAGAATTTAAAAAAAAACAACATCATTTCTTCATTTTTTTTAAATTTTGGAATTACGAAGTTAACGTTTAATTAGTAGAAAAAATTAAATTTATTTAAAAAAATTTTCAACAGGTTGATTTTGCTCCAAAACGGCCAATTTTAGAGCTTATGACCAAGAGTACCTTTTTTTGTGTAGAAAACATTGGCGGTTCAAATGGGTATCTTAAATCCATACTTTTTCCAGTCCAGTCCTGTGCATATATTATGAAACACCCTGTATAATAATAATAAACTTTATTGGCCATTGATCGCTATACAAAATATGTACCATCTTTTCTCCATCTTTACCAGCGACATCCCAAGGACAGACCAGAACACCTTGGCACTCTACGCCGACGACACCGCCCTGATTGCGCGCAGTCGCAGTGCGGACTTGGTGACAAGATACCTGCAGCGAGCAGCGGACAACTTCACCGAATGGTGCACCAGGTGGAAGACCAAGATTAATGCCGAGAAGAGCACCGCGCTCCTCATCAGAAGAAGACAAGTGCGCCCCGACGACTTCGTCAACATCGAGGGTACTGACATACAATGGCAGGACACTGCAAAGTACCTGGGGGTAACTTTGGACAGATCCCTGTCATGAAGACCGCACATCGAGAAGAGCATCGCGAATGCCAAAGGCATCATTTCGAAGAAGGAGCAAGATGCCCTTGCAGGTCAAGGTCCATATGGTTAAGGCAGTTGTGCGACCTGCCATGACCTATGCCAGTTCACCATGGGGATACGCGGCACCATCGTACCTGAAACGATTGGAGGCCACGGAGAACAAGGCAAAAAGGATGGCAGTGGGTGCACCCTGGTTTGTGTCAAACGCACAGATCCGAAGGGTCCTCAAACTCGACGCCCTCAGGGACGTCATGAGGTTGAGAGCCCGGGTCTTTGCAATGGCAGAGACCCATGCAAACCCACTGATTCGCGAAGCAGTCAACTACAACGTAGAAGACGGTGCCAGGCGGTACCGGAGACCGAGGAGTCAACTCTGACAAAGGAATCCACAGTACTAGGACACCAATTAATATTGTTTCTTTCAGGTCAGGTATACTCATCTAAATGTCTGTTTCAGAGTGTTTTCTAGACTCCACCAACAGAGGACAACAGCAACAGAAGACAATCAACATCAGAAGACAACAGCAACAGGGGACAATCAAGCGAGGACATGGAAAAGGAAGGGTTCCCGAGCCATACTACAAAGACAAGGCAGAGTTTTAGTTTGGGTTAGAGTCCCACACTACCTAGGTAAGTGGTAAGGAACTCCCTAGGTGTCATGTCATGTAAAAAAAAAAAGAACAGCTTCCGTTCATTTTTAAAATATATATTAATATATGACAATCAAGTTGTGGTTTCTGTTAAAAACCTTTACTACACATTGTACAATTATGTTGTTTGTTATTGCTAAAAATTAATAAATGTTTTGCCAAACTACTAGTTTCTCAAAAACATTTCATATTTTTATGTTTTAACATATGCAATTTTAAACCTCTACTGCGTACAGCTTTATACGAACAACGTTGGCATTTATAAAGATTAGAGGTAATTGTGGCCATTAAGGTTTTATTATCAGAATGATTATTCGCTATATGACAATCAAGATGCAGTTTAGATGTAAATCCTTTACTACATCTTGTACAAACATATGGTTTATTATTGCTATGAGTTAATAAATGCTTTATCAAATTACCTTTAATGTAAGTAAAATACGCACAATGTGTACAATATAGTTTCTCCAAATCTTTTGATATTTCGTTATGTTTTAACATATGCAATTTTAAATTTTTACTGTGTGCACTTTTGTACGAACAACGTTGACATTCATAAATATTACACGTAATTGTGGCCATTAAGGCTTTATTAACAGAATGATCATTCGCTATGTGACAATCAAGGGTCCGTTTCTTTGTAAATCCTTTATTACACATTGTACAAACATATGGTTTATTATTGCTATGAGTTAATAAATGTCTTTTCAAATTACCTTTAAAGTAAGTAAAATATGCACAATGTGCACAATATAGTTTCTCAAAATCTTTTGATATTTCTTTATGTTTTAACATATGCATTTTTAAATTTGCACTGAATGCACATTTGTACGAACAACGTTGACATTCATAAATATTACACGTAATTGTGGCCATTAAGGCTTTATTAACAGAATGATCATTCGCTATGTGACAATCAAGGGTCCGTTTCTTTGTAAATCCAATATTACACATTGTACAAACATATGGTTTATTATTGCTATGAGTTAATAAATGTCTTTTCAAATTACCTTTAAAGTAAGTAAAATATGCACAATGTGCACAATATAGTTTCTCAAAATCTTTTGATATTTCTTTATGTTTTAACATATGCATTTTTAAATTTGCACTGAATGCACATTTGTACGAACAACGTTGACATTCATAAAAATTAGACGTAATTGTGGCCATTAAGGTAAAAGTATTTAGGAAAATTAGGGCTTTCGGGATGTTCGTGGAAAAATAATACTGATGACGTCATATTCTCCATTTTGCGAAATCGGAAAAAACTATTTTTTTGGCGTAAAATATACCTGAATGCAACACAATTTATACCACTTCAAAATATTTTTAATAACTTATCCCGTTTGCATAGAATAGGCCTGGGGCGCCGAGTTTGCGACACCCGGTAGATTAATATTTGGCTATACCTATATTTTTAGCTCTTTATATCATAATATATGTAATATTGTATACATGTATATGGAGACTATTAGTTTCGTGAACATTTTTTTTTTTAGTTTCACCGAAAATACTTGTTTTTGGTCATTTTATACATAAATAAGTAGTTTTAAAGTCTGTCTGTCTGTATGCACGAAAACGCAAAAACCACCGTATGAATAAAAGAAAAAGAAAAATTGTTGCTATGCCTACGGCATTAGCTACTATGTAACGTATGAATTTTAAATAATGTTCATAATTTTGTGGTGTGTTCCTTTCCACTAAGTTATACTGATGATGACCTTAGCTAAGGTCGAAACATGTCTATAATTTTAATTAAACAATTTGGTGGATGTGACTGAGTTTTATTCCAAAATAAAATATTAGACCACATTGGCGTTCGAAAATAGTGTAAAATGGGGGTAAAAAATATTTTAAAAAAACGTACTTCTTAAACATAGCAGAAATATTAACTAGTTATTTATAGCTTTGATAGAATATAACCTATAAAATGTGTCATAAATAACTTACTTTCATAGGCGTTCGTAAATAGTGCAAAAGGGGTCAAAACAAAAAATTTATTTTTTCTAAACTTATTCGAAATATGGAATAACTTTTCATAGTTGTGATACAATATAAGCTAAAAAATATTCCATAAAATAATTGGTTCACAAAGGCGTTCGAAAATAGTCTAAAAAAGGGTAAAAAACGAAAAAAAAGAATGTTCCCCAAATATACCAAAAAAATTCACTAATAGCTTTGATATAAGATAACTTACAAAATGCAGCATAAAATTTTTATTTACATAGGCGTTCATAAATAGTAGAAAAGGGAGTAAAATAAAAAAAATATTTTAAATGTAAAAATTTTTATATTTAACTAGTTGAATTGGTGTTAAAAATACACGACAAAAATTAATGTACCATAGGCGTCCATGAAAATTTTATAAAAGGGCCAGAAAAAATTTGTAACCGTGATAACTCAAAAACCACTTAACGGATTTTAACCAGATTTGGTACGAAAATAGTACAGAATACCTATAAAAGGTATAATTAAATAGAACCTAAAATATTTAACCTAAACAATTTGACCACATTGACATTCAAAAAAAAGTGTAAAATGGGGTAAAAAGATTAGAAAAAAACGCATTTCTTAAACCATAGCAGAAATATTGACTAGTTATTTATAGCTTTGATAGAATATAACGGATAAGATGTGTTATAAATAACTTGTTTTCATAGGCGTTCGTAAATACTGTAAAAGGAGTCAAAATAAAAAAACATATACTTCCTAAACTTATTCGAAATACGGAATAATTTTTCATAGTTGTGATAGAATATAACCTAAAAAATGTTACATAAATGAACTGGTTCACACAGGCGTTCGAAAATAGTGTAAATAAACTGTTGCCCTCGAGGCACGAATAGCTCTCCATATTTAAGTGTAAAAGTAATAATTTTGTGACCTTTTTGTCATTTATATAAATTTCATAAATTTTTGTTTTATTTTTGACATCAGCTATTTTTTTGAAGTATCGGGTTTTGTTCATTTTTCCTCTTTTTGGATGCAATATTTATACGTACATATTTTAATTTCAGATCTTCTAGGCCAAGTTCTTGTACGCAAAATAATTGTTTTTTTTTTAGTTTTATTATAAAATTTATTTTGCCCCCTTTTCTACTATTTACGAACCCCTATGTAAACAAAATTGTTATGCTGTATGTTGTAGGTTATCTTATATCAAAGCTATATATAAGTAGCCAATTTTTCTGTTATATTTGTAAAAAAATTTTTTTTCGTTTTTGACCCTTTTTCGAACTCCTGTGTGAACCAGTTCATTTATGTAACATTTTTTAGGTTATATTCTATCACAACTACGAAAAATTATTCCGTATTGCGAATAAGTTTAGGAAGTAGGTATATATGTTTTTATTTTGACCCCTTTTACACTATTTACGAACGCCTATGAAAACAAGTTATTTATAACACATCTTTTAGGTTATATTCTCTCAAAGCTATAAATAACTAGTCAATATTTCTGCTATGTTTAAGAAATACATTTTTTCTAGACTTTTTACCCCATTTTACACTTTTTTCGCATGTCAATGTGGTCTAATTGTTTAGGTTAAATATTTTAGGTTATATTTAATTAAACGCAGAAAAAATTATTCAATATTTCGGATAAGTTTAAGAACTATGATTTTTTAAATTTTTGACCCCTCTTTTAAACCCCTTGCCTACGCTCAATGTTAATCACCACCTATAAATATCCTGTAGTATTTTCGTACCAAATGTGGTTAAAATCCGTTAAAAAGTGGTTTTTGAGTTGTCACGGATACAAATTTTTCCTGACCTTTTTATAGAATTTTCACGGACGCCTATGGTACATTAATTTTTGTCGTGTATTTTCAACACCAATTCAACTAGTTAATTATAAAAAAAATTTACAGTTAATTTTTTTTATTTTACCCCTTTTTCTACTATTTACGAACGCCTATGTAAATAAAAATTTTATGCTGCATTTTTTAGGTTATATCAAAGCTATATATAATTAGCCAATTTTTCTGGTATATTTGGGAAACATTTTTTTTTTCGTTTTTCACCCTTTTTTAGACTATTTTCGAACCCCTGTGTGAACCAATTCATTTATGTAACATTTTTTCGGTTATATTCTATCACAACTATGAAGAATTATTCAATATTTCGGATAAGTTTAAGAACTATGGTTTTTTAAATTTTTGAACCCTCTTTTAAACCCCTTGCGTACGCTCAATGTTAATCACCACCTATAAATATCTTGTAGTATTTTCGTACCAAATGTGGTTAAAATCCGTTTAGTGGTTTTTGAGTTATCACGGATTCAAATTTTTCTGACCCTTTTATAGAATTTTCACGGACGCCTATGGTATATTAATTTTTGTCGTGTATTTTTAACACCAATTCAACTAGTTAAATATAAAAAATTTTACATTTTCATTTTTTTTATTTTACCCCTTTCTCTACTATTTACGAACGCCTATGTAAATAAAAATTTTATGCTGCATTTTTTAGGTTATCTTATATCAAAGCTATATATAATTAGCCAATTTTTCTGGTATATTTGGAAAACATTTTTTTTTTTCGTTTTTGACCCTTTTTGTAGACTATTTTCGAACGCCTGTGTGGACCAATTCTTTTATGTAACATTTTTTAGGTTATATTCTATCACAACTATAAAAAATTATTCCATATTTCGAATAAGTTTAGGAAATATATATTTTTTATGTTTTGACCCCTTTTCCACTATTTACGAACGCCTATGAAAGTAAGTTATTTATGACACATTTTATAGGTTATATTCTATTAAAGCTATGAATAATTAGTTAATATTTCTTCTATGTTTAAGAAGTACGTTTTTTTCAAATATTTTTTACCCCATTTTACACTATTTTCGAACGCCAATGTGGTCTAATATTTTATGTTAAATATTTTAGGTTATATTCAATTAAATGCGTAAAAAATTATGCAGTATTTCCGATAAGTTTTTAATTTTTGAACCCTCTTTTAAACCCCTTGCCTACGCTCAATGTTTCCCAAAATCTAATCAGCTCCTTGCCATGTCCAATAGTATTTTTGTACCAAATTTGGTTAAAATCTGTTAAGCGATTTTTGCGTTTTCGTGCATACAGACAGACAGATAGACAGACAGACAGACAGACATACATACATACAGACAGACTGAAAGACAGACAGACAGACATTTTTTTAAAACTACTTATTTATGTATAAAATGACCAGAAACAAGTATTTCCGGTGAAATTAAAAGAAAAATTTTTTTCATGAAACTAATAGTCTCCATATATACATATATTACATAATATGATATGGAGAGCGAAAAAGGGTCGAAAACAAAAAAAAAATCCCAAATATAACAGAAAAATTGGCTAATTATATATAGCTTTGATATACGATAACCTACAACATCGTCAATAGAAGAAAAGGGGGCAAAATAAATTTTATAATAAAATTAAAAACATCATTTTTTTTGCGTACAAGAACTTGGCCTAGAAGATGTGAAATATAAAATATGTACGTATAAATAGTGCCTCCAAAGAGAAGAAAATGGAACAAACCCGATACTAATAGCTGATGTCTAAAACAAAAAAATATATATATAAATTTTAGATAAATGACAAAAAGGTCAGAAAATTATTACTTTTACACTTAAATGTGGAGAGCTATTCGCGCCTCGAGGGCAACAGGATATTTGTATTAATTTTGCTAATAAATAAATAAAAAAATGTTTATATTATAAAATCAATATTATATACAGAATTTATAACGACAATGGTAATAATGTTCGTAGGGAAAACCGGAAACCCCGTGAAATAATTGCTGATCATTGTTACGAATAGTTAATTATTTTAATGTATTATTATTTATATCACTTTGTATTTTTTATATCGTTTTAATCATAGCCAACTTAATAATGATGTTTCTTCGTTGGAAGATTTAATGCGACTTATTATTATTTACAATGCAGTTTTATATTATTGAAATAAAGGTAATGCAATTTGAGTAAGCATAATTCTTATGATAAGGTGTCTGTACATAATAACCAATATGAGAAACAAAGCTCTAAAAGAAGTGCATATTATAATTATAAATATTATATAGGGGTAACATGTATATTTATTGTCATCCAGAAAGAAAAATTAATATCAAAATCTAAATTGTTATTCAATAAAAAATGTTTACCTTTTACGTTTTTTTGCCATCATAAATAACATCAACACTATGATTTTGTTCCAATTCCATACACTTTCGCCGTCTTTTGGGCACATTCAAATCGAGATTAACATACTAGCGGCTAGGGGGACAAATTTGCTTTGGCTCACGCGATTCCCGCATGCGCGATACATATGGCGGGAAAAGTATCATAAGTTTGAAATTGCGAAATAAGATAAAAACTAGGAGCTAACAAATTTTGTATCGGGAAAGGTAGTTTGAAATTGTGAATAAGATTAAAAGTAGGTACCGAACAAATTTTGTAAAATATCCTTATTATTGTTAGTATGTAGGTATTTTATGGATAGGTACAATAATATTTGAGTTATTAAAGTAACTAAATCGGTTTTGAAAATGTGCTTTTTTTAACTATATTTATAAGCATATAGGTATGTGATTTCTTTTCTTTTTTTTATTTTTGTATACTTGTATAAGCGTTGTGTACAAGAATTGTGTATTTTTTTTCTCACAATTTTCACTAGAATTATAGAAATTTGATTTTGATTGATTTGATCTGTTTGTGGAATTTTTGTTCTGTAGATTGCTTTAATAAATAAATAAATTAAATAAAATACAAATTATGAAACATATATGTATATATTAAAATTGCACAAAAGTTATCATTTTAAAGTTAGTACACATATAATATGTATTTGTTTCAAATACTACCTACTTTTTCTTTCTTGAAACTAACCGCCGTTGCGGGTTAATTCGCTTATTGTGTGGTATAGCTAACAGGGGCGGCTCCAGTGGTGGAGGGTACATCAGCTGAATGCTAATAACTTCTGTTTCCTCTGCAGTTGGTGTACGTAATTTCTTGTCAGATTTTTCAGGTTTTTTGTGCGTAGAAAATAAGTGACGTTCTTTGTCATTTATATTATTTTGGGGTATATTTGTTCCGCTCATAAATGTTTTGTTTTCTTTGCGTTTTTCTATTGCTAACAGGGTTGGCTCGATTGGGGCAACAATCTTTTTATATGCCTCCAGTTGCTCAAAACTATTTATTTTCTCCATGACTTGCAAGTGTATTGCATTTAATTTTTCTTTTTCAGCCTTTAGCTCCTCTTGGTCTTTGTTGAAAATAGTGTTAGGTTTACTCAGAATTTGTACTAACCGTTCAGTTTCCTCAATCAAATCATTCTCGGTTTTGTCTATTATTAAAATATTTTTCTCACCTATCAAATAATAATTAAATATATTATAAACACCTTACAACTTTTGTTGGTTTACCTCTGTGGAACGAGTTCTGATAAGATAAAGTTAAAACAAAAAATATATAAAAACTTAATCTACTAATTAAATACCTCAATCCTGTTCAACCTACCTACAGATGGTAGCTTATTCACAATAGGGTATCCTCCAATGCTTTTTCTATATCGGCAAACCAAATGAATGTGCTTACACATGTTCCAGCGAATGCTATTGTCTTCGCAGAAGCTACATGTTAATTTGCATGTAGATTGGATATTATTTTCATGAACTAGATATATCTCATTTGTTGAAGACGATGGAACCTGCCAACCTATATCTGATGGTAAGACATTATTTATGTCCAGTTCCACACTAGTTTTGTGGTTTTTTCTTAAAATCTTAATTTTGGTTGTTATTTTGCCCTTAGTCATCGTGATTACTCTGTCAAAAAGTTTGTCCTTAACAAACTTCATAAGGACATTTATAGTTTTGTCGAGGCGTTGCACATGCCTACCATTTAAGTATAAATATTTAATGGTTTGGTGCATTCGCTCAATGTGCATGTTTGTGTTAATACCTGCCCGTAAGCGATGACAGTAGGCCCACGATTCAACGTTGTTCATGTAATATTCTTCAAAGTAATCCCCAAACTGTAATGAGTGAGGAGAAGCTTTCATATGAGTTAAAAAATTATGTAGCATGACTGAGAACGCCTTAGTATCTCTCTCTTGTAGGATAGTGCGTAATTGTCGGTATACGTTTTTCTAAAAACCAGGATTTAAATATGAGTAGCAAAAAAATCATAAATCTTACTTTTTCCTCCTCCCCTTCAACCTTGTTCAAGTTCTTCCTCCAGGCTCTGGCCACGTGCAAAATAACCTGCGTACATGTAGTATAATTAAAGGCAAACTCTTTTGCTAATTAGAAAATATAATTACAAGGACATATTCAGTCAGAGTGACTATAATGATTAGCTCAATTTTTAAATCATATTTAATGAGCAACATCTGAATTCAATATCAATATTGATGCCTACCTAAACTTTGATGGTAACATAACTTGCATCCAGGCAGTGTAGTAGTATTGCGCCATATCGGACATGAACACTTCTGCCTCAATTCTTTGTCCCAGTTTTTCCTTAATTTCCGTGAAAAAAATAGACATAATCTCTCGATCCGATCGGTTTGAAAATAGAAAACTACAGGGAAATCCCTCAAGCATGTCGTCTAATACTAATAAAGTAGTGAGCTCGAAATGATACGCGTTAAGTCCGTGAGTTCCATCAATGCAGATACAATTATCTGAGTATTTTTGCAACATTTCTAATTGACCAGGATGCATAATAATTAATATAAAATCCTCCTCCTTTAAGGATGGATAACGTTGGCATGCCATGCCCTGAGCCTTATAAAACAGGACAGTCCCACTTTCATTGACATCGTTTATCCAGGATTCTATGCTTATGACATCATTTGCATGTCGTACTGCTTCATTATTCAAGTTGAAAGCTTGAGATATATTATTAAGATCCTTTTTACTTAACAGATGGATCCTCTCTAACTTATCATTAGTTACAGCATCTCGAATGTCATCCAATATAGTGGAGAATGGTATTTTAGTAGCAATTTTACTAGCGACCTCCATTCTTTGGTCAACTGTAAGACTAAGATGTGCCAAATCATTTTTGTGTCCTATGTGCGTCTCTATGAAGTATACTTCATGTTCTCCATTCTCCAGGACCGTAACGTGTATTTCAGATGGACAAAATGCATTTATTTTTCTACTACCCTGCGACTTCAAATGTCTCTTGCCATTACCTCGTGGGATATAAAAACCCGAACAATTGCAGCTATACTTTATCTTCTTGGTGTAGTAACCATGTCGATTTACGTATGATGAATGGGTCTCCTTTTCTATATTGCTTTTTAATTGTTTGTATTCTTGCTCATTACAAAATCTTAGGGGTTTAGCAATAATTTTGATGTCATGGGTTTGATCAAAATGATCATACAAGACTGCTTTTGATGTAAATTCACAATTACACAAACTACAAGTTAACTTAAGTCGCTTGTCATTTTTTTCTTGATCTAGATGAATTTTTAGGTGACTGTTGTAGTGTATTTTGTGTGAAAAATTTTTTTTGCAATATTTACATTGGTACACTTTTAGCTGCTCTTCTTTAGCTGAAATACATAATAATGAAACAAAAAAAAAAGTTAAACAAAATAATTTAACTTACCTGGATGAAACTTCAATATGTGTCTTTTCAAGTTCGAGTATTTACAAAAAGTTTTTGAACATTCATTACATACAGCTGCACATTTAAAGCTCCTAGTTGGTGCAATTTCATTTAACTGATCTAAAATGGATAATTAAATTTATCCTATGTTAAAGTTAAAATGGCACATTTACACTATTATTAAAATATACTAGATCTTTATTAGATATAATGTAGGTTTGATTTATGTCTTACCACTGTGATATTTTTTAGCATGACTTCTTAAATTAGAATTGTTAGAAAACTGTTTATTGCATGCAGAACATTTATATTTCATTTTTGAAATTAATTAATTAATTATTATCGTATAACAACTCAAGAATTTTAAATCCACAATATATCAACATAAGAAATAATAACAGAAACTATGACAGTATGACAATAAAAAACAACCTACATAACCTAGAAATCGCGTGAGCCAAAGCAAATTTGGTCCCTCTAGCCGCTAGTGATTAACATCACTGGACGCACATCGTTTAGCATTTAAGGCAATGATTTTAATGTTACTAACATTATTGTTAACTTGGCGAAAATCTAAACGTTCTAATTTAACATATAACTGTTTTGAAGAACACCTTAATTCAATATCTTGAATATGAGGTATTACACTCTTTTTGTTATCAATATCACTCATATCTTCTACAATTTTATGACCATAATTCATTTCTAAGTTATTGTGTTGAATGTAAGAATTTGTATTACTTATATGATCTATTGTTGGGTTTATCATCACCAATTTGTGATCCTCAATATCAATCTTAAGTTCCTCATTCCAATTATCATCAGGATATGTTACTTCATTGGTTTCTAAGTCATCTGTGATAATAATATCGTTGGTTTGAAGTCTTGGAGGTTCATGTTTAATTAGTATGTTTTTACATTCAATATTATTGCTATTTTTATTACTAATGTTATCACTATATTTAGTAGTTACATTTTTGGATATTGTATCATAACTTGTGGTTGAATCTTCAAATATTTCTTGAAAATCATCACCAATGTCGTTAAGAATTAATTCTCCTGCCGCCAACATCGTATTGATTCGTTGTTCTATCAATTTAAAAATAAACAATTGGAAAGTTAATATTTCAAAACAGACTGAACGTTTTGGTAAATAAATGTTTATATTGCTTTATACACAAAACATCTCATGTTTGTGTACAAAGTTTAATTGTTTTTAAAATTTCTTGGTTAGAGAGAGGCCACGCTTCCTTTTTCTGTGGTATTAAGGTATCAGTAGGCCCATTGACATATATATATATATATAATATGTTCGTTCCAACCGGCAGTAAGATTAAAGATTCCGTAATATTATCTGAACATTTATTTATGCTGTTGCACTTATACTTCCTGTAGATTATATAAATAATTATTTTGAATTTTTATTTAATAATAGTTATGTGTTACTAATTACTTACTTATAAATCATTAAAAAACCATTTATTAATAAAGAAACGCAATAAAATTAATAACACCAAAGCACTCGCGCAATTCCGAATTACTCGCAATGGGTAATTCCCCGAATATATGTGTAAAGTAAAGATTATGAAATTAACTAGATGCGATTATAGGAAGCAATGTTGAAGCTAAATGATTTGGAATATCCAATACAGTATAAACAATTTATAGTTTTTGATTTTGACAAGATTTTTTTTTAATTTTAATTGAATTTCAAAGTAATAAAAAAGTAATTGAATCCATAAAAAGTAATAGATTTTATCAAATTAGACAAATGTCGTAATAGGGTAATAGATGATAGAAATAGTAATAGATTTGTTACAATTATTGCAATAACAACACAGCCTGATTGGTCTAACAACACCCCCCACTGTTCCAACAAGATTACCACACATTTACTATAAGCCCAAATTTATGAATCAACGACATGAAATCGCTAACGCTGTCTGGTGTTAGTTGCTAGATACTAATCAAGCGTTGATAGACTATGTTTATAAAACAAAAATTAATGTGATTAATTTGTTTAAAATTCAGGATTAAATCATTCCTATTACAATATGTTCGCATTTCCTGCAAACATTTGTCGCCCTGTGCATTCAGATTTTGGATATTATAAATCGATAGTACCGTGAAAGGTGCCGACACGTTTTGTAGCTTTTCTCGGGTAATACTAGGGGTCTAATGACAGTGCTATTCCCCTCATCCTACTCTAATGTTTAATATATTATGAATTTTAAAATTTGCACTGGATACTGGATAAATTTTTATACGAACATCGTTTAAATTCATAGATATAAGGTTTTATTATTATTCGCTGTCACAATGAAGAAGCTGTTTCCACGTAAATCGTTTACTACACATGCACAATATTCGCAATTAGTTATTCCAAATCTATTGCTAATTATTTATTTATTTAAAGATACAAACACCACTACATAATGGTAATTACCTACATGTAGACTTGGAACTTACAAAGCTAATACTTACAAACTACAAAAAACAAGTCCTTCATGTTTTAACATAATTATTTTGTTACTTATCTTTAAAATGTTATCTAATGGCGATATATAACTAGGCCTAACACAAAATATACCCTGTCGACCAATCCTTAGACCCATTTTAGGACAATCAATTTTATCTCATTGACAATCTCACATTTCATATATTTAATGCCATTAACAATAAAATAAACTAAAATCACATATTGTATTTTCCTTCTCAACCACAAATTCATTATACATTAAAGATTTTTAATAAGTTATTGTAACTGGTGATTTATAAACTTTTCGTTTGCGTTCTGCGCTGCCGTCCACCGTTCGATTTCACCATACGTAAGTTGCGTACTTTTATTAGAGAGTTCTTTTGACGCCTATTCCGGTATTACCGGAACATTATCTGTCAAAATTGTTCACGCTAACGCTATTTCGGTTACCGTATTCCGTTATGTAGCGAGCGTTACCGTATATTTTACCGTAACTCTATTTAGTGTCAAAACTGTCAAAACCGACAAAAGTGTGTAAATTTCATAACCCCAAACAACAAATTGTGATATGAATAGAATTAAATTACATATTATAAGTTTAAAACTGCCGAAAAAATACAGGAAAATAAAAAACGTATGCGTTTCAATGTAGAAGACGACTTAATTTTATTGAGAGAAGTTGTGTCAACTGTCAACCAACCCCTACGAGGATACATCCAGATGGATAGTTATTCAAACAAACGTATCTGAGAAATGCAGAAAATTTTTTACTATAAGAGCAGTAAAGGAGCGTATAGATTTAATTCTGAAAAAATTTGTTATTAGAGATCAAAAAATATATATAAAAATGATATAACATAAATCAGAAAATCTGCTTGACAGAAATCTCTCTTGTTACAGAAATTATAAAAGTGAGGTTAACATTTCCTTTACGTAGGGTTACGACGTTGTTTACTAAAGAACCATGTTTATATTTATGATATTATATATTATTACTACATAATAAGAACCAAAACCGAAAGTAAATAAAATAATCATAGGTTATGAGTTGAGACCACCGTTGCAAAATTTATAAATCACGATGTAAAACTGTAACCGCAAACGACGAACGCAAACGCAAACGTCAAGTTTATAAATCACCAGTAAGAGATCATATAGGGATACATATTAGCTTCGTTCGCGGCCACGATTCTGAATTGGTTCTAGTTCTCTACGCTTGCGCAGTTTCGATTTCGGCGTTCGCGGTGAAAAAATTATCGGACTACTAGTAATAGAATCAAACAGTTTGGCGTTCGCGGTGAAAAAAGAATCAGTTCATTACCGGTTCTGAATCCATTTTTCATTTCTACGGACTGAGGAGGAACTGTTGGTTCTGACATGGGCAGTCTAGCTAACCAACAATTATACACTGGTTATATTTGTTTATATGGTTTATCCTTGTAGGTATATAAGGAGATTGTCTTTCTAACGACAATGATAAAGGTTTTAGACAGTGGCAGTGACTACAAAAAAGAAGACATCCAAGAAAGAGTAGAATAGGGGATGAAGGATTTTATTTTTTCAGGTAGATAGATCTGAGTATTATAAATAAAAGCAGAAATGTTTTGTGTCTGTTATTTTTGAGGTTTTACTTTTTATTTCTTATGAAGTATTTAGTGACAGTGACGTCCTGAAAAAATTGAAAATAACAAAAATAAAATAAGTTTTAATTAAACAACGTTTCTTGTTTCCATTACTTTATTAAAATGTTATTTGCGGGACAATATCTTCATAATAGGGATAATATTTGAATGAACTGGACTGAACAGTGATTAAAGATTGAACACGTCAACATAAAAATCGAAAATATATCTCAAATTTCTTCAAATGTCTAACTTTTATTAACAACTTTTGCACGACAACAACAAGAACATACAACGTAAAATTAAAATATTCCGGCATCCAGCTATTCGATTCTATTTTGGTTCTATTTTGCGTTCGCGGTGATTACAGTTATGAGCGCATTTCGAACTGCGCCTGCGCTTTAAAACCAGTTCTGTGACGTCACGATTCAGTTCAGAATCATGGCCGCGAACGAAGCTATTATTCTGCTTGACATAAAGATACCTGAGAAAACGTTTCTGTACCTTCGCGCTGCGCAGTCAGATGAATTTTAGGTGACAAGGTGTCACTACTCTAGCGATGTTGCCAGGTTGGTATCTATTCACTATATCGACTGATAGAATAAACAATACAATTTTATGATATTATAAATTTATACAGTGGATGTAATTATTATACCATTGCAGGTGGTGGGGAGTAAAATGCTCAGTATGGAAGGTTAGGTAGCAGGCAGGGATGTGTTGTAAGCGTGTAATAGTGATGCTCAGGAAGAGTAAATAAAGAAGGGTGAGTGTAGAAAGCAGGATTGAGATGAAACGTAGTAGGCACATAGTTGATATATTAGTTCGATAGCAGGCTTTGTTAATCATTGCAGGAGCTTGGGAGTAATATGCTGAGTATGGAAGGTTAGGTAGCAGGCAAGGATGTGTTGTCCTAACAATGACTGCTATCGAACCAATTCACACAAATATACATCACATAAATACAACAAATAGGTGTATAACCTAGTGTAGCATTTACATTAAACTGTTGAAATATAAGTTTATTTTGTGTATAACAATAAATTATTTGTTAATTTTTTTACGCCCTCTATATTCTAGTTTATAGTGGTTTATATTGACGTATGTCGTATGTTGTTTCATATGAATAAAAAGTCAGTCTATGCTGAATACTAAACCAACATACATGTGTTTTATTTACTGCGTACTCTCAAATTTAACATAAACGGCCAAAAATTAAGCGCAAATATTTAACCGTTTCAACATAATATGTGTGTTTTAAACCTGGCAAGACCACACAGTTTGCGTTCTATTGAGTAGATATGACATTAACATAACTGAGCCTGTTTGGGAAAATCGAATTTAAGGAATTTATGCAAAAGTATACAATGATCCACCTTGTCAAAGGCTTTTGCACAATCAGTGTAAATCACATCTAATTGTGCTCTATCATCTATATCTATGACCTTCGCAGTCTGTTCCCTGAAGAGCAGTGTTGTTATTGCAATTACAATTGTAGCAAATCTATTACTTTTTCTATCGTCTATTACTTTTTATGGATTCTATTACTTTTTTATTACTTTCAAATTTGAAAAAAAAATTACTTGTCAAAATCATTAACTTTATACATTTTTCTACTAATTATCATCTCTTTCTAAAATATTAGAATATTAGATAATATTCCAAATCAGTTAGCTTCAACATAGCTTCCTATATTATATAATATGGTCGGCAGGAACATATTGCATTACATCATTACACATTACACTTATATTCGGGGAATTACCCATGGCGAGTAAATTGGAATTACGTGTTTTAGTGATATTATATTTATTGCGTTTATTTATTAATAGGTATACTGTGTTTTAATTATGGATAAGTAAGTAACACATACTTATTAATAAGTAAAAATTATTATTTATATAATTTACAGTTAACATTAGAGCCACAGCCTAAAAAAATGTGCTTTAATCTTTGACGGGCATAGCTAATAGAGAAGCGCAAGAGACCAAAAAAACTGTCGTTTTATTTTTTAGGTTTGTGATCAGAAAACAGAGAGCTGCATAACAAATCTTAGTCATTATCGACATTTTTAAAAAAATCTTGATACAAATAAAATAAAACATCGTCGTTTGTGCTATGTCATGCGCCCTAGATCCTACATCTAAACACAGTTTAATACGGTTAGAAATGTGATCTAAATGTTTGGCTTGTCTCTTGTTTTCCTTTTGTTGTCATATATCTTTCTTTCTTTTCTAGGGAAATATATGTGACGGGTTTACGATAATAGGTGCTTTCTTTCGCTAAAAACGCATTTTCTGATTCATCCCCACTTTAGCGCCCATCGCGATCCAGATCCGTAATCCCCTTGCCTCTCCGGAACTTAAAAAATATGATTCGTTTCATTCGAACATAAAATTCTAACCTTCATATTTATAAACAAACACGTTATAAAAAAAAAGAAAAGTTCTAGTCTAAAAGGTTATGCCTTTTTAGACTCGAACTTTTAGGTTAAACTTATCGAGCGTTTTTCTTTTCTAATCTATAGCAATGAAAAGAATCACGATTCAGAATCCAACAAATCATGAATAATAAATCCGGATCAATAAAACTAGCGAAATAAAGCAGCTATTTATCACAGATATGAACTATCTCTGGATATTATTAATATAAGATTGTTATGAGGATTGTTCCCACAAGCGTCAAAAACAGTCTGGATTCTGAGCATAGCGTTGTTGACGTGCGGTTTAATTGGTTTGCGCAGAATCCTGACTGATTCTGACGCTTGTGAAAACAAACTTATAATGTATTTCTATTTGTTACATTTCTATTACTTTTTAAACATAAATCTATTACGTTTATTACAATTACACACCATTTTCTATTACTAAAAATTTTTAGCCAGCAACAACACTGTTTGGGCTTAATCTTCATAGATTGATAGTGTTTAAGTAGTAGTTCTTTATTTGGTTTTACAAAAAGCGTTGTATATGTGATTGTTAAAAATGTTGCCACTGCAAAGATTTCTTGTAACAAAATCGAAAATATAGCAAGAATTCATGAAAATAGACCTAGAAAAAGGATTTAGTCTACATGATGATAGGCGTTTTATTGATTTTTTGTCTAAATAAAGACCTATGATTTGTTTTATAGATACACTAATATTATTACAATTCTCTATGCATACATAGCTAAGTAAGTATCTATCCCTAATTAATAATGTACAGTTTAAAGGGAGATACTTAGGTTGCTACCATTGTTTACAAATTTTGATCCCACTCAAAAATGATATTTGTTAAAATGTCTTAAATTAAATGCTTACCTTTATACCTTTTTCGCGATAGATAAATGTTTATAATTATTGTAAGAAGTTTACCTAAAAAATAACTATTATCACCTGAAAATCATAATACAACCATAACCTAACCTCTTTTAATTTTTTTTATTGTCATTGAATTAAATGAAGAAAGATAAAAAACTCATGCATGCATTGAATAGACTGAGACAGAACGATCATAGAAACACCTTTCAAGTTGTCTATCATTCGCTTCTCTATGGCCCCTTCGCTCATGTTCAGCTAGACACGGAAAATACCGAATTTGGTTACAGAGTAGGAAATAGCGAAGCGAAGGGAATCTATCGCTATTTTGTTACAGAGTGCCGCTCCAGGTCTCTATATGAAGATTTAAGAGAATTTCGGATTCCATGAATCATTATGAATAACGTATGCTAATCACCATTCGTGGCGCTGCTAAACACTATCCCTATTTATTACTCGTAATCGGAGACTCTCTTTTTACTCTCTATGTTTGTAACCTAAAAATTCGATTTTGTCATTTTTCTTTTGTGTTCTGTATTTTTTATTTATTTTAAAATAAACTTTATTTAGACAATAATAAAACATCATTATTAACAATTTAACAATAATAAGAATAAACTCCTACCTTACATTATCTACATAATCCACCAACATTAACTTAAGTAACAAAACAATTTATTTTACATGCCTATTGAAAAAAATCTTTAAATGTTTTATACATTTAAATCTATTTGTAATTAATAAACAAAACCATGAAACCGGCTAATATAGTATGTGGAAACAACAAATTATTGTTATGGTAGTCAGTAATAATAATAATAACATAGTAGTCAAAGAAATGGGAGTAGCAATCACACCTGATAATACACACGGAACGGAATAACCAACGATATAATATATTATATTATATTATATCGTTAGTAATAATTAACAAGACCAACGATACAAACTGTTCTTATAATTATCAGCAAGAAAGAACTGAAGAAATCTCATGATGTCAATATCTAGATGAGTAAATAATTCAAGTGAAAATTGTACAAATCAAGTACTTCTAGAAGTAACTTTAAAATCAGCATCAGAAGAACTCTGTAATGACTTGAAATACGAAATGGAACAAGTGTATATTAAAGGAGAATCAGATATTGGTTGTTTGAATTCCAAAGAAACGGTTCAATATTTAAATATAAAAACAGAAACATCCAGTGATGAAATTAATTATGATGCCGACGAACAAAAAATTAAAATGGAAGAGGAAAATGTTGATTACGATTGCTCGCTACAAATTAAGACTGAAGAATTAATTATTAAACATGAAGAACAGGTTGATGTATTACCCATGAGCATTGGTAGAGATTTAGAGGATAATGATTATAGCATAAGGTAAGTACATACTGATTATCACAATATACTTAGCCCTTTTGTAGAATAATTTCATCTCAAATTCGACTATATCCCAATTTGTGTAATTTAATTTTTGGCATATCTGCTAGAAAAATATGTAAGAATTTATGATACGAAAATAATTGTATTTTTAGAGTCAAAACTGGCCGTAGCAAAAGAAAAGTCGCAATGGGAAAAAATAAGGCCGAAAAAGGTAAATGAAATTTCAATTACAAAACTTAAGAATATAATCTACTAGGACATTATCTGAGGTAGCGTATAATTTTTTTTTAATTGATCTAAGAGGGACAGGAACTAACAGTTTTGTTTTGCATAACCAAATATTTATCTAAAATTTTAGCTTTTTCCTAAATCTAAACCAAAAGAAAGTTCCATAGGAACTTAAACGAAAAGGCTTTTTCCTCTTTTTTACAAGATCAACTAGCCCTTCTATATGACCAAATTCAAATTGCTTCGATATATATCTATTAGTAAAGCAAATTACTGAGTGTAGCGGGCTGGTTTTTACTAAATTTCAGATAACCTAATTAGCTCTCCATATCATATATGTAATATATGTATATATGGAGACTATTAGTTTCATGAAAAATTTTTTTTTTTTAATTTCACCGGAAATACTTGTTTTTGGTCATTTTATACATAAATAAGTAGTTTTAAAAAAATGTCTGTCTGTCTGTATCCACGAAAACGCAAAAACCGCTTACCAGATTTTAACCAAATTTGGTACAAAAATACTATTGGACATGGCAAGGAGCTGATTAGATTTTGGGAAACATTGAGCGTAGGCAAAGGGTTTAAAAGAGGGTTCAAAAATTAAAAAAATTCATAGTTCTTAAACTGATCCGAAATACTGCATAATTTTTTACGCATTTAATTGAATATAACCTAAAATATTGAACATAAAATATTAGACCACATTGGCGTTCGAAAATAGTGTAAAATGGGGTAAAAAAGATTAAAAAAAAACGTATTTCTTAAAAATAGCAGAAATATTAACTAGTTATTTATAGTTTTGATAGAATATAACCTATAAAATGTGTCATGAATAACTTACTTTCATAGGCGTTCGTAAATAGTGGAAAAGGGGTCAAAACATAAAAAATATATATTTCCTAAACTTATTCGAAATATGGAATAATTTTTCATAGTTGTGATACAATATAAGCTAAAAAGTATTCCATAAAAGAATTGGTTCACACAGGCGTTCGAAAATAGTTTAAAAAAAGGGTCAAAAACGAAAAAAAAATGTTTCTCAAATATACCAGAAAAATTGGCTAATTATATATAGCTTTGATATAAGATAACCTAAAAAATGCAGCATAAAATTTTTATTTACATAGGCGTTCGTAAATAGTAGAAAAAGGGGTAAAATAAAAAAAATTAAAATGTAAAAATTTTTATATTTAACTAGATGAATTGGTATTAAAAATACACGACAAAAATTAATGTACCATAGGCGTCCGTAAAAATTCTATAAAAAGGTTATAAAAAATTTGTATCCGTGATAACTCAAAAACCACTTAACGGATTTTAACCACATTTGGTACGAAAATACTACAGGATATTTATAAGTGGTGATTAACATTGAGCGTAGGCAAAGGGTTTAAAAGAGGGTTCAAAATTTTAAAAAATCATAGTTCTTAAACTTATCCGAAATATTGAATAATTTTTTATAGTTGTGATAGAATGTAACCTAAAAAATGTTACATAAAAGAATTAGTTCACACAGGCGTTCGAAAATAGTCTTGAAAAAGGGTCAAAAACGAAAAAAAAATGTTTCCCAAATATACCAGAAAAATTGGCTAATTATATATAGCTTTCATATAAGATAACCTAAAAAATGCAGCATAAAATTTTCATTTACATAGGCGTTCGTAAATAGTAAAAAAAGGGGTAAAATAAAAATAAATTAAAATCTAAAAAATTTTATATTTAACTAGTTGAATTGGTGTTAAAAATACACGAAAAAAATTAGTGTTCCATAGGCGTCTGTGAAAATTCTATAAAAGGGTCAGAAAAAATTTGTATCTGTGATAACTCAAAAACCACTTAACGGATAACCTACAACATGCAGCATAACAATTTTGTTTACATAGGCGTTCGTAAATAGTAGAAAAGGGGGCAAAATAAATTTTATAATAAAATTAAAAAAATCAACTAATTTGCGTTCAAGAACTTGGCCTAGATCTGAAATATAAAATATCTGCGTATAAATAGTGCCTCCAAAGAGAAGAAAAAGGCACAAAACCCGATACTTAAAAAAAATAGCTGATGTCTAAAACAAAACAAAAATTTATTAAATTTAGATAAATGACAAAAAGGTCATAAAATTATTACTTTTACACTTAAATATGGAGAGCTATTCGTGCCTCGAGGGCAACAGTTTATTTTTGTTTATTTTTGTGGACTGTATTTTTATTTTTGAAAATTCGTGAAAATTGGAAAGCCTACCTTGGTTTTCTTCTTTTCGTGCATTGAGGGCCCTCTTCAATTCCAGTGCGTAACTCAGAAAAATAAACAAACAGAAATGTCATCTAATTTCAATGTTTGTCTTCATAACATAAAGCTCAATATTTACTTTTTTAATGACAGAAGGAGTGTTGTAAATAAAAGTCAGTGGCGTAGTCTAATCTTTTGAAATCGTGGTTGCAGTTTCCAATAATAAATACATACCTACGCAGGAACTGTCGCTTTTTTTTTTCAAATATAATTTATTAAATAATAGATGTCTGGGATTAAAAGGAAACATAACTACGTTATGAAAATATTTATTATTAAATGCAAAGGTATATAGTTATGAATTTTTGTTTTAACATTTACTAATTATAAGAAACCACATTTGAAAGGAATCGTTTCTCTTTCCTAGACCTGAGAAACTGAATATGTTTCTACTAAGTTTAGACAAGATAAAAATTATTATGAAACTAACAAAAAAAAAACTATTTGGACGGTTCTCAAATAAAACTTCGACGGTTCTCAAATTATTGCAATTGATTAGATTCTTTAATGAATAATGAACGTATTAAAACAATACAATTATTTATAGGGTTTCAGACGAACTTTCTGTTAAGGTGTCACTTTTTGATATGTCCATGATCTCCACATTATGCTGGGTGAGGCTGAAAAAAAAAATAGCACAAATTTTAATTTATTGTTGCGGTGATTAGAAGAGTTTTGCACATACTTTTCTTTCTCAACTTCGGACACAGACAGAGTTTCTGAAGAACTGTAACCATTTTGAAATTAGCGGGTGTTATATACATTCAGAAAGAATACTAATGTTATAGCTCAATCCGAATGAACCCCAATATGCTATTCAAATTGTTACGGTTCGATTCAAGTTTTACGAGCGGTTTCAAATAAAGAAGAACAAACAAAGAATATCAACTTGAATAATAACAGAATCAAATTATTATATGAAAGAAACAAACAACTAAAATAAGCTTTATTAATCTGCCTTAAAGTAATGCAAAATTACTTACCATTATAATCTTGTATCACTTCCGGTCACCGACTTTAATTAAAAGGAAATATTTAATTGGATGACCCTTTTGTCAATAATTTACCGAAAACTTTATTAGAAATAAAACGCATAGTTCGGGCTAAAAACAACTAATTTAATAATTAAAACTAATTAAAGAAAATGAATATCAACAAGAAATAAATATGTATAAATTAAAGAAAGAGGGTAACAATTAAGCGGTAATGAAAATTTAGAAGAAAATCGTAGTTATTACTTGTACTACTTAAAAATATAATATCGAATAATTATATTAATTCCTGTACGAAACTTTAATTACTATTGAAAACTGAATTTATTTCATTTACTAAAAGAAACAACTTACAACTTTATAAAAACTGATTAAAACAAAAAGGCCTTCAATTAAAAGAATATCAAAACTTATGGAACTTTATACAATTCACTCCTTCAGAATAAAAAGAAATGAACTTAGTCTTTAAACAAAAACTAGAACATAATTCTTAACTGAAAAATCTACTAAGTTCAAAAACAAATTATAGTATTTAATTTAACATAATATAATTAGAGAAAACACATCTTGACTGAACCAAGGCTAGAACGGATCTAATCTAATAGTTCTCTTGCCTTTCCAGAATTCCCTCATAAAAGTCATCAAGTAGGTAATACAGAATGAAATAGGCCAATCAGAAAAAAAAACATTTTTTTTATAACATGCCCCAATACAGATACAACTACAGGGTGAGAACATTACAAAATAAGATACATTTTTATTTGTATGTCGACTTTAATAAAGATTCTGGATATTGGAGTTCGCGACTGGACAAAAACCCATTATTTTTTTATGCGCCCGTTATATATATTATTTTGATATGGGAAACCGTGACGCCTTCCAACTAGCTTTTGTATATAATAATAAATGTTCGACATTTAATTTACATGAAGTTGTTTTGAGAATCTTAAATGTTTAGACCACCGGGTATTTCAAACATGTCATTCTTCGAATAAGAAAAATACGGTCCATCTGTTTCTAGTCCTCTTTATCTTTACAGAGTCTTTATTACTTTTCAACGGATATTAGAAAAAAAGGTCTTTTTCTAGATAAAATTCTTTATCATAGGCCCTCAATATATTATTCTTATATTACTTGCAGATGTTGTAAAACCTATATCAATAGAAGATAAGATAAATAGAAAACATACCCTTAAACTTTATGACTAAAAGGAGAGTTTAGAACATTTGTATACAATCTACTTAAATAATATTCCCAAACTAATATAAACTATAAAACCCAGACATAAACACAGGGTACGACAAAAGTAAATTCCATTGCCCGTCCGTCTTACTACAGAACTGGCTGTAAATGTCATACTTTTTTCAACCTCAGCTATAGACGCTAATCCGAGGATAATCTGTTAAAAAATATTTTCAGTAAACTGTAATATTTCTAATCGCACAAATTGTATAGTAGATTTAAACAACTCATGTTAACTGCTATCGCTGCACGATCCCAAAATCTACGCCATTGGAGTTACTTGTGACACGTAACCTGACTCGGAAAATCACTCGACATGCAAACTAAACACTTTTTTTCTCCCCATTATTTAAAGGAAAAATAGTTTTACACACTGTAAATGCAGTAAAGTGGAAGAGTCTCGTAAAATTCACTTAATTCGGGTTATAAAACTGTACGTAGCACTACTCGCACCCCACACCTCAACGTGAAGTGTAAATAATAAACAAATCCCTCCGTGGGGTTGCCACACATTTATATCCGTAGAACTGTATTTTCGTGAATCATATTATATTTGATTGATTTCTTGACGTTAAATAGTTTATGAACATAGAATGGAAGCCGAATACAAAAATAAATATTATAAATATTGTATAGTTCTGCAATGTAAGAACACTGTGACCAACCCTAATAAAACTTTACACTGGAATGTGAAATAAGAGTTCTAATTCTATGAATAAAACGAATAATTTGCAACAGTGTTAGATTTTATTAGGAAAAAAGTAAAAACATTATTGTGATTATTTTCTTTTTATGCCACTTCTATATTTGTTTATTTTTCTGAGATTTTGCCACAGTAAACCTAGGGTGACTCACCCTATATATGCCTTTAAAAATATAAGTTAAATTTTTCCAAAAATTGCAGTGAAGCCGCAGTTAACACGTTTTTGTGATATTAAAATTTCAGCGCCTTCTGTGATGTCTAGTTCAGTTGCATCAGATTTTATTGACGAATACCTTTACGATGACTTGGAAGCTGATCCGACATTTTCAACCGCTTCCGAGGTCAGTTGCCCCGTTGGGTAAGAATATATTTATTTTTATTATTTAGGATGGCTTTTAAAAATTAAACAATTAAAAATATCCTTCGGAATGCGGTTTAAAATTTATACAAAAAATTTTGATTTCATTTAAATAAAGTGCTGGCCAAAACAATGAGACCGCGCCAAATTTTGCCCTCATTTCAAACTCAAATATTTCAATAACCAGAAGAAATACGGACATGGGGTTTTCAGGATATTAAAGACAAATCATTTTTTGTCTGAGCCATGACAATAGATTTTTTTAAATTTAATCGCCACTGAAATTTACAGGGTGTAAACATAGTTGAAGTTTAAGACTCGAGATTTGATTTCGCCAAAATGTTTTTACATCTTTTTTTTTATACAGTATACAGGGTGAACTATCACTCAGCACAAAAATTTTAACTGAAGGTACAGAAAAATAAGATTTAACAGAATCGCCTTTCAAAAAATTTCCAACATTTTTATTAAGGCTGAAAACTCCCTTTTCACGACGCCTATGACCGCCTGCCCAACTAAGTTTAAATTAGACATTAGTTTAAAGGTTATAATACAGCGTCATGTTGCCAACTGTATCGATTTATCGGGCATTTAAAGTAAAAAAATTATTTAGAAAATGTAGATGATTATGTGACTTCAATCATGCGAAATATTAAATATTATGTTAGCACCTACCTTTCGGATTTGTCTAACAAACCATAGAATGATTTTCGACCTTCTTGGGGACCGCTTGGTTTTCCTCGTTCACTCTTCTTATTTAATGTTAGGTACGCAGCGCGACGACCACGACAAGGTGGATCTCTTCTGTCAGGAAAACCCCAAAGGGCAACAAAAAGCACACAAATGCAAATAACACTAGCACTTCAAGCACTACACGTATGTCTTCGGGAGATGATTCCGTTGACGGGGGTCAGGGGAGTGCTGATCTGTTTGCGGCATATTTCCGGTCGGTTTATAAATCAAATTATCAAATTATTTTCAACTTATCTCTTCGTTCGGGCCACTTTCCGGTTGCATGGAAGTCGAGTTTTATCACCCCTATTTTCAAATCTGGTAACAGAGGTGACGTATCAAATTACCGTCCGGTTTGTATTCTCAACTCCATTCCTAAGCTTTTCGAGAGTTTAATAACAAGATATCTAACAACTATATTTAAGCCGATTATAATTGATGAACAATTCGGTTTCTAGTCCGGTCGGTCTACTGAGCTTAATCTTCTGGAATACACAATTATTTGTCACGGGCCTTGGAGGGCGGTTACCAGGTTCATGCAATCTACACCGATTTTTCCAAGGCTTTCGACTGCGTGAATCACCGGCTCCTTATTCACAAGCTGGAGTGTATTGGCATGTCGGCACCTTTGTTGAGATGGTTGGAGAGCTACCTGACTGGCAGAACTCAGTGATTTCCTTTCTGACCCTATTTCGGTTTCTTCTGGTCTCCCCCAGGGTTGTCACCTCGGGCCATTGTTATTTAACATATTTATAAATGATATCAAGCAGTGTTTCATTCACAGTGAATTCAGGCTCTTCGCTGACGACCTGAAGTGTTACCGGCGTATCGCAGGTCCCACAGATTGTTATCTTCTGCATGAGGATGTTGTGAGATTTGTGCATTGGTGTGAGTTGCATGGTATGTCTTTAAATGTTTCTAAGTGCTTTTGCGTAAATTTCAACCGAACCAGGAGACCTCTTTTGTATGAATATTTTGTCGACCATTCAGTCCTAAAATACAAATCTTCGGTCAAGGATCTGGGAGTTTACCTGGACACTTCCTTGAGCTTTGTGGATCACATCAGGCACTCGACTTCCAGGTCTCTGAAAGTGTTGGGCTTCATAAAGCGTTGCTCGGTTGATTTCAGTAATGTGAATACTATTAGAATTTTGTTCACGACGCTCGTCAGACCACATTTGGAGTATGCCTCGGCGGTTTGGACCCCGTCATACGGTTGCCATTCTGCCCGAGTTGAGAGCGTTCAGCGGCGTTTCCTTAGGTATGTTCACTTTAAGCTTGGCCGTCCGCGTTCTATCGATTTTGTGTTCGATTACGGAACAATGATGAGCGAGCTGGGGCTTGCGACATTGAGTGATCGCAGGGTCGTCAGAGATCTATTAATACTTTATAGGCTTTTGAACAATATGGTATCGTCTTCTTATTTGTTGTCCAATATTCATTTTCATGTACCGTCTAGGAACAATAGATACTCTCACCTTTTCCATGAGGAATTTCACCGTACAAATTACGGAGGAAATAATTTTGTCCCTAGAGTGGCCAGGATGGCGAATTCTTGCTTAAGCGTTGATTTCTTTGCGCCTATAGGTGAATTTATTCGCCGTTTGAAATGTGAGCGTCGTGACGGCAGTTTTGCGTAAGTCGATCGATGCCTGTTGCGTTGACGAACATGGTTTTCCTTTTATTCCTGGCGTGAGTCTTGCGAATAGCTTTAGTAAAACTTGAATTATGTTTGAATTGTCTACTTATTGTGTAATTTAAAGTTTCTTAGGTTTTGTAAAATTGTTGTATTTGTGTAGTATTGCATGAAATTATATTTGTTATATTATATTGTATGCTGTATAAATGGACTTTGTCCGTGAATAAATAAATAAATACACCAGCACATGTTCAAAGAGACCACTGTTAACTTCACTTTATTTACGCCCTTAATCACTGAACTTCGGATACGTGCAATAACATTATTGCGGATTTGATTTGATTCGGTGCCCCTCAATTTGTAGACGTAACTGCTGTTAATCACCAATCTCGTTTCATAGACAATAGTCTTCATGTAGATCCAAAATTATTATTATTTTACATACATAGGAACTTCTCGCTCATCCTTCATCACAATAATAATATGTAGGCCTACAACCTATACCGTAAATTGTTGTGAAAACGATAATCAATGCTTCAAATTGATTCTTAAAGGTACGCTAATTCGGCATTAGAATCTGATAAATATTTGTTTTTGCAAAGCAGCAATTTTATTATTAACAAAATCTCTACTGTTAATAGCAAAAAATAACAACAACCAACTTGTGCAAAATGCAAAGGTTACATTGACATAAAAAGGATATTTGACAGTTCACAATTTCCTGAAAACTAAAACAAGTCGAATTCACGCCATGACCGATTATAACCGGATTAACTTTTTGCATTCGCGCGACCCCGGTTATTGGTGGTTCCACTATGATGACGTCACGAAAAAGACCTTCATGACATTATCATAGCTAACATACACATGTTAGCTGTGACATTATATTTTCTTTACGGTTTCAGGTTTCGCAAAAGTCCGAAACCGTCAGAAACAGTCGGGATTCTGCGCAAACCAATGATGTGACATGATCACCTACGGTTCATCTCACGTGAATTTTTGTTTTGTAAAAGGAACCTAAACTCAACATTGTCATTAGCTAATTTGCGCTTAATTTTTCACGTAACTAGGTCTGTTTTCATAGACCTCGACTGTCAGAAACAGTATGGATTCTGCGCATAACGTTGTTGACACGCGATGTAATTGATTTGCGCAGAATAGGGACTGTTTCTGACGATTTCAGAAGCTTGTGAAAACAACTAGGTAACTAGGAAAAATGAAGCGCAAATTAGCTAATGATAATGTTCATGAAGGGCTTTTTCGTGACGTCATCATAGTGAGACCGGCAATAACCGGGGTCGCGTGAATGCAAAAAGTTAAACGGTTTATAACCGGTTATAATCGATCATGGCGTGAATTCGACTTATGTTTTAGTTTTCAGGAAATTGTGAACTGTCAAATATCTTTTGTATGCACTAGTTTAGTTAGTTGTTGTTTGTTGTTATTTTTTACTATTAAGATTTCGTTAATAATAAAATTGCACTTATCTATGATTTGTTTGTGATGAAAGTGAACGGCGGAAACATTTTTCGATGTTTACAAAATGGGACAATTTGGTAAACATCGAATAAAAATTCCGAAACAAATTTTTTATAGTTTTTCATGCTTCTCTGAGCACATGGTTAAAATTTTGGTACTGAGTGATAGTTCACCCTGTATATTAGTGTTTAGTTTATTTAGAAAAAATAATTAGAAGGAATTTTTGATATTTCGTCAATTTTGGAAGATATTGAGATTTAAAAAAAAATGAAGCTATTTTAATCCATAACATAGGTAGGTACGTATAAAAATTTATAAGGGTGTTGAAAAAAAATACATTGACCATATTTGTTCTTGAAAATTGCGGCTGCCGAGTTTTCCTTATTTTTGAAATATTGTTCAGTGATGAAGATACGTTGTTCTATCGTGAAACGCACCATTTTTACTAACCGTAAACTGTCACCAGTTGATGTGTTTTGCTTTGAGGGTCGCCAACACTTTAGAGCCTAAATGGCGGCAAATTCAAATATTGCGTTAATTCAGAGTCCGTCGATTCCGTGGAAATAGCGAGACAAAAAATGTAATGCATCACAGTTCTAATAAAAATAGCCCCGAAGTAGTAAAAGGAGAAGAACAGAACAATTTAACAGAATATTCTAATTACCAGAATGGTCCCGAAAAAGTTCAAGACTGCCTGGATACTAATTGTTATAAACCTTCTACAAGCAAATTAACGGACAATAATATTCAGTCAGGGAACGAACCTAGTGGGAGTCAACAAATGTCAATTTCCGAGAATGAGGAAACTGGAACACCCATGGTGTTAAGAGCTAGGTGTGGCCAGATTTTTGAGAAAGGAAAAGATATTGACAGTAAAGTGGTAGCTTCTAAATTTTCCAAGAATAAACCCACAAATGTAAGTCTATGTTGATTTATAAGCACTCTAGTATGTTGCATACTGAATAAATTACAGACGGCCCTTGTATCCGCCATACAAAACAAAAATAGATATGGAGATACTATCAAAACAAGTGAATTTATTAAAATCTATTTTGCAATAAACAAACTAACTCACTTATTAGAAAACAAAATCCCATATACTCAGTTTATTTACCGAAAATACTTATGCAGGGATTATTAATATCAAGATAATAAATGGTAGGTAAAATAATAAAAAAAAAATATATCGAATTTACAACATACGAAATTACTTAACATAAATCAAAATAAGTACTTACTTTTACCACAGACAACTCCGCATCCCGAGATTTCGTTCTGCTTACAAAATTCCAGTTGTCCAGATCCGTTTAGCTAAATGTTTATATTTAATATAAAAGAAAACATTGACTCGAAAATTTATTAAGCCCAAATCGATAATAAAAGAAATAATCTTACTGAAGTAAATTAAATTAAAAACGTGATTTTAAGCAGCTATACTATCTTTTTCCAATTTAAAAATTTCGATTGTCATTAACTGTCATTTATTATTTTGCATCAGTTAATCGATAATAAACTGTAAAATGTTTAATTAAATTGGGCAATACATATTACTATTATTAAACAAATAAAATAAAAGTCTGTATAAATTTATTGATATTAAATGGTAATTGTACGAAGTGTTCTCACTATAAATCCTCAGCAAATTTCATGTCGTTAGGAGGTTACATCACTTGAGGTATCGTACCAAGTTTGAACCGGAACTAGTCGTTGAACATGTGGTTTTCAAAACACGGGATAGCGTAAGTACTATGCGTGAAAATCGTAAATCGTAAAACGGGAACCCAAGAATAATACGTACAAGAGGAGGAAAAAAGAAAAATGTAGAAGCCCTGAAAACGAAGAAAGAAAAATCGGGGTAAATTTAATCCACTCCGACATTTTTCAAAGGTACTAAACAAATTCAAATTATAAATTACTTACAGAGATGTTGGGTGGCTTATTGAAGATCCTTTGAGACTTTATCGCTACAGGATTGGTACGGATTCGTTAATTAAGGCATCTGTTTAGAAGAAATTAGGTATCACGATCCCGTGTAAATGTAAAGAAGATGGCGTCATGACTTACCAGGAAAATTACCAGACAGATATAATCCGACTATCGTCGACTCATCACTAGCTTTAACAGCAATAAAATTTACCAGCAAGCTTCACAAAATAGGCTAATGTGATTTACATAAATATTTCCTAAGATCCCATAAAGGAAACGCACACTGCACAATGTATAAGAAAATATTTATTGCTGCCTGAACCTTCCAACGCCACTTCAATACTGATCGTATCCTTCCTGCTTCCTGCTCATCCACGAAACGGTGGCGGGCGGAAATAGCCGAACCTCAACGGCGTTGATCAAAAGAAAGTACTATCTAATTTAAAAGTCTAATAATAAAACTGTCGAAATGGTTCATAATAGTGTAATGAGAACCATTAATCCAAGGGACAGGAAAAGAAATCAATAAATTAGCGAGAACAATTAATTCACAAAACTATTATATATTTCGAAAATGGAATGGCTATTGCCATCTAGGAACACAAACAACTACTCATCCCACGTATATCCTAGATACCATAGTTGTGTACCCGATTTGTGTCGCTGCTACCTATAAGTGAAGATATTCTAAATATGTCGTAGATAGCCAAATAAACTTAGCACAGGAACAAAATCTAACATTATCAACAATAACAATAGATGGCATGTGTATCTCGAATTTAAACAATTAATAATAAATAGGTTTCCAATTGAAAATCAAAGAGAGTAAAATTAAGCAATTGATGATTAAATAAAGTTAGACGACTGGTTATGTAGTAGATATTTTAGCGTACCAGGCATAATACCACTATACGTAAACCTAGTATATACATTACGCAACAGTATGTTGTGTAAGCGCTATCCTAAGTGTTTCCTTCGAAAATATTATAATGTTTGTTTCTTGAGAGTTAGAATATAATGACTGATACTATTTCCGATAAAACAATGAAATAAAATCTGTATTATTACTAAGATTTCGGCAAAACCTAACTTTGTTTATTTGAATGCCGCGGATAGGTACCTACAGCTCACGACAAGAGGAAATCGCGCAGGGATATTATATACTCAATGCGCAGCAAGATAAGTGCGAGTATTTTAAATTAGACAAAATAATCAAATAGGTATATAAAACATTTAAATGCAATTTAATTTTACGCCAGGGCCGTACTAGAGAAAATTAAATAGGTTTGCTAATTATCAATACATTAGCTGATGAACAAAATTTTATTTTAACGTGAACATTTAATTTTTAAACGACAAAAATTACGGCGTAACAATAGCAAAGTGTAAATGCGTCACTTACTCTCGGAAGAAGAAAGTCATTGTTAATTTATATACACTGAACGGCATTTGTTTGTCCCGAATAGACTTGGTTACTGACCTCGGAGTTTCGATTCGAAACTCACATTTAATGAGCACATTAAAACCAGAATTCAGGAAGCAAGTCGTATGTATGGCTTCTTAGTGCGAAGTTGTAAGTGATTTGTGCGTGTCGATGCTCTTATTGCCCTTTATTTTGCCTATGTTCGCTCTAAATTGGAGTATGGATCTATCATTTGGTCCCCATTTTATTCATATCATAAGCAGTCATTAGAAAAAATACAACGTAGATTTTTGAAATATTTGGTCTGGAAGCAGGATGGCGCTTATCCAACTCGAGGATACGATCAGGGACTTCTTTTAGCTCGATTTTCAATGCAAAGTCTTGAACTTCGTCGTGTTTTGTCATCTTTAATGTTTTTGTATAATATTCTCCATAACAAGGTGGATGGTTCTTATATTCTTTCAAAACTAAACTTTAATATTCCCAGAATTTCCACTAGACATGATTGTTTGTTTGGATGTGAGCATGCTAGGACTAATGTTCTCTTCAAATCCCCACTCTATGTAATGACTCTTAAATTTAATGAATTAAGTCATTGTTTTGATATATTTTTTGATAGTGTTGTTCATGCGGTTTTGGAATTTTGATGTTCTTTTTTTTTTAATTTAATCTAGAATTTAAGATATGAATGTAATAAAGTTTTTGTATCTAGGAATTGTCTTGTAAAGGGATTTTGTAAATCTGTTGGGCAATAAAGCTATTATTATTATGTAATATTTTGTTGATCCTCTCCGTCACGTCTTATCATACCTATTTACCTTATTACTGTTTATTTTTATAGTGCTCTGATCTCGCAAAAGGTGGAATTATTGGTGACTGCAAACAATTCCATGGAGCGCAACGAGACATCAGTGGAAACAAATACAAAATGGTTATATTGCAGTCATTGTAAATTTAAAACAAATTGTGAGAAGAAGTATAAAGCACATACACGGGTAAATTGTAAAAGAATTTGGTGCGTAATTTGCAAAAAAACATTTTCTCATGAAAATAGTTTAAATAGCCATTTATTGCATAAACATAAACACGCGAGTGAAGTAAAAGCAAGTATAATTCAGGAGGCCTCAAATCGGCACATGATAAAACATGTAGTAACTGATAGAAATGAAAAATTTCATGTTTGTACAATGTGTAGTAAAGGATTTATGCGTAAACTGTCTCTTGATAGTCATATAGCTAATAATCATTATGATAATAAAACATTAATGGCCACAATTACGTCTAATTTTTATGAATGTCAACGTTGTTCGTATAAAGGTTCCTCCAGTACAACATTAAAATTGCATATGTTAAACAAACATAAAGAAATATCAAAAGATTTTGAGAAACTATATTGTGCACATTGTGCATATTTTACTTACATTAAAGATAGGTTGAAAAAACATTTATTAACTCATAGCAATAATAAACCATTTGTTTGTACAATATGTAGTAAAGGATTTACATCTAAACAGAATCTTGATTATCATATAGCGAATAATCATTCTGATAATAAAACCTTAATGGCCACAATTACCTGTAATCTTTATAAATGTCAACGTTGTTCGTATAAAGGTTCCTCCAGTACAGCATTAAAATTGCATATGTTAAACAAACATAAAGAAATATCAAAAGATTTGGAGAAACTAGATTGTACACATTGTGCATATTTTACTTACATTAAAAGAAATTTGAAAAGGCATTTATTAACTCATAGCAATAATAAACCATATGTTTGTACAATATGTAGTAAAGGATTTACAACTAAACTGAATCTTGATTGTCATATAGCGAATAATCATTCTGATAATAAAACCTTAATGGCCACAATTACGTCTAATTTTTATGAATGTCAACGTTGTTCGTACAAATGTACATCCAGTGCAAATTTAAAATTGCATATGTTAAAACATAAAGAAATAACAAAAGATTTTGAGAAACTATATTGTGCACATTGTGCATATTTTACTTACATTAAAGATAGATTGAAAAAACATTTATTAACTCATAGTAATAATAAACCATATGTAGCTCATAGCAATAATAAACCATATGTTTGTACAATGTGTAGTAAAGGATTTATGAGCAAACAGTCTATTGATTGTCATATAGCTAATAATCATTCTGATAATAAAACCTTAATGGCCACAATTACCTATAATCTTTATAAATGTCAACGTTGTTCGTATAAGGCCTCATCCAGTACATGTTTTAAAACTCATATGTTAAAACATAAAGAAATATCAAAAGATTTGGAGAAACTATATTGTACATATTGTGCATATTTTACTTACATTAAAGGTCGTTTGAAACAACATTTATTAATTCATAGGAATAATATACCATAATATATGTAGTACACTTTCGCCTTCCTCTACGTTTTCACTCACTGCAACAGCACTTTCATCCTTATAAATGTATGTACTATTTTGTGATATTAATACAAGTCATAATTAAGTGTATGACGTGTGTTTTATTTCAAATGCGGCTACTTGAAACGATATAATTAGCAACAGATATGGAATAACTTAATTGCGAACATTGTGCGTGTGTAGTAAACGATTTACGTGGAAACAGCTTCTTGATGGTGACAGCGAATAGTAATAAAATTTAATGAATGCAATTATTGCATAACGGAGCGCTTTGTAGATCTGAGGTAGGTATTCGATACAGTGAACCATGACATTTTGATTAGGAAATTGGAAAACATTGGAGTAAGGGGGGTGTCAGTTCGATGGTTTCGGGACTACCTGCGGCACAGACAACAGTTCGTGTACACAAATTTTGCCAAAAGTAGTATGGAGCAGGTAACTTGTGGCGTGCCCCAAGGATCAGTTCTTGGACCCATTCTATTTGTTTTATATGTAAACTCTATTTTTTATCAAAAGTTAATGGGAGATGTAAGGCTTTATGCTGATCATACTACAATTATATATTTCGGCAAACATGAATTTGAAATTCAAGAAAAAATAAAACATGAATTTAAGATACTAAATAAATGGTTAGGGATGCACAAACTAACACTAAATGTAGATAAAGTAGTCTTGATCTTGGTGGGGAGCATTTGAGGTATAGCAAAATGAAAAAATATCTAGGCCTATGGATTGATGAAACTCTCTCCTGGAAAGATCACATAGAGAAAATAAGAAATAGAATATCGCCATTCATAGGCATTCATAGGATGTTTGTACAGAATTTCTCATTTAATATATGAACAACTCAGGAAGCAATTGTACTTTGTTCATTTATACTGCCACTTCCACTATCTTATTACAGTCTGGGGAACTGCTGGAAATGTATATCTAAACAGTATAGAGGTGTTACAAAATAAATGTTCAAAGACTGTGTTTTCTTTGCCTCGAATGTTTCGTACAAAGGAATTGTATCATCAGTGGCATGTCAACAATCGTTTTTTTTTTTTTGTTAAAGCCGGAATTGTTACATAGTTTTAACTTTATTAGAAAACAAAGAAAAGTATGCTATACAAAAAGAAAATTAGACCAAAATATGTAACTGTAATTTAATTAAAAATTGTTTATAATTCAAATATTTTTCCATAGGGTGACTTCGGTAGAAATTTAATGGAACATTGTACGTCTTAGTGTTGTGTTTGTTCGATTGTTGACATGCAACTGATGATGGGACTGGTCTAGTCCTGAAACAGGTATGGCCGATAGTTTCTATTAAATTTATTTTGTGGAGATTCGACTTTCATTTAAACACTGATGTTAAATTTAAGGTGTATTTATGGGTATAAAGTTTGTTTGTATATATATTACATCTTGATAAACATTCATCCATAGCATTAATCAGTAATAATGAAATACACAATTATCGGACTAGATATGGCAGTCATATGCATCTAACAGCGATTCACTTGGAGTTTGGTGCAAGATCTGTAATACATAATGGTGTTAAGATTTTTAATAACTTGCCCTACTCGCTTAGAAACGTGGTAAATGTAAATAAATTCAAATTGGAGTTAAAGAAATTTGTACTTATTGAATTTTCTCGTGACTTGTAGTTCCTCCTCAGTACTCATGATTGATTTATTGTTCTTGTGTGTGTGATTACATAATGCCAGAGATTAATAATAATAATAATAATATTTATTGGCCATCATAGGTATAACAAATGTATACATTGGCAAGTCTACAATATTATGATACAGTCAACTAAAGGTTAAATAAAATAATAAATAATATACAGTACCTATACAGACAAACGGACACGTTAAAAATACAAACAGAAATAACAAACAAAGAAAAACAAAAAGTGTCAACAATTTAAAATAATGTTGATTGATTGATGTACATTAATCTTTGGTAATACATATACATATTAATGTGTCCGTAAATTTTCTTCTTCTTAATGTGTGTAAGTTACTATAAGTTTAAATTTAATTTTAAGTGCTTGATTCCTGTTATAAGATTTTTTGTATCTTCTTGGAGTTAATAAACAATTATTGAGGAATTCACAATAGCTTTATTCGGGTTCGTACAGAACTGTTCTAGAACTGTCAGGAGTGTGCGCAGTTCAAATTTACATGTTCAAGTTTTCTTGAACTGATTTAGAACGGTTCTAGAACCAGCAGTTTGCTATTTGGGTTTGAAATAAAAAAGCCCGAGAACGTTTCTAGAACTGTCAGAATCGATCCCTGCTGTTGGGCAAGAACAGATCTCTGACTGTTTTTGCTACACATGCGCATATCAATAAACGTGTTATTTATGTTTTTACTTTAATTTTAACATATACTAAACACGTACATCTTATCACATAATATATTTAATTATATATTAGATGATTAGATTTAGTATATCTAAAAGAAGACAATGATAATTATATTAAACATTTGTATTTTGTTTCCATGAAATTTTTATGCTTTGTTAACTCATGCGCACTACCCATTTTGAATGAAAATGAAAAATCCAAATAAAACAAAGAGAAAATGAATAGGTACAATAAATGTTTGGCTCTTATTTTATTAAACTTTTTGAGAAAACAATTAAATAATATTGTGAAAATTTATTACACAACATATAACAATTGTTTCACCAACACAGTGGCTATCTGAAGAAGCCAGATATACCATATTTTGTAAAATGATTTAAAAACATTTCTTGTTTTCTTTAAAAACTTTAAAATGAATTTTCATTAAGTAGAAGTGAAGACCATCCACGATATTATTTTATTGTTTGTACTTATACATGAAAGTTAGGTTATATATTATTTATGTTTGGTATAGATGAAGATGAAGCGTTCGGGTTTGTCACAATTTTGAACAGTAATAGAACGGTCCGAGAATTTTAACCAAGCCGAATAAAGCTATTGAATTTTTTACTCAACCTCACTTTCTTTTGCCTCTTCTTCTTTATTATATCTACTTTAATTTGAAATGTCTAGCAGTGTACAAAACACTTGAAATATAGGTAATTATTGATATTTGATACCAAAATACAGGAATAAAAGACGTTAGTACTTTATAAATTATATATTAATACCCTTTAAATAAAACAATTTTACTTAAATGTTGCCGTTTACTAAGTGACTTATCTACTTAATTTTTACTTAAATAATACATCCTGGTATTAACGTATTTAGTCGCCTACATATAAACCCTGAATACGTCCATGTACAATGTTTACAATATTTAATACATACTTATGAAACGATATTCCTGATATTTTCTTGTCGATATCACTTCTACTACTGCAACTACGCACAGCCATTGGAGTATATTGTTAAATAACCGTTCAAAAAACAGGAAAAACTTAAAACTTGTAAAATGCTCGTAAATAACACTATCATCATGAAAGCACGTCAAATGACAGAGGTCGCATACGAATATGGCCTACCTGCACCCGGTTTTGATAACGCTATAGCGTCTCCTCTCACCTCAATGTGTACTATGCATTGAGATATAAGGAGCCGCTATAAGCATTATTTTACATTGTACACAAACGGGTGCATTGGGTGGGGCGTAACCCCATACCAATATGGCGGATTCTCCAGAGACGCACTGGCTATTTTTGTTGACGTTTTTGTTTTTTAATGTGCAGCTTGGGTTTATACTTTAATTTGAAATGTTCAGCAGTGTACAAAACACTTGAAATATAGGTAATTATTGATATTTGATACCAAAATGCAGGAATAAAAGACGTTAGTACTTTATAAATTATATATTAATACCCCTTGAACAAACCAATTTTATTTAAATGTTGCCGTTTGCTAAGTAACTTATCTACTTAATTTTTACTTAAATAATACATCCTGGTATTAACGTCTTTAGTCGCCTACATATAAACCCTGAGTACGTCCCTGTACAATGTTTACAATATTTAATACATAGCTATGCAACGTTATTTCTGATATTTTCGATTTCACTTCTACTACTGCAACTACGCAGAGCACAGGACACCATTATAGTATATTGTTAAATAACCGTCCAAAAAACAACGAAAAACTTAAGAAAACTTGTAAAATACTTGTAAATAACACCATCATTTTGAAAGCACGTCAAAACACAGAGGTCGCATACCAATATGGCCTACCTGCACCCGCTTTTGATGACATATAGCGTCTCCTCCCACCTCTATGCTACATGCAGCATACGTTAATTTCCTTTCATACGAGCCAATGGGAACGTTCGCCCTTGGGTCGTGTTTCCGTGGGTGGCCGTCGCGGATCAATGGCGTGCATTTCGCTTTGTTTTGCTGTTTGAATATTTTGGCGCCATAAGCTAGTGCTCTGAATAATATAAACAACTGAATGATAAAAAGCAAAAACAAGCTCGTTTATAACAGCAATTTTTATTGCTACATATAAAATAATAATTTATAAGTTATAGTTGCGAATATTTTTTTACCCACGACCTCCACAGTAAAAAGTTGCGAATATTATTGCATTATGGAATCGAGAACTAAAAGGTAGGTATATGTATATTAAGCATTAATAATACGATAAGGAAATTTGCTAATTGTGATGAGGATATAGTCTACAATTGTAACAGAACTAATTCTAAAGGTTTTTATGCCTATGTGCTAAATAATTGATAACACAATGCCATTGTTTTATGTTAGGCTATACCAGCTTGTGTAAAAGTGGCAGTATGAAAGCGGGTGGTAGTATACACATTAACGGAACATGCCCTTCTAGAATTGTGGTCCGAGTCTTACTAAATGGTATGTAATTCAAAAATAATGTATACCATTTGCAAGTCTTCAGTGGTAATTTTTCATTACCTAAATTTATTAGGATCGGTTAGAGGTTTATACAACATAAGTATACTTATAAATTAGTTTAAACAATATGAGCAAAGATTAATGTACATTAATCTTTGATATGAGTAAGCGTATGTATCTACTTTTGAGTTTTAGAGGAACTACAGCTGAATTTCTTAATTCAAAATTTGTGTTTTGTATATTGCACATTATAATTTGTTAATTTACACTTACGACTAGGTATATTAGCGTTATAACTGACTCTTGTAACGGTGCCTATGATTACAATGCATTCAACTTTTGTGATTATTATGCATATATTTATGAATATGCTGTATAAACCCGGCTTACAACAAGCAGACGCGCGCACGATGATTCTCATTGGCTCGGTATAAATGGAAATTAACGTATGCTGCTTTTGATAACGCTATAGCGTCTCCTCTTACCTCAATGTGTTCTATGTGTACTATGCTACTTGCTGGTAACCTAGAAATTTAATTTAAATACAGTTAGTCAAACCAGTAAACATTCATTTACAAAGTTCACAAGTCTTTTCTACAAAATTAACTTTCCAATTGGCCTTTTTCTAGAATTGATAGAAAATCGAATCAATACGATGTTGGAGACTGAAGAATTAATTCTTAATGACATTGGTGATGATTTTCAAGAAATATTTGAGAATGAAGAATCAACCTCAAGTTATGCTACAATATCCAAAAATGTAACGAAATATACTAGTGAGAACGCTAATAATAAAAATATAAGAGACTCTGATCGCAATAATATTGAATTGAATAACATAATAATTAAACATGAACCTCCAACAATTCAAACCAACGAAATTATTACCAAAGATGAATTAGAAACCAATGGAGTAACATATTTTGAAGTTAATTGGAATGAGGAGTTTAAGATTGATATTGAGGATCACAAATTGGAGAAGATTCAGCACAATAACATAGAAATGAATTATAGTGATAAAACTGTAGAAGATTTAAGTAATATTGATGACAAAAAGAGTGTAATACCTTATATTCAAGATATTGAATTAAGGTGTTCTAAAAACAGTGACTTTAAAACCATTGCCTTAACTGTTAAGCGAGATGGGTCCAGTGTTGTCCAAAATGTTAATCCCGATTTGAATGTGCCCAAAAAAGAGCCAAAGTGTATGGAATTGGGACAAAATCATAATCACACTGTTGATATTTATGAAGACAAAAATTGTAAAAGGTAAACATTTTTTATTGAATAACAATTTAGATTTTGCGAAACTGGAGAAATGAATGAAGCATAAGTAATATTAGTTAGTTCTTTATTTCAGTCATAAATTGTACATTTCTGTACATAGACATGTCAATATGTTAACAATAATGTTTAAAATAAAAACACTCATAATAACATTCAGAAAAAAATAAACAACAAATAAACAAACAAATGAAAAATTACAATCGCTAAAAAAACTACCGTCCATTAGTATCAACAAACTCCTGGGCTCTGGTGCCCTAGCCTGCAGCTCGAAATAACTACTTTTTTTGGATTTTTTTTTATGTGATCATTAAATAGACTATTTTGAACATAATTAGCTATGGTATTTTAACTTTTTTTAAGTTGATTATAAAATAAACTAGATTATGTACTCACGCATACTATGGTACTAAATGTGTTAAAATAGTACTTAAGTATATCAATTCAGTTCAATAGAAGTTCCATAGTTACATCAATTCTTGGATAACTTTGTACATATTGGACCTCGTATTGGACAATAAGTTCAAATATTTATGTAGTTTTAATTTCAGTAATAAATATTATCATTTTCTCAATAATAAACAGTTCTAATTAAAATTGGTTATGTTTGGTATTATTTAATTTGAAACAAATGTCATTATTCTTCAATCAGTATCAATGTTGCCAGATTTTATTTTCATTCTACATAACAATTTGATATTCAGAATTTTCATTTTTGTAGTAAAAGGAACGCAAAATATCACTGTCATTTAAACTCGATTTCTAACAAACTGTCAATCGAAATAGTGCAAAAAATGTGCGTTTTATAGTGAAAATTACTAATTGGTTGTAAGGATAACACAAGAGTCTAGAGCGAGGCCAGATGGGAGCAATGAGGTTGGATTGTAAAAATTATGACCCTTCCACGGGTGCTTTTGTCAAAAGAGATATTAATGTCTTAAATTAGCAACTATCTCTAGCTAGCTCCCAACTGATTTCGCCTTAGACAAGTGAAGGGATAACGCCTATAAATTATTATAGTAGGCTTTTTGTTGCAAATAATAATATATATGTGCGCATGAGGTTTAAGTTGGAGACTAGAGAGGTTCTTACCTATCTAATTAGTTAGGTAGGTGGTTAGTTAGGTAGGTAGGAGGTTAGTTAGGTAGGTAGGAGGTTAGTTAGGTAGGTAGGAGGTTAGTAAGGTAGGTAGGAGGTTAGTTAGGTATGTAGGAGGTTTGGTCGGTAGGTAGATAGTTGGTTAGGTAGGTAGTTAAGTAGGAAAGCAAGGGCGAAGCCCTTGCTAAGTGCAGGCGCGATATATGCGCATGAGGTTTAAGTTTCAGATTAGTTAGGTAGGTAGGAGGTTAGTTATGTTGGTAGGAGGTTAGTTAGGTAGGTAGGAGGTTAGTTAGGTAGGTAGGAGGTTAGCTAGGTAGGTAGGAGGTTTGGTCGGTAGGTAGTTAAGTAGGAAAGCAAGGGCAAAGCCCTTGCTAAGTGCAGGCCCGATATATGCGCATGAGGTTTAAGTTTCAGATTAGTTAGGTAGGTAGGTAGGAGGTTAGTTAGGTAGGTAGGAGGTTAGTAAGGTAGGTAGGAGGTTAGTTAGGTAGGTAGGTAGGAGGTTTGGTCGGTAGGTAGATAGTTAGGTAGGTACTTAAGTAGGAAAGCAAGGGCGAAGCCCTTGCTAAGTGCAGGCCCGGTATGTGCGCATGAGGTTTAAGTTTCAGATTAGTTAGGTAGGTAGGAAGTTAGTTAGGTTGGTAGGAGGTTAGTTAGGTAGGTAGGAGGTTAGTTAGGTAGGAGATTAGTTAGGTAGGAGGTTAGTTAGGTAGGAGATTAGTTAGGTAGGAGGTTAGTTAGGTAGGTAGGAGGTTTGGTCGGTAAGTAGATAGTTAGTTAGGTAGGTAGTTAAGTAGTAGTGCTAAGTGCAGGCCCGATATGTGCGCATGAGGTTTAAGTTTCAGATTAGTTAGGTAGGTAGGAGGTTAGTTAGGTAGGTAGGAGGTTAGTTAGGTAGGTAGGAGGTTAGTTAGGTAGGTAGGAGGTTAGTTAGGTAGGTAGGAGGTTAGTTAGGTAGGAGATTAGTTAGGTAGGAGGTTAGTTAGGTAGGTAGGAGGTTTGGTCGGTAAGTAGATAGTTAGTTAGGTAGGTAGTTAAGTAGTAGTGCTAAGTGCAGGCCCGATATGTGCGCATGAGGTTTAAGTTTCAGATTAGTTAGGTAGGTAGGAGGTTAGTTAGGTAGGTAGGAGGTTAGTTAGGTAGAAAAAATATATAAATAATAAGGTCCTAGCTACCTACATAACCTAGTTAACTTACTCCCATTTGGCTTCGTCTTCTCTAGTTATAAACATATCACGAACTACCTGACGCCCTGTGCGCATGCATCAGATCCAAAGACGTAAAATTTATCGAGAGTTGCATTCTTTCCCTAAACGCTACTCAAAATTTAAAATGAGGTGAGTGGTAAATATTCATATCACAACAGTTCAACTTAGCTGAGATGTAGAAAGAAAACTATTGCAATAGGTACTGCAAAACTAGTAATTCTTTGCATGATCGTAGAAAAATAAAATTATATTATTATAATTAGATTTAATGAAATCAGATACAATCTGGCAACGAGGCAACGTTGACTGTTTAATTATATTTGTTTCCAATGCATTGTTGACATATAGGTTATAGGTTTCCTGTTATTGTTATTATAAATTGGTAGTAAATAAGTTGTGAATTATTAATTTCTATCATTATTTGGTTACTAATTAATTGTTTTACAAATTTTGTTACTTAAAATGTGTTTGAAAGAGGCCAATTAATCATTTATATGATAATTTTGAAAGAGCTATGAATATGCAATGCCGCGTATAGTATATGAAATTTGTAAGTACTTAATGTAGCCTATTTTATAATCATCTTAAAAAAAGTTAAAATACCATAGCTAATTATGTTCAAAATAGTCTATTTATGCCCGTTTGCACCACATACACTTTAAGTAGAGAATAGTTAAGGGTCATCTAAATTTTAAGAACGGAATTGATTGCACCGAATCATGAGTAGATAGCACTTAGTTAAGTATCGGGTAAATTTGTCAACATAGCAAATTTAAGGTAGCCGACAATGAAGAGGAGTTTTTTGGTCGGGCAGTATGTAATATTTTAACTTTTAACCTCTTCAGTTTTGTTTTCATAATAATTCATAATGTAAACATTAATTATGATTGTGAATGTGAACGAAAATTATTAAATACTAGAGTTAAATTGTGTCCGTAAATATAATAGAAACAAAATTATTTTGTGGCATAGCGGACAAAATGACTGGGTTTACCTACACAAGGGACTTTGTTTAGACTGAGGCCCTGCTAAATTACACAAAAGTCCCTTGTGTAGGAAAAACCAGTCATTTTGTCCGCTATGCCACAAAATTATTTTCATTTTATTATTTAATACATTTTTTTAATATAACATATAATACGATGGAAGTTAGTGATACATAAAAAAAGAGAAGACCTCCAAACTACACTTCCAACGAGAAAGAAGTTCTTCTATCGATAGTGTTGGATCATAGTTATTGTGGCATCATTCAAATTAATAAAATTAACTGTTTGTTATTATTTTCCATTGTTAAATTTATCTATTCTTATTGTTATATATTTGAAATGTATTTATTACATATACATAGTATTTGATCTGTTTCTATTATAAGATTTAGCTAGATGAGTGCTACTACTACTTACATATTTCATGATTTATATTCAAAAATAGTTTTAGTTTATTATTTACCTGGGAACATAAGTAGAGTTGTTAGCTTATTTATTCTTTTGTGGATTAATAATTAAATAAACTGTAAACGTGAAGTTGTTATGGTTTTAATACATAGGTATATACCTCTATTATTATTTTTTAATATCGACTATTTCCTCAGTACCTCTATATATATATATAATAGGTATGTTAAGCACAAAGACGCTTTTCGGTCTTTCCTACTAAAATATCTTCTATTGAAAGCTGTCATAGCTCATCAAATTCTAGTAAAAATGCTCAATTTGGTCTAGGATAGACCGAATCGTAGTCTTCGTCAGTCGAAATCTTTGAAAAAAATTTAAATTGTCCTTATCTAAAAATAATTCGGCCTTTCATAAACCCTCCTTGGAAATCCATGTTCAATTAATTCGAAAACATCAAGATCCTCGTCAAATAATTCCATATTTTTAATTTTTTAATCGCCACACAGTAAACAACCCAATAATGAAAAATATAAAAGCAATATTGAGGTTAGAATTCCATTTAAGAAGAGATTTCTCGAGTCAACTTATGCCCGTTGGCACCACATACAGTTTAAGTAGAGAATAGTTAAGGGTCACCTAAATTTTAAGAACGGAATTGATTGCACCGAATCATGAGTAGATAGCACTTAGTTAAGTATCGGGTAAATTTGTCAACATAGCAAATTTAAGGTAGCCGACAATGAAGAAGAGTTTTTTGGTCGGGCAGTAGGTAAGCATACGTTAATTTCCTTTTATACCGAGCCAATGGGAACGTTCGCCCTTGGGTCGTGTTTCCGTGGGTGGCCGTCGCGGATCGGTGGCGTGCATTTCGCTTTGTTTTTGCTGTTTGAATATTTTGGCGCCATAAGCTAGTGCTCTGAATAGTATAAACAACTGAATCTGTTACTAGATAAAAAGCAAAAACAAACTCGTTTATAACAGCAATAATTTTTATTGCTACATATAAAATAGTAATTTATAAGTATAGTTGTAGTATATAGTATAGTTCTAATGAAAGCTGTCATATCTCATCAAATTCTAGTAAAAATGCTCAATTTGGTCTAGGATAGGCCGAATCGTAGGCTTCGTCAGTCGAAATCTTTGAAAAAAACTTAAATTTTCCATATCTTAAAAATAATTCGGCCTTTCATACACCCTCCTTGGAAATCCATGTTCAATTAATTCGAAAACATCAAGATCATCATCCAATAATCCCATATTTTTAATCGCCACACAATGTAAACAACCCAATAATGAAAAATATAAAAGCAATATTGAGGTTAGAATTCCATTTAAGAAGAGAATTTTCGAGTCTTAACTTAAGGAACACTTAGGCAAATTTAAAGTGACGTTTTAACGTGGTGCAATAAAAAATAGATGCTAAGCGACTCTTAGAACAAATCGTGACTTAAAATATTCTTCAACACTTCACTTAAGTGACACTTAGGCAAATTTAAAGTGACGTTTTAACGCGGTGCAATAAAAAATAGATGCTAAGCGCCTCTTAGAACAAATCGTGACTTAAACGGTATGTGGTGCAAACGGGCATTAATGATCACATAAAAAAAATCCAAAAAAAGTAGTTATTTCGAGCTGCAGGCTAGGACACCAGACCCCTACTGGGCTCCTCCTGAACTCCTCCTGAACTCCTCCTGAACGCGTGAAAGCTGTAGAACACGTTATCAATCAAATACAGCTTTAATTTTCTTTTAAATTGTGTCTCAATTAGTTAGTTAAAAACAAAACTAAATAAATAAACAACATATAAACAAACAAATGAACAATTACAATCGCTAAAAAAACTACCGTCCATTCGTATCAACATATTCCTGAAAGCTGTAGAACACGTTATCAATCAAATACAGGTTTAATTTTCTTTTAAATTGTGTCTCAATTAGTTAGTTAAACAAAAAATAAATACATCAATAAACAACAAATAAACAAACAAATGAACAATTACAATCGCTAAAAAAACTACCGTCCATTCGTATCAACATATTCCTGAAAGCTGTAGAACACGTTATCAATCAAATACAGGTTTAATTTTCTTTTAAATTGTGTCTCAATTAGTTAGTTAAACAAAAAATAAATACATCAATAAACAACAAATAAACAAACAAATGAACAATTACAATCGCTAGAAAAACTACCGTCCATTAGTATCAACAAACTCCTGAAAGCTGTAGAACACGTTATCAATCAAATACAGTTTTAGTTTTCTTTTAAATTGTGTCTCAGTTAGGCAACCCTTAACGTCCTCGGGCAGGAGATTATAACATTGGTAGCCCGCGTATTTGGGTGACTTTTTGTAAAATTCGTGTTTGGGACGAGGCAAGTACAATCAAGAACCTGCGATTCCCTAAAATGTTATGTCCAAAATAAAGTTTGCTGAAAATTAATTTTCATTGAATTTTAGATATAACATTTTAAGAAACCGCAAATTCTTGAGTTAGTTATTTAGGCATCAAACTTCATCAATTTCTAACAGTTTCACTATTCGCAGGAAGAATGTAAACTTAATCTACAGCTCGGTCTAATCAGATCACCGACTTTTTCGTTTATTCTTTATCTGCATAATACTGAATCTTTTATGTTATTTATATATTCAAATTACAAACACCATATAGGTAATAACATGTAACCCTTATCAAAATTAGAAACTAAATAACAACATAAAATTAACACTATACAAACAGACAATAATTTAGACTAGTCATTTTACTTGTATAATTTATAATATTATATAAATATATCAGACATTGCATATTGCGCCTAGCACAGAGAGTTTGTATATTGTACTGCTGTTACATTGTTTTATATGAGATTTTAAACGGATAAACACCATGTTCCGTCTTATATATAAATCTCAAGAACCTTTTTTGAACCCTCTCGATGTGGTCACTATGACAAAAAGCCCTTGGCGTCCAAATAACACATGCGTATTCAAGGTGCGTACGGACTAAGGTATTATATAACTTAAAAATTGTGGATATTTCAAATTTTTTGCTATTCCTCCTCATAATGAATCCCAACGACTTATATGCCTTGCCAGTTATGAACTGATAATGACTGTTAAACTTAAAGTTTGATTGAAAAAATACACCCAGATCTTTGATTTCGTGTTTCCTAACTAGGGATATGGAATTTAATTTGTGGTCATATGTTTCTTGTGAATGTTTGTATGGAACATTTGAGTACATTTAAGGTCATTGCATTTTTTTTTGAACCAATCAAATACCGAGTTCAAGTCGTCCTGCAATTGTTCGCAGTCATCGACACTGTCTATGACTCTAAACAACTTAAAGTCATCAGCAAACAGCAGTACACGCGAGGCAAGCGCTATACTAGGAAGATCGTTGATGTAGATGTTAAAAAGCAACTGCCCTAAGTTACTGCCCTGCGGTACACTCGAAGGGTTAATGAATTCCGCTGAATGTTTTTAACAAAATTAACAAAATATATTTATAAAAAAAAACGGCTACTCCACAATATGATCTTCGTATAATTAAACTACACAATAAACATTACCATACATTTTTCAAGATCCTAACGATCTCATCATCATCAGTGGCATATAATTAGTATTCAGAAACGTTTTACAAATGTGTACATAAATCGAAGTTAAGTTTTAAATATATAAGTCACCTTGTGGAAAAATCGTAAATAGTATGTTAGAAATGATATTTTCAGATATTCGAATAAATTTGCAGTGTCATGGATCCAAATTACAAAGGGGTCCCTATTGTCACATGATGTAATATTTTGTTGATCCTCTCCGTCACGTCTTATCGTACCGATTTAACTTATTAATGTTTATTTTTATAGTGCTCTGATCTCGCAGAAGGTGCAATTATTGGTGACTGCAAACAATTCCATAGACTGCAACGAGACATCAGTGGAAACAAATACGAAATGGTTATACTGCAGTCAGTGTAAATTCAAAACAAATTGTGAGAAGAAGTATAAAGCACATACACGGGTAAATTGTAAAAGAATTTGGTGCGAAATTTGCAAAAAAACATTTTTTCATGAAAATAGTTTAAATATTCATTTATTGCATAAACATAAACACGCGAGTGAAGTAAAAGCAAGTATAATTCAGGAGGCCTCAAATCGGCACATGATAAAACATGTAGTAACTGATAGAAATGAAAAATTTTATGTTTGTGCAATGTGTAGTAAAGGATTTCTGCGTAAACGGTCTCTTGATAGTCATATCGCTAATAATCATTTTGATAATAAAACCTTAATGGCCACAATTACGTATAATCTTCATGAATGTCCACGTTGTTCGCATAAAGCTACATCCAGTATGGATTTTAAAATTCATATGTTAAAACATAAAGAAATAGCAAAAGATTTTGAGAAACTATATTGTGCACAGTGTGCATATTTTACTTACATTAAAGAGAGTTTGAAAAAACATTTATTAACTCATAGCAATAATAAACCATATGTTTGTACAATGTGTAGTAAAAGATTTACATCTAAACAGTCTCTTGATTGTCACATAGCTAATAATCATTCTGATAATAAAACCTTAATGGTCACAATTACGAATACCCTTTATAAATGTCAACGTTGTTTGTATAAAGTTTCCTCCAGTACAGAATTAAAATTGCATATGTTAAAACATAAAGAAATATCAAGAGATTTGGAGAAACTATATTGTACACATTGTGCATATTTTACTTACATTAAAGCTAGTTTGAAAAGACATTTATTAACTCATAGCAATAATAAACCATATGTTTGTACAATGTGTAGTAAAGGATTTGCAACTAAACTGTCTCTTGATTGTCATATAGTTCATAATCATTCTGATAATAAAACCTTAATGTCCACAGTTACGTCTAATTTTTATGAATGTCAACGTTGTTCGTATAAAGGTCCCACCAGTACAAAATTAAAATTGCATATGTTAAAACATAAAGAAATATCAAGAGATTTGAAGAAACTATATTGTACACATTGTGCATATTTTACTTACATTAAAACAAATTTGAGAAAGCATTTATTAACTCATAGGAATAATAAACCATAATATATGTTGTACACTTTCGCCTTGCTCTACGTCTTCACTCACTGCAAGAGCTCTTTCATCCGTATAAATGTATCTACCATTTTGTGATAATAATACAAGTAATAATTAAGTGTATAACGTGTGTTTTATTTCAAATGCGGCTACTTGAAACGATATAAATAGCAACAGATATGGAATAACGTAATTGCGAACATTGTGCATGTGTAGTAAACGATTTATGTGGAAACAGCGAATAGTAATAAAACCTTAATGAATGCAATTATTGCACATAATATCTATGAATTTAAACGATGTTCGTATAAAAGTTTATCCAGTGCCAATTTTAGACAGCAGCTATTGATCTAGTCACTGATATACAGAAAAGGGTTGATAACGGAGCGCTTTGTAGATCTGTGGAAGGTATTCGATACAGTGAACCATGACATATTGATTAGGAAATTGGAAAACAATGGAGTAAAGGGGGTGTCAGTTCGATGGTTTCGGGACTACCTGCAGCACAGACAACAGTTCGTGTACACAAATTTTGCCAAAAGTAGTATGGAGCAGGTAACTTGTAGCGTGCCCCAAGGATCAGTTCTGGGACCCATTCTATTTGTTTTATATGTAAACTATATTTTTTATCAAAAGTTAATGGGAGATGTAAGGCTTTATGCTGATGATACTACAATTATAATTATATGCTGATGATACTACAAAAATAAAACATGATTTTAAGATACTAAATAAATGGTTAGGGATGCACAAACTAACACTAAATGTAGGTAAATCATCGTATATGTATATCACAAAAATAAGAATGTCGCTGGACTGTGGTAGTCTTGATCTTCGTGGGGAGCATTTGAGGTATAGCAAAATGACAAAATATCTAGGCCTATGGATTGATGAAACTCTCTCCGGGAAAGATCACATAGAGAAAATAAGAAATAGAATATCGCCATTCATAGGATGTTTGTACAGAATTTCTCATTTAATATATGAACAACTCAGGAAGCAATTGTACTTTGCACATTTATACTGCCACTTCCACTATCTTATTACAGTCTGGGGAACTGCTGGAAATGTATATCTAAACAGCATAGAGGTGTTACAAAATAAATGTGAAAGACTGTGTTTTCTTTGCCTCGAATATTTCCTACAAAGGAATTGTACAGTAGAAATAACATGTTAAATTTAAGGTGTATTTATGGGTATAAAGTTTGTTTGTATATATATTACATCTTGAAAAAGCATAAACATTCATCCATAGCATTAATCAGTAATAATGAAATACACAATTATCGGACTAGATAGAAATATATATTTTATGATATATCGTTACAAATGCTAGTAGTTATTACAAGAGCTAAAATGGTTCTCTTCTTAATTATTCTTAAAACTAGATTAGGTAAACTGTGTCAATCGTAGTTATTGATGACACAGCAAGACTACATAATTTATTATAAATATCTAATAATATTTATAATATGTACTATAAATATAAAATTATACAGGGTATATTGCACTACAAGCGGGTGATAGTATACACATTAACGGAACATGCCCATCTAGAATTGTGGTCCGAGTCTTACAAAATGGTATGTAAATCAAAAATCATTTATATCATTTGCAAGCCTTCATTGGTTATTTTTCATTACCTAAATTTATTAGGATCGGTTAGTTTTTTCAAATTTTTGTATTATTTCCAGTCTTTTATTTTTGCTCTTCGTTCTTTGATCCCAATCGCAATTTTCGTTGACTTAATTCGAAACATAGTTCCCGGTTTATACAACATAAGCATAAATATAAATTAGTTTAAACAATGATATGAGCAAAGATTAATTAATTAATTAAAAACAACAAAAACAAACAAACAAAAACATTAATCTTTGATATGAGTAAGCGTATGTATCTACTTTTGAGTTTTAGAGAAAGTACAGCTGAATTTCTTAATTCAAAATTTGCGTTTTGTATGATATTGCACATTATAATTTGTTAATTTACATTTACAGCTAGGTATATTAGCATTATGACTGACTCTTGTAACGGTGCCTACGATTACAATGCTTTTGTGATTATTATGCATATATTTATGATTATGCTGTATAAACCCGGCTTACGACAAGCAGACGCGCGCACGATGATTCTCATTGGCTCGGTATAAAAGGAAATTAACGTATGCTATGTTTACTACCCACATTGAATGAAAATGAAAAATCCAAATAAAACAAAAAGAAAATGAATAGATACAATAAATGTTTGGCTCTTATTTTATTAAACTTTTTGAAGAAAAAAATGTTTTTAAATAGTTTTGTGAAAATTTATTACACAATAACAATTGTTTCACCAACACAGTGGATATCTGAAGAAGCCAGGTGTACCATATGTTTTAAAATTATTTAAAAACATTTCTGGTTTTCTTCAACAACTTTAAAATGAACTTTCATCAAGGAGAAGTCAAGATCATCCACGATATTATTTTATTGTTTGTACATTAAAGTTAGGTTATATATTATTTATGTTTGGTATAGATGAAACTGCAGCGTTCGGGTTTTTCACAATTTTGAACAGTAATAGAACGGTCCGAGAATTTTATCCAAGGCGCAACCAGTTCGGCGCAGTTCTCTAACAATCCGAGAACCGTCTTAGAACGGTTCTAATTTCCTAACCCGAATAAAGCTATAGTGTTTGCCAAACGCATGAAAAATTGTTTGCACAAAAATAAGTGATTCCTACATACTACAAAACTTTTTAAATGAATATAGAAGAATTATATAAGCTATCAAATCTGAGAAAATGATATTATATTGTATTTTTTATAGTAACCAGAAATATGTGATGGTGATAATAGTAATTATGGACTCTTTGTTAGTTATTAGATGCATATATTTTACGTAAATTTAAAATAAGATCTACGAAACTAGAATTAAATCGGCTTTTATGAATAAATCATTTTTGTCTTTGATTTGATTTAAACAATTATATCACCAGACATTTTGCAAAAGTATTAGTCATATTACATTTTTGTCAAATTTTAATGATAATGAAAATAATTACTTTTGATATTGAATTTCGGAATATTCATATACCATTAGTTAACAACAAATAATGAAGATGATTACAAGAAACAAATAATTGTATCTTATCTAGATGGTTCCTTAATAAAAAAGTTGAAAGAAAAATCTGCTAATGTTTCTTATACAAAAGAAGACAATATTGTTTAACAATGTATCACTATTAGTATTAAATAAATAAATTGATTCCTCTATACATGTATGTATAATTTTAACGCCCTTTATATGTTCAGTTGCAAATGTAGTTCACCGAGGTGTTGTTAACAACAAACAGTGTACCGAGTATTTACTACAGGCGTGTTCTTTTACTCAGCGGTATTTTCTGATGAAAACAATCACTGATGAACTGACGTGATGGGCTGATAGATTGATGGTGGAATGTTGGTTTGTGATTAAAAGAACGCTAAATGGTGGACATTCTGGTACATATGCAACCCTAACCTAAATTTTATTGTTATCGGTCGTCTTTCCATTATACCAAAGATTAAATTAATCTTTGATTATACTAATAATAACAATAATAATCTTGCTCTTATTAATAATATAATGTGCAGCAGATACCTACATGTTTCCGCTATTATTATGAATAGCAGGCGTATAGATATTCTTTCAGAAAAATGTTCTCATCTCAATACTTGCATGCCATGAACTGTATAGTATATGAGGCTTGGATTCGATAAACAAACATTTCTTTTTTAACTTGTGACACTAAAAAATAGAACAGACTTATTTTATACTTTAATAATAATATTTTTATTTATAATAAGTGTGTTCCAACCGTCTGTAAGCGTGTAGTGCGACTGCCCAAACGAATCCAGCAAAATTATATACTAGGCGTTAAAGTAAAACTGATTGAAACATATTGCGAACTTATAGTACTCAGAAAGAGAGAGATTGAAAATAACCAATAATCATAACGTATTACTTAACTGCGTACTTATGGAAGAGTTTTAATTATTTTTCGCTTTTTGTTTCTACCATTTCAACCATCATATTTTAGGTTGCTAAAAATTTTTGGTTCTATTATTCGACTTGCCACCAAATTATTATTCTAATTATCAATTATCATAAAATAAAAACATTAACACAGAATAAATATGAAATACTACTATAAATTATAAAAAATAAATCACAGATTTATCAGAAATACGGATACAAAACAAGGAACATTACATATATTCTTGAAATAAAACAACCTCCACGCAATAACTAACTAGTAGTTCTATAATTATTTTTACCGTGAACGCAGAAAAGGAAACTGCGCAAGCGTAGAAAACTATAACTAATTCAGAATCGCCTTGGAACGAAGCTAATAATAACTCCTCTTTTTTAATGGTTTCTTTATGGCATTGTCTTTATAACCTATAAATTAGCTGCGGCCAATAAAGAAGAGCAAATACATACATAACCTATAAAGTCTAACAATAACAATACAATTAACGCCTTTGAATATAAACCACTTTATATTCAAAGACTAACGCTACAAACTGTTCTTTGTTCTTATAACCAGGAATTATAACTAACACAGATCAGGGAAATTTAATAACTAAAGAAATCTTTTCGTGTCAAGATCTAGAGGAGAAATAATTCAAGTAAATATTAACTTTCCAATTGTTTATTTTTAAATTGATAGAACAACGAATCAATACGATGTTGGCGGCAGGAGAATTAATTCTTAACGACATTGGTGATGATTTTCAAGAAATATTTGAAGATTCAACCACAAGTTATGATACAATATCCAAAAATGTAACTACTAAATATAGTGATAACATTAGTAATAAAAATAGCAATAATATTGAATGTAAAAACATACTAATTAAACATGAACCTCCAACACTTCAAACCAACGATATTATTATCACAGATGACTTAGAAACCAATGAAGTAACATATCCTGATGATAATTGGAATGAGGAGCTTAAGATTGATATTGAGGATCACAAATTGGTGATGATAAACCCAACAATAGATCATATAAGTAATACAAATTCTTACATTCAACACAATAACTTAGAAATGAATTATGGTCATAAAATTGTAGAAGATATGAGTGATATTGATAACAAAAAGAGTGTAATACCTTATATTCAAGATATTGAATTAAGGTGTTCTTCAAAACAGTTATATGTTAAATTAGAACGTTTAGATTTTCGCCAAGTTAACAATAATGTTAGTAACATTAAAACCATTGCCTTAAATGCTAAACGATGTGCGTCCAGTGATGTTAATCTCGATTTGAATGTGCCCAAAAGACGGCGAAAGTGTATGGAATTGGAACAAAATCATAGTGTTGATGTTGTTTATGATGGCAAAAAACGTAAAAGGTAAACATTTTTTATTGAATAACAATTTAGATTTTGATATTAATTTTTCTTTCTGGATGACAATAAATATACATGTTACCCCTATATAATATTTATAATTATAATATGCACTTCTTTTAGAGCTTTGTTTCTCATATTGGTTATTATGTATAGACACCTTATCATAAGAATTATGCTTACTCAAATTGCATTACCTTTATTTCAATAATATAAAACTGCATTGTAAATAATAATAAGTCGCATTAAATCTTCCAACGAAGAAACATCATTATTAAGTTGGCTATGATTAAAACGATATAAAAAATACAAAGTGATATAAATAATAATACATTAAAATAATTAACTATTCGTAACAATGATCAGCAATTATTTCACGGGGTTTCCGGTTTTCCCTACGAACATTATTACCATTGTCGTTATAAATTCTGTATATAATATTGATTTTATAATATAAACATTTTTTTATTTATTTATTAGCAAAATTAATACAAATATGCTGTTGCCCTCGAGGCGCGAATAGCTCTCCACATTTAAGTGTAAAAGTAATAATTTTCTGACCTTTTTGTCATTTATCTAAAATTTATATATATATTTTTTTGTTTTAGACATCAGCTATTAGTATCGGGTTTGTTCCATTTTCTTCTCTTTGGAGGCACTATTTATACGTACATATTTTATATTTCAGATCTTCTAGGCCAAGTTCTTGTACGCAAAAAAAATGATGTTTTTAATTTTATTATAAAATTTATTTTGCCCCCTTTTCTTCTATTGACGATGTTGTAGGTTATCGTATATCAAAGCTATATATAATTAGCCAATTTTTCTGTTATATTTGGGATTTTTTTTTTGTTTTCGACCCTTTTTCGCTGTCCATATCATATTATGTAATATATGTATATATGGAGACTATTAGTTTCATGAAAAAAAATTTTTTTTTAATTTCACCGGAAATACTTGTTTCTGGTCATTTTATACATAAATAAGTAGTTTTAAAAAAATGTCTGTCTGTCTGTCTGTCAGTCTGTCTGTATGTATGTCTGTCTGTCTGTCTGTCTATCTGTCTGTCTGTATGCACGAAAACGCAAAAATCGCTTAACAGATTTTAACCAAATTTGGTACAAAAATACTATTGGACATGGCAAGGAGCTGATTAGATTTTGGGAAACATTGAGCGTAGGCAAGGGGTTTAAAAGAGGGTTCAAAAATTAAAAACTTATCGGAAATACTGCATAATTTTTTACGCATTTAATTGAATATAACCTAAAATATTTAACATAAAATATTAGACCACATTGGCGTTCGAAAATAGTGTAAAATGGGGTAAAAAATATTTGAAAAAAACGTACTTCTTAAACATAGAAGAAATATTAACTAATTATTCATAGCTTTAATAGAATATAACCTATAAAATGTGTCATAAATAAATTACTTTCATAGGCGTTCGTAAATAGTGGAAAAGGGGTCAAAACATAAAAAATATATATTTCCTAAACTTATTCGAAATATGGAATAATTTTTTATAGTTGTGATAGAATATAACCTAAAAAATGTTACATAAAAGAATTGGTCCACACAGGCGTTCGAAAATAGTCTAAAAAAAGGGTCAAAAACGAAAAAAAAATGTTTTCCAAATATACCAGAAAAATTGGCTAATTATATATAGCTTTGATATCAGATAACCTAAAAAATGCATCATAAAATTTTTATTTACATAGGCGTTCGTAAATAGTAGAGAAAGGGGCAAAAATAAAAAAAAATTAAAATGGAAAATTTTTTATATTTAACTAGTTGAATTGGTGTTAAAAATACACGACAAAAATTAATATACCATAGGCGTCCGTGAAAATTCTATAAAAGGGTCAGAAAAAATTTGAATCCGTGATAACTCAAAAACCACTAAACGGATTTTAACCACATTTGGTACGAAAATACTACAAGATATTTATAGGTGGTGATTAACATTGAGCGTACGCAAGGGGTTTAAAAGAGGGTTCAAAAATTTAAAAAACCATAGTTCTTAAACTTATCCGAAATATTGAATAATTCTTCATAGTTGTGATAGAATATAACCGAAAAAATGTTACATAAATGAATTGGTTCACACAGGGGTTCGAAAATAGTCTAAAAAAGGGTGAAAAACGAAAAAAAAAATGTTTCCCAAATATACCAGAAAAATTGGCTAATTATATATAGCTTTGATATAACTTAAAAAATGCAGCATAAAATTTTTATTTACATAGGCGTTCGTAAATAGTAGAAAAAGGGGTAAAATAAAAAAAAATTAACTGTAAATTTTTTTTATAATTAACTAGTTGAATTGGTGTTGAAAATACACGACAAAAATTAATGTACCATAGGCGTCCGTGAAAATTCTATAAAAAGGTCAGGAAAAATTTGTATCCGTGACAACTCAAAAACCACTTTTTAACGGATTTTAACCACATTTGGTACGAAAATACTACAGGATATTTATAGGTGGTGATTAACATTGAGCGTAGGCAAGGGGTTTAAAAGAGGGGTCAAAAATTTAAAAAATCATAGTTCTTAAACTTATCCGAAATATTGAATAATTTTTTCTGCGTTTAATTAAATATAACCTAAAATATTTAACCTAAACAATTAGACCACATTGACATGCGAAAAAAGTGTAAAATGGGGTAAAAAGTCTAGAAAAAATGTATTTCTTAAACATAGCAGAAATATTGACTAGTTAAATGAAAATAATTTCGTGGCAAAGCGGACTAAAATGTTGGCTTTACCTACACAAGGAATCTTGTTTAATTTAGCAGGGCCCCAGTCTAATTCGATAGAAACCAGACCGAGGCATGGGTCGACAGGTACTGACGAATTCGTTTCGCTCTTGTTATGAGCTCGTCAGAGCACCATAGTCGCTGCCCATCACAAATATCGGGCTGCATTTAAGCACAATAGGATACACAACAGTAGACACATGTAAACATATATCATCTACATGTACATAGTAATGCATATCCCATACCATGCAGAGGCCGAACAAACTCAATGTATAGGTAAAACCAGTCGTATAAATAGAAATAAATATAAATAAAAATAGTATGAACACAAAACGCTAGCAGGAGACCATTTTATCCTTCTGCCAGCATCTCCCAAATATTTGGGTTTCAGCAATGCTCGGACGGTGGTCTCCAAGCGTTCTGCCGTCGATGTTTAATGCCAAATAATGAAAAATTAAGAGGATTTCATGTCCGTAAATATAATAAATGAAAATAATTTCGTGGCAAAGCGGACTAAAATGTTGGCTTTACCTACACAAGGAATCTTGTTTAATTTAGCAGGGCCCCAGTCTAATTCGATAGAAACCAGACCGAGGCATGGGTCGACAGGTACTGACGAATTCGTTTCGCTCTTGTTATGAGCTCGTCAGAGCACCATAGTCGCTGCCCATCACAAATATCGGGCTGCATTTAAGCACAATAGGATACACAACAGTAGACACATGTAAACATATATCATCTACATGTACATAGTAATGCATATCCCATACCATGCAGAGGCCGAACAAACTCAATGTATAGGTGGTTTTACCTATACATTGAGTTTGTTCGGCCTCTGCATGGTATGGGATATGCATTACTATGTACATGTAGTGATATAGGTGGTTTTACCTATACATTGAGTTTGTTCGGCCTCTGCATGGTATGGGATATGCATTACTATGTACATGTAGATGATATATGTTTACATGTGTCTACTGTTGTGTATCCTATTGTGCTTAAATGCAGCCCGATATTTGTGATGGGCAGCGACTATGGTGCTCTGACGAGCTCATAACAAGAGCGAAACGAATTCGTCAGTACTTGTCGACCCATGCCTCGGTCTGGTTTCTATCGAATTAGACTGGGGCCCTGCTAAATTAAACAAGATTCCTTGTGTAGGTAAAGCCAACATTTTAGTCCGCTTTGCCACGAAATTATTTTCATTTATTATATTTACGGACATGAAATCCTCTTAATTTTTCATTATTTGGCATTAAACATCGACGGCAGAACGCTTGGAGACCACCGTCCGAGCATTGCTGAAACCCAAATATTTGGGAGATGCTGGCAGAAGGATAAAATGGTCTCCTGCTAGCGTTTTGTGTTCATACTATTTTTATTTATATTTATTTCTATTTATACGACTGGTTTTACCTATACATTGAGTTTGTTCGGCCTCTGCATGGTATGGGATATGCATTACTATGTACATGTAGATGATATATGTTTACATGTGTCTACTGTTGTGTATCCTATTGTGCTTAAATGCAGCCCGATATTTGTGATGGGCAGCGACTATGGTGCTCTGACGAGCTCATAACAAGAGCGAAACGAATTCGTCAGTACCTGTCGACCCATGCCTCGGTCTGGTTTCTATCGAATTAGACTGGGGCCCTGCTAAATTAAACAAGATTCCTTGTGTAGGTAAAGCCAACATTTTAGTCCGCTTTGCCACGAAATTATTTTCATTTATTATATTTACGGACATGAAATCCTCTTAATTGACTAGTTATTTATAGCTTTGATAGAATATAACCTAAAAGATGTGTTATAAATAACTTGTTTTCATAGGCGTTCGTAAATAGTGTAAAAGGGGTCAAAATAAAAACATATATACCTACTTCCTAAACTTATTCGCAATACGGAATAATTTTTCGTAGTTGTGATAGAATATAACCTAAAAAATGTTACATAAATGAACTGGTTCACACAGGAGTTCGAAAAAGGGTCAAAAACGAAAAAAAATGTTTTTCCAAATATAACAAAAAAATTGGCTACTTATATATAGCTTTGATATAAGATAACCTACAACATACAGCATAACAATTTTGTTTACATAGGGGTTCGTAAATAGTAGAAAAGGGGGCAAAATAAATTTTATAATAAAACTAAAAAAAAACAATTATTTTGCGTACAAGAACTTGGCCTAGAAGATCTGAAATTAAAATATGTACGTATAAATATTGCATCCAAAAAGAGGAAAAATGAACAAAACCCGATACTTCAAAAAAATAGCTGATGTCAAAAATAAAACAAAAATTTATGAAATTTATATAAATGACAAAAAGGTCACAAAATTATTACTTTTACACTTAAATATGGAGAGCTATTCGTGCCTCGAGGGCAACAGTTTATTTACACTATTTTCGAACGCCTGTGTTCATTTATGTAACATTTTTTAGGTTATATTCTATCACAACTATGAAAAATTATTCCGTATTTCGAATAAGTTTAGGAAGTATATCTTTTTTTATTTTGACCCCTTTTACAGTATTTACGAACGCCTATGAAAACAAGTTATTTATAACACATCTTATCCGTTATATTCTATCAAAGCTATAAATAACTAGTCAATATTTCTGCTATGGTTTAAGAAATGCGTTTTTTTCTAATCTTTTTACCCCATTTTACACTTTTTTTTGAATGTCAATGTGGTCAAATTGTTTAGGTTAAATATTTTAGGTTCTATTTAATTATACCTTTTATAGGTATTCTGTAGTATTTTCGTACCAAATCTGGTTAAAATCCGTTAAGTGGTTTTTGAGTTATCACGGTTACAAATTTTTTCTGGCCCTTTTATAAAATTTTCATGGACGCCTATGGTACATTAATTTTTGTCGTGTATTTTTAACACCAATTCAACTAGTTAAATATAAAAATTTTTACATTTAAAATATTTTTTTTATTTTACCCCCTTTTCTACTATTTATGAACGCCTATGTAAATAAAAATTTTATGCTGCATTTTGTAAGTTATCTTATATCAAAGCTATTAGTGAATTTTTTTGGTATATTTGGGGAACATTTTTTTTTTCGTTTTTTACCCTTTTTTAGACTATTTTCGAACGCCTTTGTGAACCAATTATTTTATGGAATATTTTTTAGCTTATATTGTATCACAACTATGAAAAGTTATTCCATATTTCGAATAAGTTTAGAAAATATATATTTTTTGTTTTGACCCCTTTTGCACTATTTACGAACGCCTATGAAAGTAAGTTATTTATGACACATTTTATAGGTTATATTCTATCCAAGCTATAAATAACTAGTTAATATTTCTGCTATGTTTAAGAAGTACGTTTTTTTAAAATATTTTTTACCCCCATTTTACACTATTTTCGAACGCCAATGTGGTCTAATATTTTATTTTGGAATAAAACTCAGTCACATCCACCAAATTGTTTAATTAAAATTATAGACATGTTTCGACCTTAGCTAAGGTCATCATCAGTATAACTTAGTGGAAAGGAATACACCACAAAATTATGAACATTATTTAAAATTCATACGTTACATAGTAGCTAATGCCGTAGGCATAGCAACAATTTTTCTTTTTCTTTTATTCATACGGTCAAGTATAATTTTTTTTTTTAAATATTATAAGCACTCAATTATCTTCCTTACCAATATTTAAAAAAAAATTATACTTGACCGATGAATAAAAGAAAAAGAAAAATTTTTGCTATGCCTAAAGCATTAGCAACTATGTAACGTATCAATTTTAAATAATGTTCATAATTTTGTAGTGTGTTCCTTTCCAGTAAGTTATACTGATGATGACCTTAGCTAAGGTCGAAACATGTCTATAATTTTAATTAAACAATTTGGTGGATGTGACTGAGTTTTATTCCAAGAAGTTGGTCATCCACAGAGAGATGGACTACTTCTTCAAAAATAATATTTTATGTTCAATATTTTAGGTTATATTCAATTAAATGCGTAAAAAATTATGCAGTATTTCGGATAAGTTTAAGAATTATGATTTTTTTTAAATTTTTGAACCCTCTTTTAAACCCCTTGCCTACGCTCAATGTTTCCCAAAATCTAATCAGCTCCTTGCCATGTCCTATAGTATTTTTGTACCAAATTTGGTTAAAATCTGTTAAGTGGTTTTTGCGTTTTCGTGCATACAGACAGACAGACATTTTTTTAAAACTACTTATTTATGTATAAAATGACCAAAAACAAGTATTTTCGGTGAAACTAAAAAAAAAAATGTTCACGAAACTAATAGTCTCCATATACATGTATACAATATTACATATATTATGATATAAAGAGCTAAAAATATAGGTATAGCCAAATATTAATCTACCGGGTGTCGCAAACTCGGCGCCCCAGGCCTATTCTATGCAAACGGGATAAGTTATTAAAAATATTTTGAAGTGGTATAAATTGTGTTGCATTCAGGTATATTTTACGCCAAAAAAATAGTTTTTTCCGATTTCGCAAAATGGAGAATATGACGTCATCAGTATTATTTTTCCACGAACATCCCGAAAGCCCTAATTTTCCTAAATACTTTTTTACTATTAAATTTTTTTCTATTTTCATCCACTAAAAAGCTAGAGTGCCAAAACTGACAAAAAAATAATATTAAAATATAATTCAACATAGCCATGTCAAATCAAATGCTCCATGAAAAACAATTATTCTGTCACATTACTAGTGACAATTCGTGTCAAAATAATAAAGAATTAATTGTCAAAACAATAAATACGATACAGAAAGTAATAATAACAGGTACTTATTTACAACGTGTTTATAACAAAAATGTTTTCGACACAATAATAAGTTTAAAATTGCTTTCCATGTAGCATTTGATGATTTACATGGTTTCAAATATCTTGAAAAACATTATTTTGTTCATAAAATCATATATTTTCGTTTGTCGAGAACACTTTTTTGGTATAGGTAGACTTTGTAAATAATTACCTCCCTTATGATCATTCTGATAATAAAACCTTAATGGCCACAATTACGTCTAACCTTTATGAATGTCAACGTTGTTTGTACAAAAGTGCAATCAGTACAATGCATTATTTTGACAACAGTTGTCACTAATAATCAAACACAATAATTGTTTTCCATGGAGCACTTGATTGGTAACATGGCTAAATTAAATAATTTTTAAGTATTTTTTTTTGTGTGGGCGCGCTAACTTTTTAACGGAAAGAGCAACTCAATTTAGCCCTTTAAAAAAGATTTTTATTATCTTATCTGGTTTTCATACAATAGGCCTGTGGCTCCGAGTTTGGGACACCCTGTTCACAATAATCTTTGCCTTAGTTGTCGGTTTTGCAAATATATGTCGCGTCTACATAATTAAAATACGAATCACTCGGTAAGTTTAGATAGGTACCTATTTTCAATTTACTACCCTACTTGCCTCTGATTTTCATTTTACAGCAATTCTATAAACAAAATTAAATCCATATGTAACACAAATACCTATACAACTTCAATAAAAATATATTTAATGATCCCAAACAAGCTAAAAAACAAAAAAAAAAACAAGCCGCGAAAGAAAAACCAAATGATTTGTGATTTGTTTCTCATAATGAAATCAAGTGCAGGTTTTTAGTTAACGTTGAAAATATTGACTTTTTTCAATTTCTTGAAATTTCAATTATTGATTTGAAAAGTTTACAGCATTCCAAATCTGAAAGTTTATGTCAATCGACACTTTTATCGCATGATCTCAACGTTGACTTCAAGTCAATGTCCTTACAGCATAAATCTGTATGACTATAATCCATATCTTACAATCGTTGAAGAAATTCTAATTTTCACATAAAAATGTTTTGTAAAAATATTTGTTTATGAGTTGCAATTTACGTAAAAATTACATATTTTTGTTAAATATTTATATTGTCCAATTTAAAATATAAAATAAGTATATATGAAGTTTATCCATTTAAAACAAAACTATATAAATTAATATTTACAGTAGTGGTTTATGCATTCGCTTCCCTTTAATGCAACTTTTAATTAAATTATTACATAATGGGCTACTGTTAAGATGTTTAAGTTATTCCTTTGTTCTGGCTCTGGGTAGATCCAGGAAGGAGAGTTTTGAGTTCTATGTTATCGAGGTTCTTATCCATCGTAAATAGTATGTTAGAAATTATATTTTTCACATATTCGATGAAATTTGCAGCGTCATGGATCCAAATTAGAAAGCGGGCCCCTATTGTCACATGATGTTGATCCTCTCCGTCACCTCTTATCGTACCTATTTACTTATTATTGTTTATTTTTATAGGACTCTGATCTCGCAAAAGATGGTGACTGCAAACAAATCCAAAGAGTGCAACGAGACATCAATGAAAACAAATACAAAATGGTTTTACTGCAATCAATGTAAATTTAATACAATTTGTGAGAAGAAGTACAAAAGCCATAGACGGGTAAATTGTAAAAGAATTTGGTGCGAAATTTGCGAAAAAACATTTTCTCATGAAAATAGTTTAAATACCCATTTATTGCATAAACATAAACACGCGAGTGAAGTAAAAACAAGTAGAATTCAGGTGGCCTCAAATCGGCACATGATAAAACATGTAGTAACTGATAGAAATGGAAAATTACATGTTTGTACAATGTGTAATAAAGGATTTACAAAGAAACGGACCCTTGATTGTCATATAGCGAATGATCATTCTGATAATAAAACCTTAATGGCCACAATTACGTCTAATCTTTATGAATGTCAACGTTGTTCGTTTAAAGGTCTATCCAGTAGAGATTTAAAATTGCATATGTTAAAACATAAAAAAATATCAAAAAAATTTGAGAAACTATATTGTACACATTGTGCATATTTTACTTACGTTAAAGATAATTTGAAAAGACATTTATTAACTCATATCAATAATAAACCATTTGTTTGTACAATGTGTAGTAAAGAATTTTCATGCAAACGAATTTTGGATGGTCACATAGCGAGTTATCATTCTGTTAATAAAGCCTTAATGGCCACAATTACGTCTAATATTTATGAATGTCAACGTTGTTCGTACAAAAGTGCAATCAGTAAAAATTTAAAATTGCATATGTTAAAACATAAAGAAATATCAAAAGATTTGGAGAAACTATATTGTACACATTGTGCGTATTTTACTTACATTAAAGGTAATTTGATAAAGCATTTATTAACTCATAGCAATAATAAACCATATGTTTGTACAAGATGTAGTAAAGGATTTACATCTAAACTGCATCTTGATTGTCATATAGCGAATAATCATTCTGATAATAAAACCTTAATGGCCACAATTACGTCTAATTTTTATGAATGTCAACGTTGTGCGTACAAATGTGCATTCAGTGCAAATTTAAAATTGCATATGTTAAACAAACATAAAGAAATATCAAAAGATTTGGAGAAACTATATTGTGCACATTGTGCATATTTTACTTACGTTAAAGATAATTTGAAAAGACATTTATTAACTCATATCAATAATAAACCATTTGTTTGTACAATGTGTAGTAAAGAATTTTCATGCAAACGAATTTTGGATGGTCACATAGCGAGTTATCATTCTGTTAATAAAGCCTTAATGGCCACAATTACGTCTAATATTTATGAATGTCAACGTTGTTCGTACAAAAGTGCAATCAGTAAAAATTTAAAATTGCATATGTTAAAACATAACGAAATATCAAGATTTCGAGAAACTATATTGTACACATTGTGCGTATTTTACTTACATTAAAGGTAATTTGATAAAGCATTTATTAACTCATAGCAATAATAAACCATATGTTTGTACAATCTGTAGTAAGGGATTTACATCTAAAGTGAATCTTGATTGTCATATAGCGAATAATCATTCTGATAATAAAACCTTAATGGCCACAATTACGTCTAATTTTTATGAATGTCAACGTTGTTCGTACAAATGTGCATTCAGTGCAAATTTAAAAATGCATATGTTAAAACATAAAGAAATATCAAAAGATTTTGAGAAACTATATTGTGCACATTGTGCATATTTTACTTACTTTAAAGGTAATTTGAAAAGACATTTATTAACTCATAGCAATAATAAACCATATGTTTGTACAATGTGTAGTAAAGGATTTACATCTAAAAAGTCTCTTGATTGTCATATAGTTAATAATCATTCTGATAATAAAACCTTAGTGGCCACAATTACCTATAATCTTTCTAAATGTCAACGTTGTTTGTATAAAGCTGCATCCAGTAGAGATTTTAAAATTCATATGTTAAAACATAAAGAAATATCAAAAGATTTTGAGAAACTATATTGTGCACATTGTGCATATTTTACTTACATTAAAAATAGATTGAAAAAACATTTATTAACTCATAGTAATAATAAACCATATGTAGCTCATAGCAATAATAAACCATATGTTTGTACAATGTGTAGTGAAGGATTTATGAGCAAACAGTCTCTTGATTGTCATATAGCTAATAATCATTCTGATAATAAAACCTTAATGGCCACAATTACGTCTAATCTTTATAAATGTCAACGTTGCTTGTATAAAGATTCGTCCAGTACAAAATTAAAATTGCATATGTTAAACAAACATAAAGAAATATCAAAAGAGTTTAAGAAACTATATTGTGCACATTGTGCATATTTTACTTACACTAAAAGGAATTTGAAAAGACATTTAATAAGTCATAGCAATAATAAACCATTTGTTTGTACAATATGTAGTAAAGGATTTACATCTAAACAGAATCTTGATTATCATATAGCGAATCATCATTCTGATAATAAAACCTTAATGGCCACAATTACCTCTAATCTTTATAAATGCCAACGTTGTTCATATAAAGCTGTACGCAGTAGAGGTTTAAAATTGCATATGTTAAAACATAAAAATATGAAATGTTTTTGAGAAACTAGTAGTTTGGCAAAACATTTATTAATTTTTAGCAATAACAAACAACATATTTGTACAATGTGTAGTAAAGGTTTTTAACAGAAACCACAACTTGATTGTCATATATTAATATATATTTTAAAAATGAACGGAAGCTGTTCTTTTTTTTTTTACATGACATGACACCTAGGGAGTTCCTTACCACTTACCTAGGTAGTGTGGGACTCTAACCCAAACTAAAACTCTGCCTTGTCTTTGTAGTATGGCTCGGGAACCCTTCCTTTTCCATGTCCTCGCTTGATTGTCCCCTGTTGCTGTTGTCTTCTGATGTTGATTGTCTTCTGTTGCTGTTGTCCTCTGTTGGTGGAGTCTAGAAAACACTCTGAAACAGACATTTAGATGAGTATACCTGACCTGAAAGAAACAATATTAATTGGTGTCCTAGTACTGTGGATTCCTTCGTCAGAGTTGACTCCTCGGTCTCCGGTACCGCCTGGCACCGTCTTCTACGTTGTAGTTGACTGCTTCGCGAATCAGTGGGTTTGCATGGGTCTCTGCCATTGCAAAGACCCGGGCTCTCAACCTCATGATGTGTGCGGTCTTCATGACAGGGATCTGTCCAAAGTTACCCCCAGGTACTTTGCAGTGTCCTGCCATTGTATGTCAGTACCCTCGATGTTGACGAAGTCGTCGGGGCGCACTTGTCTTCTTCTGATGAGGAGCGCGGTGCTCTTCTCGGCATTAATCTTGGTCTTCCACCTGGTGCACCATTCGGTGAAGTTGTCCGCTGCTCGCTGCAGGTATCTTGTCACCAATTCCGCACTGCGACTGCGGGCAATCAGGGCGGTGTCGTCGGCGTAGAGTGTCGTCGGCGTAGAGTGTTCTGGTCTGTCCTTGGGATGTCGCTGGTAAAGATGGAGAAAAGATGGTACATATTTTGTATAGCGATCAATGGCCAATAAAGTTTATTATTATTATACAGGGTGTTTCATAATATATGCACAGGACTGGACTGGAAAAAGTATGGATTTAAGATACCCATTTGAACCGCCAATGTTTTCTACACAAAAAAAGGTACTCTTGGTCATAAGCTCTAAAATTGGCCGTTTTGGAGCAAAATCAACCTGTTGAAAATTTTTTTAAATAAATTTAATTTTTTCTACTAATTAAACGTTAACTTCGTAATTCCAAAATTTAAAAAAAATGAAGAAATGATGTTGTTTTTTTTTAAATTCTCCAAACCGTAAAAATAGTCGAAGAATTGCTGCCTGCATTGAAGCTAACGGCCGAGATTTCCAACATTTCATTTAACTGTGTATTGTTTTTTTTAATTTTGCAATTATAGAGTTAGTTTTAATTTTGTTACTTGTTCTAACGTTTAAATAAATTTCGTTTAATTAGTAGAAAAAATTAAAATTATTTAAAAAAATTGACCATGTTTTTCAACAAGTTGATTTTCCTCGAAATCAGTCAACTTAAGAGCTTATGACCAAGAGTACCTTTTTTGTGTAGAAAACATAGGCGGTTCAAATGAGTATATTAAAACCGTACTTTTTCCAGTGGCGTCGAAATTGGGGAGAAATACACCCACTACCCCTTCAAAATCTTCACCAATTATAAAAATAAAAAAATTCTTGCACAAACTTAGCTTATTACGAGTACTACTTTTTTTTCCCTCGACGTTTCGACAAACAAATGTTTGTCCTCAGGTTTTGTTTTATTAGTATTCCAACATCTTATTTATTCTGTTCTGTTTTCCCTTCTCTCTTTCCATTATTGGTATTTATCTTAATAAATAAAATCCTGAAGAAGACAAAAATTTGTTTGTCAACCAGAAAACATCAAAACGCAGATTTCTCTCATGTATGTCAGACCCACGTATTAAAAAACAAAAAAGGTCTTTATAAGGATACTCTGCCAGCGCCCCAGATAAGTAGATTGTTTTTTTTTTTTGGAGTCGTTTAGGCGGTTTGGCCTCCCCTACTTCGACCTGCAGAAGATCTTTTGTGAATGACTCTAATATATAAATCGCCCAGCTGTCCCACACTTTTCATAAAGTTGATGATTTCTCCGAGGGCTAAATTCCTTGCCTCGTCGTGTGTTAGGGTCACCCCTCCAAGGTGTTTTAGCCTTTTGCAGAAAAGTGCCATGCATTCGCAGAGCACGTGTTCTGTTGTCTCTGTTGCGTCTTCGCAAAACCGACAAGTGTCGTCCTCGGTTAGGCCCATCTTTTTGAGATGGTACTTCACTGGGTGGTGTCCCGTAAAAAGGCCTGTAATTCGCCTTAGGTCGCTTCTCTCCAGTTGGACAAGCTTCCCTGCGTTGGCCTCTGAAGGTTTGATAAACCTTTTTGATTGTCTTCGCCCTGGAGTGTTTCTCCAGGAGGACTTAAGTTGTTCCATTTCCCATCTCCGACGTTCTTCCTTCATATGGCTTTTTGGAAGGCCAAAGATGGGTTCCGGGCCGCAGAACGGAGCGTTTGCGCCCTCTTTTGCAAGTTGTCCGCCGCTTCGTTCCCCTCTATGCTTTCCTGTCCTGGCACCCATGTCAGAGTAATCTTTTTCCCCTAAGCTGCCAGTTGCTTTAGGGTCTGTTTGCATTCCCATGCTAGCTTTGACGTGAAGGTGTAAGACCTCAGTGCGTTTAACGCAGCTTGACTGTCTGACATAATATTTATATGCCGTTCCGGGATGCCTCTCTGCAGGCATTCTTGAGCACAACGATTAATAGCGTTGATCTCTGCTTGGAATATAGTGGGACTTTTCCCGAGAGATTCAGAAAGCCTGCAATTTGGCCTGTATACTCCCATGCCTGTGTTCCCTTCTATTCCTTTTGAACCGTCCGTATACCAGACGGATGTGTTTTCTGGGAATCGCGGTTCCCCATTTAGCCAATTTTGACGGTCTGCAATGACCACTTCAAATGGGATTTCAAAATCATGTTTGCCTGGCAAAACGTCCGACGGTTTCCCAGGTAAGTAAGTTTTTATCTGGGCCAGCGCTATGTACCTGCAGGTGCTGGACTCTGGTGGTATATACCTTGCAACTGAAGTAATTTCACTCGGGATTAAAATTACTACGTCAATCCCGCGGTATACAATATACTATTCCGTATAAAAAATGTGCTAATTCCCTATGATATTATTAATCCTCGGAGGCTCACATTTAAAAAAAGCAGTACAGGAAATTCGAAAAATATTTTTTGGAGTTTATGTTTTTTAATTTTCGATTAAACCACCGAATTTCTAAAACATTTTTCCATTTAAGAAAATAATTCGCAATAATATTGACGCTCAAATTGAAGAAAAATTAAATTTACCTAGGTTGGCTATGTTGATACCGACAATATGAGAAATTTAGAACAATAAAACAGATAAATAGAAATAATGTCATGCACTTATATGTAAGAAAACAAGAAATTTTCAATAACAACTTTATATTTTCCAATAAACAAGAATCATTTAATAAAATCACATTATAATATCAATTATGGCATCCGTTCTATATGCCGGCCCAAGAATAAGTGTTCCTTTCTTTTTACCAAGAGTCCTTTCTTTCCTACTCTATCATCTATAAATCTACTATAATATAAACACAGAAAAGTAAAACATGTAACTCACTTAATATTATGGAAAAGATAACAAATAATTATTCCCAGCCTATAAACTAAAAATATTTGTTAGACACGTCTGGTAATAAATTGTCTTTAAGAGTCACATGAACCGTTGACACGTTAAGGTATTCTTACATATATGTAATAAATATAATGACTTACCTTGACTTTGTGAATAATAAATAAATCTCACTTGCACCCTTCACCCTTGCACCGTAATACGGTATAACGCGACAGTGTGAAAAATCCGAATTGCGTTTTTACTTATATAGAATTCCGAAACCCGACAAGTTGTAGCAAATCGCGAACAAGGATCTCCCGCGATCCTGCTTGTCTGTACAGGATTTTGCTTGTTTATCTGCAGATTATAATATACGGCGTACTAGCCCACTTTCTCTTTATGCAATCTCTACAATATGAATTTGAAACAGCAAACAGGCTAAATAACATTTGTTAAATAAAGGTATTATTTGTAAATGGGAGATTTTAAAAATTCTATGCTTTTTAATAAATTGTTGTTTAGAGGAGAGGTAAAAAATATGTTATGCCTAATACGGTTTAGGGTCGCCTTTAGACGCTTATCGAATTTTGGCCCCTTATAGCGCCCATCGTACTTAGGCTTTTGGCGCCGTTTCGCATCTGGCGCCTAGTGCGCCGCACACATTGTTTTGGAGAATCTCTTTGTACATGGTTAATAACGAATATCTTCCATAATATCTTCCATACATAACCTTTTTGTCACGTTTTTTGCCCATTCAATAGGTTCACGTTTAAGACGTCTTGTCCTATCTTCCATTATATTACCATTATTAATATTATTTTGTAAATTTGTTGCTAGTATTGGTTCGTTGCTATAATTGTGTTCTTAATATATTTTTTCCTTTTCATCTCCCATACTTTGCTCTTCATTATCTGTATCGCTATTTTCACAATTACCATTTTGGTACATATTCACCATCAGAGCAATCCAATCCAATCGTCTGATCGACCATTTCACTAATAGCCGCTTGATGATTGTTTAGCAAGGAGCCTATTACATCATTTGTTACAATTGGTATATTCATTAAGTCTTCGTTATCAGTAGGGAAAACATGCAAGGCACCCATGTCAGCCACGTTTCTTAAATCTTCTAATATGATCTCAACAGTATCAATAAGTGCGTTGTCTGGTAAATCTACAATTTAATGACGCGAAAGAATTTGATAAATTGCAAGTAAGAAGATATATTATTATAACTTCTTACCATTATTATTGCATCTTATCATAGAATCAGTCTCAACCTGGTACTCTAAATCATCTATTATTAACTGAGCGGTATCAAAAACTACGTTCTCTGGTAAATCTACAACTTAATGTAACAAAAGACTTTGGAAAATCTTACGAAAGTGGGTATAAGTTAGTGTACTAACCATTATTACTGCACACTGACACAGCATCAGTCCCAGAACTTTCAAAAGCTTTGGTACAAATCATAGTAGGATGCTTGTTAACATTGTCACTCCCTGTTGAAAATGCCAGATAGAACCATATAAAAAAAATTTAATATGGATTAATACGGTTCATAGTGTGTATTTGAAACAGCAATTCCAAACTAAAAACATATTTGAAATAATTAGTATGAATCAGGAATACCCACAAGAATCCAATAGAATCTTAAATGGATTTAATATGGTTTTATAAGCAAATCCAAATGCAAAAACTATTGGGATTAATTTGCAGTTATCAGTTTCTATCAGGATTGCCCAATAGAACCTGTTTACATTTAGAACGGATTTAATATGGTTTTATAAGCAAATCCAAATGCAAAAGCTATTGGGATTAATTTGCAGTTATCAGTTTCTATCAGGATTGCCCAATAGAACCTGTTTACATTTAGAGCGGATTTAATATGGTTTTATAAGCAAATCCAAATGCAAAAGCTATTGGGATTAATTTGCAGTTATCAATTTCTATCAGGATTGCCCAATAGAACCTGTTTACATTTAGAACGGATTTAATATGGTTTTATAAGCAAATCCAAATGCAAAAGCTATTGGGATTAATTTGTAGTTATCAGTTTCTATCAGGATTGCCCAATAGAACCTGTTTACATTTAGAACGGATTTAATATGGTTTTATAAGCAAATCCAAATGCAAAAGCTATTGGGATTAATTTGTAGTTATCAGTTTCTATCAGGATTGCCCAATAGAACCTGTTTACATTTAGAACGGATTTAATATGGTTTTATAAGCAAATCCAAATGCAAAAGCTATTGGGATTAATTTGCAGTTATCAATTTCTATCAGGATTGCCCAATAGAACCTGTTTACATTTAGAACGGATTTAATATGGTTTTATAAGCAAATCCAAATGCAAAAGCTATTGGGATTAATTTGTAGTTATCAGTTTCTATCAGGATTGCCCAATAGAACCTGTTTACATTTAGAACGGATTTAATATGATTTATAAGCAAATCCAAATGCAAAAGCTATTGGGATTAATTTGTAGTTATCAGTTTCTATCAGGATTGCCCAATAGAACCTGTTTACATTTAGAACGGATTTAATATGGTTTTATAAGCAAATCCAAATGCAAAAGCTATTGGGATTAATTTGTAGTTATCAGTTTCTATCAGGATTGCCCAATAGAACCTGTTTACATTTAGAACGGATTTAATATGGTTTTATAAGCAAATCCAAATGCAAAAGCTATTGGGATTAATTTGTAGTTATCAGTTTCTATCAGGATTGCCCAATAGAACCTGTTTACATTTAGAACGGATTTAATATGTTCTATAAGCAAATCCAAATGCAAAAGCTATTGGGATTAATTTGTAGTTATCAGTTTCTATCAGGATTGCCCAATAGAACCTGTTTACATTTAGAACGTTTTAATATGGTTTTATAAGCAAATCCAAATGCAAAAGCTATTGGGATTAATTTGTAGTTATCAGTTTCTATCAGGATTGCCCAATAGAACCTGTTTACATTTAGAACGGATTTAATATGTTTTATAAGCAAATCCAAATGCAAAAGCTATTGGGATTAATTTGTATTTATCAGATTCTATCAGGATTGCCCAATAGAACCTGTTTACGTTTAGAACGGATTTAATAGGGTTTTATAAGGAAATCCAAATGCTGTTGGAATTAATTTGTAGTTATCAGATTCAATCAGTAATGCCCAGTAGAACCTGTTTACATCTAAAACGGATTTAATATGGTTTTATAAGCAAATGCAAAAGGTATTGGGATTAATTTGTACTTATCAGTTTCTATCAGGATTGCCCAATAGAACCTGTTTACATTTAGAACGGATTTAATATGGTTTTATAAGCAAATCCAAATGCAAAAGCTATTGGGATTAATTTGTAGTTATCAGATTCAATCAGGATTGCCCACTAGAACCTGTTTAAATCTAGAACGGATTTAAATGTAAATCCCTGTATATTATTATAAATAAATTATAACTCTTCAATTTTGTTGAAAAACGTTAAGGTCTATAGTATTATAGAATTACTTACCTCTTCGTCGAATTAATTTTCATTTATTATTATTATTTTTTATATATGTCTAGAATTATTGTTTTAAAAAACCATAACTTTGGGATTTGTGGAAGCAAAAAAAAGTCTGCACTCGGTTACATGTACTTTTTTTCTATTTTAAAATTACATGTCAATATTTGTCTCAATGTTCACCTAAAACAAAATATAAAATATTTTATATAGCAAAATATTAATAATACTTAATCGATGAGTAGAAACAAGTACGTTTTATCACTTCACCAAACATAATGTTTTAGTGTATACGCGCGTTTTGGTAACAATGTTAGCATCTTCAAAGGAGAACTAAAATGCTTAGTCAACATCACTTGAAAATAAAATAAAAGTGATTTGAAATGAAGTGGTAAGACGTGTGCTTAATTGTCTAATAATTACAATTAATAAAATAGTTTATCCTCACAGTATAGTAGTAGTAGTATAGTAATAACACAAACAACGTCAGCTTTATCAAATGACATAAAAACGGTAGCAAAACATGTTTCGTAAGTAGAAACTGTAATCATTAACATTAGGTACATACGAAAACAAAGATATCAAAATCATAATTCAATTATGTTTTATTTAAAACATATTAATAGTTCTTTGAACTAACATATATTTTTTGTCATACATATATTATGTAAAATGATGAATACTAAATTTTTACGCGAAATGAATAATCATAATATACCTAATTATTTAATTTATATCAGGCAAGTGTCTGGTCTTTTAAAATCACCACACTGACGTAGGCGTAAAGAAGTTTAAAGACGTCTTGTCTTGGGTTTCAATAATAATCTGATTATGGAAATGTTTTAGAAGATAGATATTGTGAACTAAATAAGTAGCCATTTAAGTTTTAGGGCTCCATAATATATTGAGCGACTAAGTTTAATGAAAATTATTTTTGGAATGTTATCATAAATAAGTGTTTTAGGTCATTTTATACGTAAATAAGTACTTGTTGAACCAAATTTGGTAAACCATACTACTGAACATTTCTAAGTTCTGGACTTTTGGCAAAAAAAAAAAGAACATAACTACCTAAAAATCTCTGGGCTTGCCTGAAGACAGCAGATACACCACATTGCCACATAGTAAACTTGGTCTACATACGCGATATAAAATGAGTGCCTTAGAGAATCCCGTGAAAAGTGTATAAAACGGATAAAAAGTAAACCCAATATTTCTATATCTTTATCCCAATCCAGGTATTTACTTTTGATAACTGGGTACGCATGGCGAATTCATCAGTCCCTTTTTAATTAAATAAAATGTTGTAATATCTGAAAATGCAAAACGAATCAGTTCCATTTATTGGCTTCAGATATGCCATCTAAATATGCCCAAACAGAAATAAAATTTGAATAAATAGGCCATTCTTACAGCGAGCGGGTGCAATTTTAATAGCAAAGTAAAAAACAAGTGTCACCACAAATATGCTTTATATTAACGCATTTATAGAGACACGTTTCGAGAGTATAATACACTCATCATTAGCCTGCAGTTTGAATTAGTTTTTATGCGGCATAAAACTGCTTATTTCAATTGCGTTTAATATGGAAGTACTGAATAAAAATTACCATGGAACGAATTGGTTTCAATATGGATTAATAAGAAATTCTTTATTTGGAATTTATTGGTTTCAATAAGGTATTCTAAATCAAATGTTTAATTTGGTTTTATCAGTTTGAATTAGTTTTTATGCGGCATAAAACTGCTTATTTCAATTGCGTTTAATATGGAAGTACTGAATAAAAATTACCATGGAACGAATTGGTTTCAATATGGATTAATAAGAAATTCTTTATTGGGAATTTATTGGTTTCAATAAGGTATTCTAAATCAAATGTTTAATTTGGTTTTATCAGTTTGAATTAGCTTTTCTGCGGCATAAAACTGCTTATTTCAATTGCGTTTAATATGGAAGTACTGCATAAAAATTACCATGGAACGAATTGGTTTCAATATGGATTAATAAGAAATTCTTTATTGGAAATTTATTGGTTTCAATAAGGTATTCTAAATCAAATGTTTAATTTGGTTTTATCAGTTTGAATTAGCTTTTCTGCGGCATAAAACTGCTTATTTCAATTGCGTTTAATATAGAATTGCTGAATAAGAATTTCCACGATGCGATTGGTTTCAATACGGATTCAATAAAAAATTTCATTCATGTCCGTTATCCTAAATAATGCAGATTTCTTGAGCTCCTTATGTTAAGAAATTATTGCATAAAACAACACGGCGTTTTAAGTTATTAAAATAAAATATATACCTAAACATTAATAATATAAGTGTTATTCTTTCGTACTGAACTAAGTGAACAATCTGAAAATTGTCAGTTCATTCACGATTGTGCGTATTCTTTCGACATCGGTCACTTCTAACAAACTGATTAAAATTCCTACCCCCCTTGCCGCTTACTGATCAACCTCTAGGTACCGGTTAGTTCGTTCAGTTAACAGTTTAGCTCTAAAAGTATTGAATATTGAGAGATAATAATTGGCATATGATTTCGAATCAAACCAATAAATTGTAAAAGTTTAAAACATGGATAATAATATCATGGACGAAATAATTTTCCAGTTTTCAGAGCAGATTTGGCTGTTTTCGAGGTTAAGTGAAAGACAATCACAAAAAAGATGATCTTTCGGTTTCGCCAAATATTCAGTTCAGTATAATCACATTCACTTGTTCAGACCAATCACTACGAAAGAATAACCCTATAGATAGGTGAGGTCATTGTCTTTATAAAGACAACTACTACTTTGTTTTTTGTGTGTTGACAAAATACTAGTTATGATTTTCTTACCGTATCCACTGTTGCCGATAACATGCTTAAACATAATATTATAATGTTATAGCTGCTCAAATTTTACAACATATTATGTTACGTCACCAAGAAAAAAAGGTCAATTGTTGGCCAATTTAGTATATAAAAAATCCTAGTACAGATTCATTAAATTCATCTTACAGTACAAATTTAGTACCAGATTTAGTGCAAAATTGTAATAATCATTATTATGTTACAACCGGCAACGCTGACCATTTACTAATACTCAGTGTTGCCGAGGTATAGCCTTCACTATTACCAAAGACATTAATCTTTGATATTACCTACCTATATACATAATTATATATAGTAATTTTTACTAACGCACAGATAGGTATTCAAAATTTAATTACATTTTTTACATAAGAAAAGATAGCAAAGTATATCCAAAGAGTCACAATTGCGTTGGCATGAACATACATTTGCTCCTGGTTTTGCCTATGACATGATAACTAAATAAATAAAAAAATAACTAATAAGAAAAAAAACTAAAATTGAAATAATGGACAATCTATAATATATATCACCATTTATATTTTAGTTTATAATAAATATATCAAATATATATGAATATTTTATTAAGAAAATCGCGACAAAACTGCGGATTTGACCTAAATCTGGCAACTAGTAAGTAGGTATTGTGGTTTATGCTTGACGCTTGTGAATAGTTCAGAGTTCAGTGTTGCCGATTGCAGCTGACTAATGACACGGTATAGAATTATATCATAGTATATTTCAAAATTATTATAAAATGGGTGAAGACATGAATATTAATACAATCACATCCAGAAGTGTGTGTGAATACAACATGTATGTCGTCATAACTCAATTTTGGTAGCTTATTTAATACCTACTATTCTCTATCTATAACAATAATAGCGTATATTTATATACCTATTATCTATTATTATATTAATTGCTATGGCGCATATTTTGTTATTGCCTTTATATAAAAAGTCAAAATATCTAAATGTAATTAAAACATCTGTTGCAATCTCTATGTCGTCATTATATATATATTCCAGAAAACAATAAAAAATTATCGTCAACTGAATAAACTCATGCATAATAATCAGACAACAAAGTCTGTAATAATCTTGATTTTGGAATTGTCGAATAAAATATGTTACAATTTGATAATTCCCTATGACAACACTGCTGCGGTACAATTTTTTACTTAATCTAACCTAGCCGGACCATACCACACAGCCACACCCACACACAAACAACAAACAACAACAATTTCTAGCATCGTGTTTTGTTATGGCGTCGGTTTATGTTTTGTTTTTCATTATCAATAATATGTTAATTACTCTATCTCAATTGTGTAATAAAATAAGTGTAAATGCTAACCTAAATATATATTATAATATCTTTCATCTATGACTATCTAACAGCATAAAATAACTAAATAACTTTGTGTTGTGATTTGTTAACGACGATGTGATTGATTCGAATTATAAGAAGCAGGTAAGCAAATAAATTATTCTTTTTACCAAGGTATATCATTGTCTTTATAAGGAATAAAAAACATAGCCTATGCTCTGCTAATATAATATTATAGTAATCATTATCATTAGTACGCACGCAATGTATTAGATACACAGTATAGGCAAAGATTAATATAAATAATATATTATGTATATTAATCTTTGGTACCTATGGTTACTTGTATAAGATACAGGTTGATTGCTGGTCGATGGTATATTGGAAGTTTTGCGACAAGTAACCATACGATTGTTTTGAAAATGTAAGTGATTATTCAGATCAACCTAATACGACAGCTAATTGTGTGTATTAGCTGTACTAATACCTAATCTATCAGCATACAATAATATTGTCACTATAATATGTAATTTGGGTGAAGTGGTAGAATACATTTATTCTTGTGAACTTTATCAACGTTAATAAAGAAAAAAACGTTTTAATAGTTGTCTACCTAATTAACTATATCGAAAAAATCCAACTTAAGTAATTACTTACATTTTCAAAATATTCGTACTTGGTGGAACATTATTCGTAGTTATTTTAACAATTTTTATTGTATTAAATTTTCTTCAATTTATACACACATTCAAGACTTTTGGGAGATGAAAGAAGATCTAAAGAATTAATGATAATTTATTATTATATTAATAATTGAGAATTAATGACAATATTTAAGAACTTTTTACTCTTTTTAGTATGGGGTATGCTTATCTCAGATTCCTTGATGATATAGTACAGGAGAGTGGAATCACCGAAGATATAAAAAACTTACAAACCTTTGTATTTTATATTTTGAACGAGGACATTACAATGTTTGTATTGTAAATACTTACGTTTTACCATTTAAACTCTGAAATGCTCCCCAGTACAGGTGTTTAATTGTTCGGTTTTCCAGCATTAGGTTGCTGCAGGCTAATGATGAGTGTATTATACTCTCGAAACGTGTCTCTATAAAGGCGTTAATATAAAACATATTTGTGGTGACATTTGTTTTTTACTTTGCTATTAAAATTGTACACCGCTCGCTGTAAGAATGGCCTATTTATTCAAATTTTATTTCTGTTTGGGCATATTTAGATGGCATATCTGAAGCCAATACATGGAACTGATTCGTTTTGCATTTTCAGATATTACAACATTTTATTTAATTAAAAAAGGGACTGATGAATTCGCCATGCGTACCCAGTTATCAAAAGTAAATACCTGGATTGGGATAAAGATATCCGATATTAATAGGGCGCCCCGGCAGAGCTGTGGTAAGTACCAATTAAATAAAAGTATTGTTTATGTAATGAACTGCTTAACAGTATTTTCATAACTGATATTTTAATATTCCAATGTCTAACTTTTCCACAAAAAGTTAGTCATGGACTTGAAATTTTTTTTAGATGGGATGAAAAATAATATAAAGAGAATACGGAAACCTCTGAAGAAATAAACGTAGAGAGTGAAGATATTTTAGACAATAAGACATGAGGAACGGAAAGTTAGTATTATTCAATAACAATTTTATGTTATAATTTTTTCTATAAAAAAAGTCCTAACATCTTTATTTTATAGTCGACAAAAATATTGGGTTTACTTTTTATCCGTTTTATACACTTTTCACGGGATTCTCTAAGGCACTCATTTTATATCGCGTATGTAGGCCAAGTTTACTATGTGGCTATGTGGTGTATCTGCTGTCTTCAGGCAAGCCCAGTAAGATTTTTAGGTAGTTATGTTTTTTTTTATTTTGCCAAAAGTTCAGAACTTAGAAATGTTCAGTAGTATGGTTTACCAAATTTGGTTCAACAAGTACTTATTTACGTATAAAATGAGCTAAAACACTTATTTATGATAACATTCCAAAAATAATTTTCATTTAACTTAGCCGCTCAATATATTATGGAGCCCTAAAACTTAAATGGCTACTTATTTAGTTCACAATATCTATCTTCTAAAACATTTCCATAATCAGATTATTATTGAAACCCAAGACAAGACGTCTTTAAACTTCTTTACGCCTACGTCAGTGTGGTGATTTTAAAAGACTAGACACTTGCCTGATATAAATTAAATAATTAGGTATATTATGATTATTCATTTCGCGTAAAAATTTAGTATTCATCATTTTACATAATATATGTATGACAAAAAATATATGTTAGTTCAAAGAACTATTAATATGTTCTAAATAAAACATAATTGAATTATGATTTTGATATCTTTGTTTTCGTATGTACCTAATGTTAATGATTACAGTTTCTACTTACGAAACATGTTTTGCTACCGTTTTTATGTCATTTGATATAACTGACGTTGTTTGTGTTATTACTATACTACTACTACTATACTGTGAGAATAAACTATTTTATTAATTGTAATTATTAGACAATTAAGCAAACGTCTTACCACTTCATTTCAAATCACTTTTATTTTATTTTCAAGGGATGTTGACAAGCATTTTAGTACTCTTTTGAAGATGCTAACATTGTTACCAAAATGCGCGTTTATATTAAAAAAATTGTTTGGTGAAGTGATAAAACGTACTTGTTTCTACTCATCGATTAAGTATTATTAATATTTTATATTTTGTTTTAGGTGAACATTGAGATAAATATTGACATGTAATTTTAAAATAGAAAAAAAGTACATGTAACCGGGTGCAGACTGTTTTTTGCTTCCACAAATCCCAAAGTTATGGTTTTTTAAAACAATAATTCTAGACATATAAAAAATAATAATAATAAATGAAAATTAATTCGACGAAGAGGTAAGTAATTCTATAATACTATAGACCTGAACGTTTTTCAGCAAAATTGAAGAGTTATAATTTATTTATAATAATATACAGGGATTTACATTTAAATCCGTTCTAGATTTAAACAGGTTCTAGTGGGCAATCCTGATTGAATCTGATAACTACAAATTAATCCCAATAGCTTTTGCATTTGGATTTGCTTATAAAACCATATTAAATCCGTTCTAAATGTAAACAGGTTCTATTGGGCAATCCTGATAGAAACTGATAACTACAAATTAATCCCAATAGCTTTTGCATTTGGATTTGCTTATAAAACCATATTAAATCCGTTCTAGTGGGCAATCCTGATTGAATCTGATAACTACAAATTAATCCCAATAGCTTTTGCATTTGGATTTGCTTATAAAACCATATTAAAACGTTCTAAATGTAAACAGGTTCTATTGGGCAATCCTGATAGAAACTGATAACTACAAATTAATCCCAATAGCTTTTGCATTTGCTTATAAAACCATATTACATCCGTTCTAAATGTAAACAGGTTCTATTGGGCAATCCTGATAGAAACTGATAACTACAAATTAATCCCAATAGCTTTTGTATTTGGATTTGCTTATAAAACCATATTAAATCCGTTCTAAATGTAAACAGGTTCTAGTGGACAATCCTGATTGAATCTGATAACTACAAATTAATCCCAATAGCTTTTGCATTTGGATTTACTTATAAAACCATATTAAATCCGTTTTAAATGTAAACAGGTTCTATTGGGCAATCCTGATAGAAACTGATAACTACAAATTAATCCCAATAGCTTTTGTATTTGGATTTGCTTATAAAACCATATTAAATGCGTTCTAAATGTAAACAGGTTCTAGTGGGCAATCCTGATTGAATCTGATAACTACAAATTAATCCCAATAGCTTTTGCATTTGGATTTGCTTATAAAACCATATTAAATCCGTTTTAAATGTAAACAGGTTCTATTGGGCAATCCTGATAGAAACTGATAACTACAAATTAATCCCAATAGCTTTTGTATTTGGATTTGCTTATAAAACCATATTAAATCCGTTCTAGTGGGCAATCCTGATTGAATCTGATAACTACAAATTAATCCCAATAGCTTTTGCATTTGGATTTGCTTATAAAACCATATTAAATCCGTTTTAAATGTAAACAGGTTCTATTGGGCAATCCTGATAGAAACTGATAACTACAAATTAATCCCAATAGCTTTTGTATTTGGATTTGCTTATAAAACCATATTAAATCCGTTCTAAATGTAAACAGGTTCTATTGGGCAATCCTGATAGAATCTGATAAATAAAAATTAATACCAATAGCTTTTGCATTTGGATTTGCTTATAAAACCATATTAAATCCGTTCTAAATGTAAATAGGTTCTATTGGGCAATCCTGATAGAAACTGATAACTACAAATTAATCCCAATAGCTTTTGCATTTGGATTTGCTTATAAAACCATATTAAATCCGTTCTAAATGTAAACAGGTTCTATTGGGCAATCCTGATAGAAACTGATAACTACAAATTAATCCCAATAGCTTTTGCATTTGTATTTGCTTATAAAACCATATTAAATCCGTTCTAGATGTAAACAGGTTCTAGTGGGCAATCCTGATTCATACTAATTATTTCAAATATGTTTTTAATTTGGAATTGCTGTTTCAAATACACACTATGAACCGTATTAATCCATATTAAATTTTTTTTTATATGGTTCTATCTGGCATTTTCAACAGGGTAGTTTTTTAAGCGATTGTAATTTTTCATTTGTTTGTTTATTTGTTGTTTATTTATTTTTCTCTGAATGTTATTATGAGTGTTTTTATTTTAAACATTATTGTTTACATATTGACATGTCTATATGTACAGAAATGTACAATTTATGACTGAAATAAAGAACTAACTAATATTACTTATGCATCAAACTTAGTTCATTTCTCCAGTTTCGCAAAATCTAAATTGTTATTCAATAAAAAATGTTTACCTTTTACAATTTTTGTCTTCATAAATATCAACAGTATGATTTTGTTCCAATTCCATACACTTTGGCTCTCTTTTGGGCACATTCAAATCGGGATTAACATTTTGGACATCACTGGACGCATCTCGCTTAGCATTTAAGGCAATGGTTTTAAAGTCACTGTTTTTAGAACACCTTAATTCAATATCTTGAATACAAGGTATTACACTCTTTTTGTCATCAATATTACTTAAATCTTCTACACATTTATCACTATAATTCATTTCTATGTTATTGTGCTGAATCTTCACCAATTTGTGATCCTCAATATCAATCTTAAACTCCTCATTCCAATTAACTTCAGAATATTTTACTCTATTGGTTTCTAATTCATCTTTGGTAATAATTTCGTTGGTTTGAATTGTTGGAGGTTCATGTTTAATTATTATGTTATTCAATTCAATATTATTGCGATCAGAGTCTCTTATATTTTTATTATTAGCGTTCTCACTAGTATACTTCGTTACATTTTTGGATATTGTATCATAACTTGAGGTTGATTCTTCATTCTCAAATATTTCTTGAAAATCATCACCAATGTCATTAAGAATTAATTCTTCAGTCTCCAACATCGTATTGATTCGATTTTCTATCAATTCTAGAAAAAGGCCAATGGGAAAGTTAATTTTGTAGAAAAGACTTGTGAACTTTGTAAATAAATGTTTACTGGTTTGATTAACTGTTTTTAAATTAAATTTCTAGGTTAGCAGCATGTAGCATAGTACACATTGAGATAAGAGGAGACGCTATAACGTTATCAAAAGCAGCATACGTTAATTTCCTTTTATACCGAGCCAATGAGAATCATCGTGCGCGCGTCTGCTTGTTGTAAGCCAGGTTTTTACAGCAAAATCATAAATATATGCATAATAATCACAAAAGTTGAATGCATTGTAATCATAGGCAACGTTACAAGAGTCAGTTATAACGCTAATACACCTAGTTGTAAGTGTAAATTAACAAATTATAATGTGCAATAACATACAAAACGCAAATTTTGAATTAAGAAATTCAGCTGTGTTAATTAGTTTATTTATTGTTGTAATTATGTTCATTAACTCTTATAATAAAACACGATGTTTCATATTATAACCTTACTTTTATTCTACTTCTTTTTTGGTATATCCTATTAGGTCTATACCCTCACATCCCCCTTTCTTTAAAGGCTCAGTTTCTGAGGCGGTTTAACCATTCTACCTGAGGAAGTCTGTATAACAGGAATATAAGTAGCCTCAGAATCTGACTCATTACTAATATTAACATTTAACAAATTTTCATTGTTTACATCTACACTTTGAGTGGATTCCATTGAAACACTTTCAATATCATTATCACTTTCGATATTATTTTCACTATCACTATTCACACTGTCACTGTTCTCTAATTCTAAATAACATTTCTTTTCCTCTTTCTCTTCCTTTACAATTTTAGGAAATAAAAATGAAGAACGGTTTTCTTCCTGTCTCTGGCTGCTTAATCTTATAAATCTTCTATTTCTAAAATACTTCTTGCCGTTATTCATTTTTATTACATATGTTCTATCTCTAACTTTTCTTACAATAATACCTGGTGTCCAAAGACCCTTAGGTTGAAGTTGAACAAATACTTTATCATTTTCATTTAGAGGTTTGAGAGCTTTAACATGTTTATCATGATAGGCTTTGGACTTTTCAGCTTTATTTTCTAAACATTTATTAAATTTACTTATTTTAATTTTATAAGGTTTTAATGCAGAAGTTTTTATAGGTAATATTGTTCTTAGTTTTCTTGACATTAAAATTTCGGCAGGACTATAATTTAAATCAACTTTCATATTTCTATATAGTAAAAGTGACATATAAATATCTTTATTATCTTCTAAAGTCTTCTTAAATAAATTTTTAGCAATTTGCACGTTTCTTTCAGCCATACCATTACTTCTAGCATTAGTAGGTGAAGTAACTATATGATCAAATTCCCACTTTTTTGAAAACTGTATAAATTCTTTTGAAGTAAATTGAGGTCCCCCATCTGATACCAAAGTCAATGGTATGCCGTGCCTAGCAAAAATACTTTTCAACTTAATTATAATATTATGACTTGTCGTATCAGCTTCAAGATTTTCTAATTCAATGTATTTAGAATAATAGTCTATTACAATTAAATATTTGTCCTTTTTAAATTCAAATAGATCACATCCTAATTTGTTCCAAGGTAGGTGTGGAATCGAATGATTCATTAACGGTTCATGTTGTTGACTTTTAGAAAATTTTGAACAAATCTCGCAATTAGCAATTACTTGTTTAATATCGTTCGTCATTCCAACCCAAAAAAGAGTTTCTTTAGCTAGTGAAAGACATTTATTTACACCCATATGGTTATAATGAATTCTGTGCAGCATTTCATTACGTAAATCTTTAGGTATTACAATTGCTTTATCTTTAAAAATTATGTCGTCAACCACGGTTAAATCACTTTTATATTGAGCATATTTCCTAACACATATAGGCAAGTTTTTATTATTATTAGGCCAACCCATTTAATATGACTGTTTTAAGCATTTGTATTTCCTGATCACTGTTTGAAACTCGTTGAAAATTCATTCCATTTTTCTTTAGTAATATTTATTTCTGACACTATTAAACAAACATGATCTGAAATTTGAGTATCCATATCCAATTTTTGATTTTCATTTAGGAAAGCACGCGAAAGAGCATCTGCAATAATTAGATCTTTACTGCGTTTGTACTTTATATCGAAATCGTATTTTTGAACTTGTAGAAGCATTCTTTGTAATCGAGCTGGACATTTATTGAGCGGTTTTTTAAATATGTTAATTAAAGGTAAGTGATCTGTCTCGACCATAACTTTTTTTCCAAACACGAATTGATGAAATTTTTCTAACCCTACCACTATTGCCAATAATTCCTTTTCGATTTGTGCATATCTACATTGAGTTTCTGTAAAAGCCATCGACGCGTATGCGCACGGTAAGTTATTCTGTAGTAGCACCGCACCGCAACCAGCCTTTGAAGCATCTACTGACACCACCGTTTCTTTACTTACATCATAAAACTGTAATACAGGTGTTTTTGTTAATATCTTTTTAATATCTTCAAATGCTGACTGGTGTTGCGGCTGCCACTCAAAACTAGTTTCATTTTTAAGTAGACTGCGCAAGATTAGCGTTTTATTTGAGAAATTATTTATAAATTTACTGATATATGTAAGCATACCAAGTAAGCGTTGTACATCTTGTTTGCATTCTGGATGAGGCATGTTCTTAATTGCATTTATTTTAGAGTCGTCTGGACTTACTCCTTTGTCCGAAATTATATGACCTAAATATTTGACCTCAGTATGACCAAACTTGCATTTTTCTAAATTGAATTTAACATTATGAGTTCTAGCTAAACTCAGAACTTTTCTAAGACGTTCATCATGCTCTCTTTTAGTAGATCCCCAAATAAAAATATCATCTATATAGATGTCAACACCATCAATGTCGAAAATATTCTTAAACTTGGTTTGAAAAACCTCGGGTGCACACTTTATACCATATGGAAGTCTTAGGAATTTATATCTACCATGGGGTGTACTAAAAGTGCATAAATTAGAACTTGCTTCGTCCAGAGGGATTTGATAAAATCCTTGAGTCGCATCTAAAGTGCTAAAATACTTTGCATTACTTAGTTTACTTGTAATTTGATCAAGTGTAGGAATTTTACAATACTCACGCTTGATTGCTTCATTTAAATCACGTGGGTCCAAACAAATGCGTAATTTATTATTTGGTTTCCTCACAAGAACAAGTGCATTTACCCAGTCTGAAGCTCCATTTACTTTTTGAATGATTTTTTGTTTTTCGAGTTCATCCAAACTTTCTTTAAGTGCTTCTAACAAAGGCAACGCCACCTTTCGTGTGGGGTGAACCACAGATTTTGCCCCTTCCTTAATATTTATATGAAATGGATCTCCAATACAACCTATACCCGTAAATAAATCTTTGTAATTTCTAATTATTTCAGAGTATTCCTTAGCATTTGAATTAATATTATCTATTTTCATGATTAGATTTAACTTAATACTCGATTCCAAACCTAAAATGGCTTCTGTATTAGAGTTAACAACGTAGAAATTTAGGTCGTGACTATTAGTATTTCTCTTACATGAAATTACACAAGTACCCATTACTTTTAATGTGTCCCCTGTATATGAATTTAAGGTAACATTAGTCTTTTCTAACTTATGATATGAAAATCCCAAAGACCTAAATATTTTGAAAGGCAAAATATTCGCCATGGCGCCTGTATCTATTTTAAAGCTAATCTCTTTATTATTAATTTGAATATCAGCACGCCACTGTCGATTATTTTGTTTATTTATAGCTAAGACATTTTTATTTACACTTCCCACATAGACAAAATTATTGTCCTCAGATTCTCTAACATCATTTGAAATTGAATCAATTGTTTCTGTAACTTCGCATATTTGGTTATTTTTCTTACATTTTAGATTAGACTTTTTCTTTTTGAAACATACAGCTTCAAACTGATTTGAAATTTTACAAAAGTTACATATTTTATTAAAAGCAGGGCATTTACTAATTAAATGTTCTTTCTTACCACATTTTTTACAGTCTTTTACAACTTGTTGTTTACCATGACCTCTTGTAAAAACTGCATCAATTTCTGTTTTTATTTTCGATGACTGGTCCATGAGTTGACTGCGAACTTTTGAAGACTCGATGACATGACATAGTTCAATTGCGTTGTCCAATGTGAGTGAGTCGTTTTCTAGTAACCTCTCCCGTACAACTGGATTTCGCACTCCACACGTTATCATTGTTTTAATTAGGTCATCTTGTAGATTTGCGAGCTTGCATTTACTAGCTTTCTTTTTGAGTTCAACTATGAAATCTTCCGTGATTTGACCTTCTTGTATATATGTAAAGAACTGGTACCTCGCGAAGGCTACATTTTCCTTACCTATAAAATGGTCTTGAAATTTCTTCATTAACGGTTCTAATTTATCCGTTTCATTTGGTTCAAATTTGAATGTAGTATACACTTTGAAACCATCATCGCCTATGTAATGAAACATCTGTGCACACTGCGTTTTCTCATTTTTTATTTACTTCGGATGCAATTAAATAATTTTCAAATCTGGCCCTCCATAGTTTTCAGGCACATTGCCCTTAAACGACAACGGAACAATACCGCGATTATCACCCATTGTGTATTTATAAATGGTGAAAATCTTATTTATTATTATTCATTCAATTATTACTATGAGCTTATACTGACTGGGCCATGTTAATTAGTTTATTTATTGTTGTAATTATGTTCATTAACTCTTATAATAAAACACGATGTTTCATATTATAACCTTACTTTTATTCTACTTCTTTTTGGTATATCCTATTAGGTCTATACCCTTACATACATAATAAAATATATAGGTATTTGGTTAATAATTAAAAAAACAATAATATTAACAACATAGTAAATGGAAGTAGAAAAATCTAAAACAGTCTTTTTCTCAAGTAAAGTGTTATCTCTACGTTCCGCATATACGATACGTATTGGATGGCACCTTAACTCTATTTTGAATGACTGCTTATCTAGTGTAAACATAACCAAAATCTCACGTTTACGTATGGAGATACGTATACGTCCTTGGTTTTGCCTTAACTCCCTATTGACTTTGCTAGAATTAAACACAAAATATTAAATAACAAATACTTAATGTCTGCATATTTTCACTAATGGAATTTATGTTTAAAAGTAAACAATCTCGACGCAGATAGAATATTAGCAATGAAAATTGCTCTTTTAAACAAAATAAACAATAATATGATTGGTATATGAGAAAAATTGAGCGCCAAACGAAAATAATAACATCAGGTGAATTGCCCGCATCCCGCATGCGCATAATATACAGATTTTGATTGGCTCGGCACGTTGGCATTTTAATGTATGCACTCTGCGAGCAGCCAGCGAAACCATTTGAAAGGGATCGAGCAGTGCTCTATGATCGAATCCTCTACATGGGAATCTACCGTCAATTTTAAATGCTAAATATTTAAGGAATTTGCGCTGTATTTATTCAATGTATCCTGCATGAGATTGGTAAATGGGAGACCATATTATAGATGCGTACTCAAGCTTAGATTTTACCAGAGAGCAATACAAATTAGTTATACATTCAATATTACTAAAATCTTTGGTAACACGAAACAAAAAGCCAAGCATGCGTAGTGCATCTCGGGTAATACTTTGAATATGATAATTAAATGACAATTCAGTGTCGACGTAAACTCCAAGATCACTAACAACATCACAACACTCAAGTGCAGTGTCACTCAGCTGATAGCGATATTCAAAAACTGTTTGCGATTTCGAAAATATGACAAACTTACATTTATTAATATTTAAAGGCAATTTATTATAGTTACACCAATCTTCAAGCTTGGATAAGTCGCACGATACAACTTCAGATCGTCTGCAAACATCAAATGGTTGCTTGTAAGTTCCTGGGATATGTCATTAATGAAAATTGAAAATATTAATGGTGCTAAACAGCTGCCCTGAGGCGCTCCGCTGGTGGGTGTGAAAGTTTCCGATGTATGACCATTGTATTCGACATAGTGTTGTCGATCAGTCAAGTAGGAGGCAAAAAACGTCAAAAGATCCTCATGAAAACCCAACCTCTACATTTTCCCTAGGACAAGCGAATGATCCAGCTTATCGAAAGCCTTCGAAAAATCTGTATAAATCGCATCGATCCGCAGATCCTCCCCGAGGGTACGAAATAGGTTAGGTTGGTTACTGTAGAACGGCCTGGGAAAAAACCGTGCTGTGATCAATCTGATGCTTAATTTGAGTAAATATTTTTCGGTGTAATGCCGCTTCAAAAACCTTCGAGAAGTTGGGCAGGAGCGAGACAGGTCTATAATTTTCAACATGATCATTCTCAGCACATTTATGGATTGGGCAAATGCGGGAAATTTTCCAAGCTTTTGGGAATATATTGGATCTCAGAGACCTATTAAACAGAGTCTGCAGTGGCACAGCGAAAACAGACGCACAATCTCGTAAAATGAAAGCCGGGATGTCCTCTGGTCCCGAAGTCATTTTGGGCTTTAATTGTTTGAGTGACATGAGAACATCATCGATATCAAGCTGAGGGTGGGCACCATCAACATATACGCTATTGAAGTATTTCGCGAAAGCGTTTACTATGTCTTGGGTTGTTGAGTATTCAGCTCTATCTACCCGTACATGACACCCGGGATTTTGGATTATAAGCTTATGTTGTATAAACTGAGATCTCTGCATTCAAATTAATTGAAATACACTTTCGTTGATTAAGTTGAACTGTTGTCTGTTGTGTTGCTTTAGTTTTTGGATGGTCATTTAAAGGATTGATAAGATTTCAAAAGTAAATTATAATAATTCCAGCATAACTTATAAGTTTTGTTACATTATGCAACAAACAAATTGTAAATTATAATACATTGATACTGGAACTATTGTTACGTTTTTGGAAAAATAAGGAATAGCAAAAATAAAAATACATGAAAATAATACATTATCTTACCGAAGCACTCATTCCAATTAAATATCTACCAAATTTCAGTTTCAAAATAAGTTCATGAGCGATTAAATTCGAATTTAAATACAGCGCCAAGGAAAACCCCGCCCCTAAATGCTCTGATTGGCTCGGCACTTTTGGATTGGCGGTCACAATTCTGAATTGATTCTGAACTGAATCGTGACGTCACAGAACTGGTTTTAAAGCGCAGACGCGGTTCGAAATGCGTTCATAACTGTAATCACCGCGAACGCAAAATAGAACCAAAATAGAATCGCATAGATGGATGCCGGCATATTTTAATTTTACGTTGTATCTTCTGTTGTTGTCGTGCAACAGTTGTTAATAAAAGTTAGACATTTGAAGAAATTTGAGTTATATTTTCGATTTTTATGTTGACGTGTTCATTCTTTAATCACTCTTCAGTCCTGTTCATTCAAATATTATCCTTATTATGAAGATACTGTCCCGCAATTTACTGAAGAAGAATATCGTGAACATTTAAATAATGACAGAAGACCTTGCGCAGCGATTTGCAGCACATTTTAATTTTTAATAACATTTTAATAAAGTAGTGGAAACAAGAAACGTTGTTTAATTGAAAACTTATTTTATTTTTCTTGTTTTCAATTTTTTCAGGACGTCACTGTCACTAAATATTGCATAAGAAATAAAAAGTAACACGTCAAAAATAACAGACACAAAACATTTCTGCTTTTATTTATAATACTCAGATCTATCTACCTGAAAAAATAAAATCCTTCATCCCCTATTCTACTCTTTCTTGGATGTCTTCTTCTTTGTAGTCACTGACACTGTCTAAAACCCTTATCATTGTCTTTATAAAGACAATGCCCTTATATACCTACAAGGATAAAACATATAAACAATAAATAAATATAACCAGTGTATAATTGTTGGTTAACTAGACTGCGCATGTCAGAACCAACAGTTCCTCAATCCGTAGAACTGAAAAATCGATTCAGAACCGGTAATGAACTGATTCTTTTTTCACCGCGAACGCCAAACTGTTTGATTCTATTACTAGTGGTCCGATAATTTTTTTACCGCGAACGCCGAAATCGAAACTGCGCAAGCGTAGAGAACTTGAACCAATTCAGATCGTGGCCGCGAACGAAGCTATTTGTAAGCATACATTAAAATGCCAATGTGCCGAGCCAATCAGAGCATTTGGGGCGGGGCTTTCCTTGGCGCGCTTTTGAATTTGAATTTAACCGCTATTCAACTTATTTTGAAACTGAAATTTAGTCGATAATTAATTGGAATGAGTTTTTCAGTAAAATAATTTAAATATTAATATGTATGAGGTATTCCCTAAGAAAGTCTGTTGAACTTTCCTTTGTAGTAGGTATTTCTTGATATACCTAGCTGAAAAACCGCCATTTCGTATATCGGAAAAACGATACTCAAATATATTTATGTATAATTTGAAGATACCTATCTAATTTTAAAATCATTTTATGCATTGCAGATAGGAAGTCAGGAAATAAAAAAAAGGCACATTATTCTCAATAGTTTATTTTTAGCTATATATATTAAATTATACACAATAAATAAACTAAATAAATAAATCAATGATTTATTATGCAAAAAAAATGAAATGACACCATACAATGCAAATTACAATCAATCATAATCAAACTTAATAATTAGTACAGAAACCAACAGAAGGATAATTTTTTTTTCTTGCATAAAAGGTGAGAGTTTGGCTAAATGCCAATGACAATAAATAATAATTACTATGAACATACAAATTAATACAACACCACTACCATACATACATATTTATTATAAGGTACAACACCAAACAAATCTAATATAATATTATATACAAGTCACAATAAGAAAAAATAGTATGTAATGTGAAAAAGTGATACAATTAAAAGGAAAATATCTAAATTGAAATAGTACGCACTCTGAAAAAGTAATAATAAATTAAAAACGTTAACTAGCAAATGCACACTTATAAAAAACCCACTAAACCAAATAATCGATGTAACAATTTAAATGATATATGTAGGTATATTATTAAATAAATATCAGGAAAGTGTTACCAAATTTATTCTTTCTAACTGATTATGAATCGTTCTAGCATCCTGAATAATTCTACTGTTAGATACTACTGCCATTAACTGGGAAACAATAGTGTGTTGCTCTGCATTTGATAATCTTTTTGTTCTTAAATCGTCGCTGTGTCCCACATGTGTTTCAGCAAGTTTTACTTGTACAGAACCTGTTAAAAAATTAATATAAACCTATAGCAGTAAAATTACATTAATTTGTTACCATCTGGTGCTATATTGACTGAAATTCGTGAGGGACACATTCCACCAATACGAATAGAACCTCCAGTGTTTATGCTACGTTTTGTACATGAACTTACCTTACAAAACCTAAAAGCAAGATTTCCACAAACACCCGTATTAGCTCAACAGAGATGGACTTATACCAACCGAATCCATTTTCTTAACTACAACCACAGAATAAAGAACCGTAGCGTAGCTTCCTTATTCTATACTATAATTATATTATAATTAGCTGTTATATAACTATAACCAACGGAGAACCCAAGTTTATCCAATATAAATATAGACTTTGCTAGAATTGAACACAAGATATTAAATAAACAAAGAATGTCTACATATCTACACAACAATGGAATTTCTGTTTAAAAAAAAAAACAAACTCGACACAGATAGAATATTAGCAATGAAAATTGCTCTTTTAAACAAAATAAACAATAATATGATTGGTATATGAGGACAATTGAGCATAAATTTGCAAAATTATTTTCAATGTTTGTTTTGTTTTGGTATTGGGCGAAACGAAAATAATAACATCAGGTGAATTGCCCGCATCCCGCATGCGCATAATATACAGATTTTGATTGGCTCGGCACGTTGGCATTTTAATGTATGCTGTTCTAAGGTAGTAGTAGCCACAAAACATACCCCCTGTATGTTTTGTGGTAGTAGCATTGAATATTAACTATAGACAAGAAGGTCCAGTAGACGATGAAAACGGCATCGACTCGTCGCAATTCCAGCCACATTTCTAGCCCGCTACTATATATATATATATGTATATATACTATAACAATAAGTGCGGCGAATTGCTTTGTAGACATGAACATTAGACGCACCGACACGATGAGAACCAACTGTATATTATTTTAACTGTGGTAGTAGCGTCTAATGACAGTGCTATTCCCCCACTACCGTCAAATATTTCAATAGCCAAATGCTTTAACATAATAGCTTTATTGGGGTTTGGAAATTAGAACCGTTCTAGGACAGTTCTCAGACTGTTTGAGAACTGCGCCGAACTGGTTGCGCTATGTATAAAATTCTCGGACCGTTCAATTACTGTTCAAAATTGTGAAAACCCCGAACGCTTCATCTTCATTTATACCAAACATAAACAATATATAACCTAACTTTAATGTACAAACAATAAAATAATATCGTGGATAGTCTTGACTTCTACTTGATGAAAATTCATTTTCAAGTTTTTGAAGAAAACAAGAAATGTTTTTAAATAATTTTACAAAATATGGTACATCTGGCTTCTTCAGATTGCCACTGTGTTGGTGAAACAATTGTTATGTGTTGTGTAATAAATTTTCACAAAATTATTTAAAAACATTGTTTTCTTCAAAAAGTTTAATAAAATAGGAGCCAAACATTTATTGTATATACTCATTTTCTTTTTGTTTTATTTGGATTTTTCATTTTCATTCAAAATGGGTAGTGAACATAAGTTAACAAAGCATAAAAATTTCATGAAGACAAAATACAAATGTTTAATATAATTATCATTGTCTTCTATTAGATATACTAAATATATAATATTGTTTTTTTTTTTTTTAATAAATTTAGTCCACGTTTTTAAATATAGATAAATTTAATTATAATATAACATTTAATCATCTAATATATAATTAAATATATTATGTGATAAGATGTACGTTTTTAGTATATTTAGTATGTTACAATTAAACTAAAAACATAAACAACACGTCAGAGATCAGTTCTTGCCCAACAGCAGGGATCGATTCTGACAGTTCTAGAACCGTTCTCGGACTTTTTTATTTCAAACCCGAACCGCAAACTGCTGGTTCTAAAACCGTTCTAAATCGGTTCAAGAAAACTCGAACATGTAAATTTGAACTGCGCACACTCCTGACAGTTCTAGAACAGTTCTGTACGAACCCGAATAAAGCTATTATGAATTCTAGAATTTGCACTAGATGAACTTTTATACGAACATTGTTTAAATTCATAGATATTATGAGCAATAATTGCAGTCATTAAGGTTTTATTACTATTCGCTGTCACCATCAAGAAGCTGTTTCCACGTAAATCGTTTACTACACATGCACAATGTTCGCAATTAAGTTTTTCCAAATCTGTTGCTAATTATATCGTTTCAAGTAGCCGTATTTTAAATAAAACACACGTTATACACTTAATTATTACTTGTATTATTATCACAAAATGGTAGATACATTTATACGGATGAAAGAGCTCTTGCAATGAGTGAAGACGTAGAGGAAGGCGAAAGTGTACAACATATATTATGGTTTATTATTCCTATGAGTTAATAAATGCTTTCTCAAATTTGTTTTAATGTAAGTAAAATATGCACAATGTGTGCAATATAGTTTCTCCAAATCTCTTGATATTTCTTTATGTTTCAACATATGCAATTTTAATTTTGTACTGGAGGAACCTTGATACGAACAACGTTGACATTTATAAAGATTATAGGTAATTGTGGCCATTAAGGTTTTATTATCAGAATGATTATTAGCTATATGACAATCAAGAGACTTTTTAGATGTAAATCCTTTACTACACATTGTACAAACATATGGTTTATTATTGCTATGAATTGATAAATGTTTTTTCAAATCAGCTTTAATGTAAGTAAAATATGCACAATGTGTACAATATAGTTTCTCCAAATCTTTTGATATTTCTTTATGTTTTAACAAATGAGTTTTAAAATATGTATTGGATGAAGCCTTATACGAACAACGTTGACATTTATAAAGATTATAGGTAATTGTGGCCATTAAGGTTTTATTATCAGAATGATTATTAGCTATATGACAATCAAGACTCCGTTTGTTTGTAAATTCTTTACTACACATTATACAAATATATGGTTTATTGCCATGAGTTAATAAATGATTTTTCAAATGACTTTTAATGTAAGTAAAATATGCACAATGTGCACAATATAGTTTCTCAAAATCTTTTGTTATTTCTTTATGTTTTAACATATGAATTTGGATATCTCTACTGGATGCAGCTTTATACGAACAACGTTGACATTCATGAAGATTATGTGTAATTGTTTCCATTAAGGTTTTATTATCAGAATGATTATTAGCGATATGACTATCAAGAGACTGTTTATACATAAATCCTTTACTACACATTGTACAAACATAAAATTTTTCATTTCTATCAGTTACTACATGTTTTATCATGTGCCGATTTGAGGCCTCCTGAATTATACTTGCTTTTACTTCACTCGCGTGTTTATGTTTATGCAATAAATGGATATTTAAACTGTTTTCATGAGAAAATGTTTTCTTGCAAATTTCGCACCAAATTCTTTTACAATTTACCCGTGTATGTGCTTTATACTTCTTCTCACACTTTGTTTTGAATTTACACTGACTGCAGCATAACCATTTCGTATTTGTTTCCACTGATGTCTCGTTGCACTCTATCGAATTGTTTGCAGTCACCAATAATTGCACCTTCTGCGAGATCAGAGCACTATAAAAATAAACATTAATAAGTTAAATAGGTACGATAAGACGTGACGGAGAGGATCACCAAAATATTACATCATGTGACAATAGGGATCCCTTTGTAATTTGGATCCATGACACTGCAAATTTATTCGAATATCTGAAAATATCATTGCTAACATACTATTTACGATGGATAAGAACCTCAATAACAAAGAACTCAAAACTCTCTTTCCTGGATCTATCAATATCACGAAGCAATTACAGATTGTATGTAGAATTCGAGACACATAAAACGATGGTGTGACCAGAACTCCAACCACCATGCAAAAAAGAATCAGAAATAAAACCCAGAGCCAGAACAAAGGATATGTAATAATTTAATTAAAATTAATGAAAAGTTGCGTTGAAGGGAAACAAAGGCATAAACCAATACTACACATCCTACATATTTTATATTTTAAATTGGACAAAATAAACAAACAAATTTTGCAACTAAATTGCAACGTGTTCCCGCCGCTACTGATGTGACAAGTGCCGAGCAAAAATAGACTCTATCTCAATATCGATGCATTCGCGTACAGTGTTGTTCCCAGGTGCTTTTTCGTATTATATTTAGTACGTTTTGAGAGACTTTATACGTTAATACGCCGGAACGATATTTTAGTATACGTTAATACGCCGGAACGATATTTTAGTATGTTTTTAATCAAATCAATATTTATCCCCTAACTGAAGGAAAACCAAATATTCTGACGAAATGGCTAATAGATACGAAGTGAAACTTTACTGTCATCTCATCTAACTATCTTTAGCTGTCTGTGTGCATCTGAATCAGGAAGGAAGAGGTCAGATAAGAGAACAAAGAAAGAAAGATCTCATTTAACCTAACAACTTATTCATCAAACGTTTTTTTTTTTTTTTTTTTTTTTTTTTCTTTTTTTTTTAGAAAAAGTGATTCATTACATTAAACAAGCAAGGTTACAATTACTCGATTATTTAGATTTAAGGAAATTGTAAATCTAGTACGACAATTGTAAATCTAGTACGAAATTGACGCGCCATCTAGTACGAAAAAAAAAAAGCATGCGAACAACACTGTTTGCACTCTAAACACGCTATAATATATTTCATAATTTTTATACCTTTTTTTTTTATCAATAAACAAGTTTGTTGTTATTAGAATCAAGCGTTTACATTCCACTACACGACATAATGGTCCTTCATAGCCGATAAAAAGCTAAAATTCGTCAATAATAATTATTAAATTCAATTAAAAACAACGTGAATTTCATCTATATAACATACACACAAGCATCGGTGTGTAGAAGCGAAACAGAAAACAATAAGCCAAGCACAAGGGTAGTAATTGTACGCCGACGTTTGGTAGAACACACGACTGGGCGATTGGAAAGAGACGGCAAGCAGCACATGCACAGACGATACGAGGTTAGTCCGTTCCATTTTCCTTTGTATATACCTATTTTTACCGCTTATTTCAATGCAATAAGTAAGCGCGCGAAAATCAAAGTTTTATACATAATTTAATAATTATCATCACACATATTTCATTTAATATTTATTTATATTTCATAATACGTATTTCATTTATTTATCAAAATGACAGAATTAGAGAATATTAGGATTCTATCTAAAAAACGTGCGTCTTCAAAATCAAAGTTAACTCTTTTTGAAAAATATGTTAATACATTTAGCAATCCAGAGCATTCGGAAGCTCGCGCTGGCATTTTGGAGCTTCAACAGAGAATCGCGAATGCAGAAGCATTTGTTTTAACATTTGACGACATTCAGAGTGAGATTGAATGCATTGCTGAGAACCCGGAACCCCAGTATTTAGAGCGAGAAGAATTTGACAATAAATTTCATTCGATATTAGCTAAAGCAAAAGAATTAGTAGAAAAATACGATCAGTCGAACGGTGATTCTAAATCAGTGGCCTCCGCGCCTCAGATTGCAATGCACTCAAGCTCAGGGGAGGGTATTAAATTACCGGATATGAATTTGCCAAAATTTAATGGCTCATACGAAGATTGGCTTAAATTTCGTAGCAATTTTGAATCTCTTATTCACAACAACAATCGTTTAAATAATTTTCAGAAATTTCACTATTTAAATGCATCGTTAACTGGCTCAGCGCTACAAGTTCTCGATGAAATTGAATTTGAGGCCAAAAACTATGACCTTGCATGGGCAGCACTTTCCGATAGGTACAACGACGAGCCTCTTCTAATACAAAATCATCTAAAAGCTATTTTCAATTAAGAACCCATAGTCGTTGCTTCGTCTACAAAAATCAGAGAATTATATGAAAGAGTCTTCAAACATTTACAGGCTTTAAAACGTTTAGGCGAACCAACCGACCACTGGGACACGATAGTAATTTACGTCATGAGTAGTAAATTAGACGCGGACACGACTCATCATTGGGAAAATCATAAAGCAGGACGCAAAAAGCTTTCATTAAGCGATTTCAAAGCATTTTTAAAACATAGGGCAGTTGTTCTAGAAACTATAGAGTCCAAATTTGCGACTGAAAAACGTATAACGAATAACGCGACAAACGAAACACGTAAACCGTATCATAACGCGACAAACGAAACACGTAAACCGTATAATAACGCGACAAACGAAACACGTAAACCGTTTAACAAACAGAAATATTCGCGAAGTTGGACTGCTTCTAGCGAACATAACGTTAACGAACCGTCAAAAACGAAACCGTCATGTTATTATTGTAAAGCAGAACATTGTCTTTACTACTGTTCAGAGTTCTTAAAGCTTTCAGCTAAAAATCGTATTGCGAAAGTTAATGCAATGCAATTGTGCGTTAATTGTTTGCGACCGAATAATCATTTACCTAAAAATTGTAAATGGTCTGGCTGTAAGATATGGGGCAAAAAACATAATTCCGTCCTACACGAAACGATCGAAACTACGAATTGCGTCGCGGTTAGACGAGAAAACGCGAGTAGTACCGACGAAAACGTAATTACAAACGCGATTCCACATTTAAACGTTCAAAGTTGCACCGTGACAACTTCGCAACATGCAATACTATCCACAGCTAAAGTACAGGTCCGTACTAACTCAAATAGCGCCAATTTTATTACCGCTCGTGCTTTATTAGATTGTGGTTCCCAATCTAGCTTTATTACGTCAGAGATTTGCGACAGACTCAATTTACAAAAAACAAAGGTCCGTTTAGCAGTTTCAGGAATTAGCGATAAATTATCATACGCCAATTTCAAATGCAACATAAATTTACGTTCTGTTCATAGCGGCTTTTCATTTAATTTGTCTTGTTTTGTCCTCGACACCATAACATCGGATATTCCGAACACTTTAATCGATAATCACGAACTAAGCATCCCAGTTAACATTAATTTAGCTGATTCTGAATTTCACGTACCCAAACCTATTGACATATTAATAGGTGCCGATGCTTTCTGGCGTCTTCTAAGTATAGGTAGAATGGACCTAGGGCCGAATGCTCCCATTCTACAAAATACTCGTTTAGGTTGGATCGTAGCCGGGTCTATGTCCACATCTGTTAATACCGCGTCACACTGTCATTTAAGTTTAAATGCTTCTTCCATTCAAGACCAATTGTCAAAGTTTTGGGAGGTCGAAGAAGTTGAGAACAAAAATCCATGTTCTCTTGAAGAGCAATTATGCGAAACACATTTCAATGAACACTTATCAACGTCACGTGACGGAAGATACATAGTGTCCCTTCCATTTAAGGAACATCCCGATAAGTTAGGCGAATCTCGCGATATAGCCATCAAACGATTCTTAGCTCTCGAGCGAAAGCTCTTAGCTAACAGTACACTAAGGAAATTATATGTTGATTTCCTAGATGAGTATGAAACATTAGGACACATGACTGAAGTCACTGATAATCTCGAAAGCAACTCACCCGAATATTTCATGCCACATCATGGCGTACTTAAAGAATCTAGTTCGTCCACCAAATTACGAGTAGTTTTTAATGCGTCTTCCCCAACGTCCACAGGTATCTCGTTAAACGACCTTCAAATGACGGGTCCCATAATTCAGCAAGATATACTGTCAATTATTTTACGATTTCGCACACGTCGTATCGTATTATCAAGCGATATTAAAATGATGTATAGACAGGTTTTAATTGCCCCAGAGCAGCGTAGATTACAACAAATTGTGTGGAGAAGGAGTCCGAACGACACAATCAAAACCTTTACGTTAAACACGGTAACGTACGGAACAACAGAGGACAACCCCGCGGATATCGTGTCGCGTGGTCTCGAACCCAAGCGTTTATTGACGTCCGAATTGTGGTTTCACGGTCCAAAGTGGTTATTGTTTCACCAGGATTCGTGGCCTGTCCTGAAATATTGCATTCAAGACGACTTACCCGAAACAAAAACAGTTACGTTCGTGTCTTTAAAGGGACAACCCAACTTTCTAGTTGAACGATTTTCCAATCTAGAAAAGCTAAAACGCGTCTGCGCATATGTTTTGCGACTCATAAAAAACTGTCAATCCAAACCCGAACTTCGTCTATTATCAGCGTTATCCTTGGCTGAGGTGAACGAAGCCTCTAATCGTCTTATTAGTTTAGCCCAACAGGAATCGTTTCCTGAGGATTACGCTAATCTAATGAAAAAACGTGAATTAAATTCGAAAAGCAAAATTCTTAGCCTGCACCCGTTTCTTGATGATAACGGTATCATAAGAGTAGGTGGCCGAATATCAAACTCGAACTATTCTTATTCCAAAAAGCACCCCATATTGTTATCACATTCACATCGTATGACTACCTTGATATTCGAGCAAGAACATAAGAATTTATTACATGCGGGGCCACAGCTCCTTTTATCTAATATTCGTGATAAATTTTGGCCTACTTCCGGTACGAATTTATCTCGCAAAATCGTCAAAAATTGTGTCAAATGCGCAAGATATAGTAATTCCAACATTCAGCCGATTATGGGCGATCTGCCAGAATCGCGGATTCAACCGTCAGCTCCATTTTCTAATGTTGGAATCGATTGCGCCGGCCCATACATTTTAAAGGATAGACTTGGTCGTGGTTGCAAGCCTGTCAAGTGCTGGATTTGCCTGTTTGTCTGCTTTAGTGCCAAGGCAATTCATCTAGAACTTGTTTTGTCGCTGAGTACTGCCGATTTTATGCAGGCTTTTACACGTTTCGTTAGCCGTCGGGGAAAACCCACTGATGTTTTTTCCGACAATGGAACATATTTCGTCAGAGCGAATAAAAATTTAAAGGAATTACGTGATTTCATACAAGCCAACTCGGGTAATATTATTGATTCTGCCGCGCGATTAGGAATAAGGTGGCATTTCATACCGGTGAGTTCTCTCCATTTCGGCGGAATTTGGGAAGCCGGTGTCAAAAGCGTCAAAAAACATCTAAAACGTGTTGTAGGAAGTACTGTTTTATTTTTCTTTGATTTTCAAACGTTACTTATTCGCATTGAATCCGTCCTAAATTCCCGTCCTGTGTCACCCCTCACTTCTGACCCTAACGACTTAACCCCCCTCACTCCCGGACATTTTTTGATTGGTCGACCGTTGACAGCATTACCGGAAGCCGTAGTACCACAAGTATCCGAAAATCGTCTCACGTACTATCAAATGCTCCGAAAAATGTACGAAAGTTTTTGGAAACGATGGAGTCTCGAATACGTTAATGAACTTCAGCAGCGTCAACGTTGGAAGCAGAACCACGGAACCACGAAACTTGAGCAACTAGTCCTCATTAAGGACAAAGATTTACCTCCTGCAAAATAGAGAATGGGGCGAGTACTTCGTCTGACTCTAGACAAGGACGGTGTTTCCCGAGTCGCCACGCTGAAGACCGAAGATGGTGTGGTATCCAGATCCTTGGTACGACTTTGTCCGCTTCCAATTGAAAGTGAGACTTCCAAGGCCGGGGGTATGTTCCCGCCACACGCCGCTACTGATGTGACAAGTGCCGAGCAAAAATAGACTATCTCAATATCGATGCATTCGCGTAGCAACCTTTACACTGTAAACACGCTATAATATATTTCATCATTTTGTACCTTTTTTTATCAATAAACAAGTTTGTTGTTTACCAATGCTTATATTATGTAATACATCAACCTCTTCTTCATCTTTAATATTTAATTCTTCAGCTTTAATTTGTAGCGAGCAATCGTAATCAACGTTTTCCTCATCAATTTTAAGTTTTTGTTCGTCGGCATCATAATTAATTTCATCACTGGGTGTTTCTGTTTTTATAAGAGCCGTTTCATTGGAATTCAAACAACCAATATCTGGTTCTCCTTTAATACACACTTGTTCCATTTTGTATTTCAAGTAACTACAGAGTTCTTCTGATGCTTATTTTAATGTTACTTCTAGAAACACTTGACAATTTTCACTTTTAACTTGAATTATTTGCTTCTCTAGATCTTGACATGTCAAGATTTCTTTAGTTATTAAATTTCCATGATCTGTGTTTGTTATATTTCTTGTTTCTAAGAACAAAGAACAGTTTGTAGCGTTAGTCTTTGAATATAAAGTGGCTTATATTCAAAGGCAAAGGCGTTAATTGTTTATTTATGTTGTATTGTTAGACTTTATAGGTTATTTATAAAGACAATGCCATATAGAATATAGAACCATAGAATAAGAAAGCTAGCTAACCAGAAGTTTGACTTCGTGTAAATAGCATTGATTTGTATGCGATTTTTTGAAACTCGCGCAGATTTTGTGCGCATCATAGTATTGTTCACAATATCAAACAAGCGGGCAATAAATTCTGTACTAACAATTAAAATAGTACACAATTTCACATAAGCGGAATATTTTCGCGCAACTTTCGCAATAAAAAAAATATGTTTAATTTAAAAAAAAACTTTATTATAATAATATTTATTTCGTCTCATTCGTACTTATGTACATACACGTCGGTAACCCAAAGTATAAAACATACGTAGTTTATTTTAATATATAATAAAAACTGCGATGTAGGCAACATCGCCTAGTCGTAAAGCACATGCGCGCGTGTATAGTTAGAGTTAAGGACTAGTCAGTCTAGAATAAGCCGTCGAACCTGAGAGACGTATTGATATTTATAAACACTATGGCATCGATTAATGTGATAATAAAAGCTGTGATATTACATAACCGAGTTTAATTATAACGCCTTACCACCCGGATACCACAAATGGCGACGAGAAAAAAGTGAATTTAAAGCATTAAGACTTAAATTTGAATAAAAGTAAAACGTGCACTGAGGAAACCATCATGGCGACCGGTAAATTTGCTGAGTTTGACATCGAGATTGATGATTGGACAATCTACGAGGAACGCTTTGACCAGTATTTTACTGCAAATGCCATAAGGGAAGAACAAACCAAGGTAGCAAATCTATTGAGTGCAATAGGAAACGAAACATATAAACTGTTACGTAATTTATGTTTCCCGTCCTTGCCGAAAGATAGAAATTATGATGAACTGTGTGCTATGCTAAGGATGCACTGCAGTCCACAGCGTAATGTGTGGAGAGAAAGGCGCAAATTTTATCAGGCTGTTCAAGAAGAAAACGAATCGATAGCTGAATGGTATATAAGAGTATCCAGTTTAAGTGTTAATTGTGATTTCGGTGCCATCTTAACTGACGTCATGAGAGATAAATTTATAACAGGTATGAAACCTGGTGCTATTTTAAATCGTCTGTGTGAAGAAAGCGCAGGTCAAAGCCTTGAAAGATTTAAACAAATAGCAATTCAACGCGAAAGTTTAGAGCGATCGGGTCAAATCGAAAATATTCGGTACGTTAAAAGCAGGAACAAACCTAAGCCGAATTTTCGCCATTCATCGATTATGACCGGTTATAAATGGTTTAACTTTTTGCATTCACGCGACCCCGGTTATTGCCGGTTTCACTATGATGACGTCACGAAGAAGCCCTTCATTACGTCATAGTTCCTTCGCGGTTTAACCAAAAGTAACCTTGCCGATGAGCTGCGTTATTATCGGTCCATTCAAATATCTACTATACATAACCTAAAGAAAGTTAAATTACTAATCTGTTCATTTGGTATTGTTCTGGGTGCTTGTTCGAAAATTTAACCCTCTATCTCTATATACTATTCTAATTTATAATTATTATGTTATGTGGGTATTATGGAACAAGAAAAATGTGTTTATGCTATATATTTAAAAGGTTTTTATTGTCAGCTCTTTGCAGAACATTCACCAACTTATGATACGTTTCTTTTTTCATTCGAAATAATTGGAAAAAAATGATAATTTTCGTAATTTATTAGCCACTCTTCGTTTATTATTTTCGTGACTGAATTACTTTTCACAAACAATAACACATTTTCGTTATTATACAAATTTTCAAAACTGTTTAAAATAATTGTTTCTTCACTATTAAAAAAAATAAGTCCATTGATGATGTGACCATTTTTAATGCTTCCTCATTCATTTTCAACTTTTCTGTATATAGCTAGTAAATAATTTGTGACCGCATTACCACAGACAAATGTTTATAATCTTTTACTTAACTACATAACCTCACAAAATGTTAAATAAATAGATAACATCCCACCGGTTACTTCTCGCTCATTGACGCGGGCTAGAAGCGGTTTGATTCGGTTGTGATGAAGGGCCAAAACCAAGGGCAACTGTCATCATAACCGCGGTTATAATCGGTGAATGGCGAAAATTCGACTCTAATAATCAACACGACACGCGTCAGCAGCAATATCAACCAATGAGAGCAGGACAACACCGCAGCAACGTGAGAGATGAGCGCCGACAACACCATCATCCGGAGAAGAACAGAAATTACAAACAACATGGCGACGTAAACAATGTGAAAAGTGATAAGTGTAAACATTGTGGTAAAAATCATAGTGGTTTGTGTAAATATCGAAATTATCGCTGTTCAAAATGTGATTTAAAAGGTCATTTAGCTAAAATATGTAGAAATAAGAGTATGAACTACTTAGAGGACAGAGTTAGGTTCGAAGACAATTTAGGAACAAGAAACATTAATGACAATGTAAGTAGATATGAAATAAATAATGCAACTATAGACAATACTAAAGGAGAAACACTATTTAATATAGATTTAAATAAAAATAAATCTTCAAACCCATTTTATTTGGATTTAAAATTGGATAATAAGAATTTTAAAATGTTATTTGATTCAGGAAGTTCAGTAAGTTGTATAAGCAGATATGTTTTGGAAATATTTTCAGGATAAATATTGTTTAGGAATTGATGATACAATTTTGAAAAGTTATAATGGAAGTGTATTCGCTCCTAATGGCTATTTTAGACCGTGTGTATGTTATATGAATGTGTGTAAGCGTTTGAAATTCCATGTTATCGATAATGGAGGGCCTTGTTTGCTGGGTAGAGATTTCGTTGAAGCTTTTAATTTGAAAATTAAAATAGTAAATTCAATAAACGATGAAATTAATGTTAAAGATATTGTAAATAGTCTTACTTTGAAGTACCCACTGGTTTTTAGTGATTCTTTAGGTCATTTTAAATATCATAGAATTTCACTGACATTAAAAGATAATGCTAAATCAATTTTCTGTAAGCCTAGATCTATTCCATTGGCGTATAAGAAACCTTTAGAAGAACAACTGGACAATATGATTAAAATTGGAGTACTAACACCGATAGAAACGAGTGATTGGGCAACACCCTTAGTACCAATTATAAAATCAGATGGAAATATACGAATTTGTGCAGATTACAAGTCGACAGTTAACAGGTATCTTAAGGAAGAAGTATATCAACTGCCGAGAATAGAAGAGTTGTTCGCGAAGCTACATAAAGGTAAGCATTTTACTAAATTAGATTTATGTCAAGCATATAATCAATTCGAATTAGACGATGAAGCAAAACAACTTTTAGTTTGGTCTACGCATAAAGGGTTAATGCGAATGAACAGATTACCGTTTGGTATAGCACCGGCTAGTGCTAAATTTCAGAGATATATAGAGCAAATATTGCAGGGTATTGATAATTGTGCTTGTTATTTAAATGATATAATTGTGACAGGTTCAACAGTCCGAGAACATTTAGAAGTTCTGGAAACAGTCTTAAAAAAGTTACAAAATGCAGGTCTGACTATTAAAGTAAATAAATGTCAATTTTTCCAACCTTGTGTGACATACTTGGGTCATAGAATTTCACAGGATGGTTTAATGAAAACAAAAGATAAAATAAACGCAATTTTAGAAGCTCCTCGACCAACGAACGTGACTGAGACAAGATCATTGTTAGGATTAGTAAATTTTTATGGAAAATTTGTTCCAAATTTAGCTACTATAATGTCCCCTATTTATGATTTGCTCAAAAAGAACGTCAAATTTACTTGGACTTCGAAACAAGAGCAAGCTTTTAATGAAATAAAGAAGATAATTTCGTCAGATATAATCTTAGTACATTTTGATCCTGACTTACCTATTTTTCTTACCACAGATGCATCAGACACTGGAATAGCAGCAGTATTGAGTCATAGAATGCAGGATGGAGAAGAGCGACCAATAAGCTTTATATCAAGAACATTGTTACCAGCGGAGAAGAAATTTTCAACGATACATAAAGAAGCGTTAAGTATTTACTACGCCGTTTCCAGATTATATCATTATTTAGCTGGAAGGAGATTTGTAATTAGAACAGATCATAAGCCGTTGTGTTCACTGTTTGGAAAATTCAAAGGAGTTCCAAAAATGTATGAAAACCGTCTTCAGCGATGGAGTGCTTATTTATCAGGATTTGGCTATGATGTTGAATACATTCAGGGTCGTGCGAACGTTGTAGCAGACTTCTTTTCAAGATTTCCGGCAAAAGCGTCTAAAGAAGATGAGGAAGATGACGAAAAGGTGAGTTATCTTTATTTTGCTAATAGATGTAAAGACTGGCCCATTGATAATGAGTTGATTCAGCAGGAGACAAGTAAGGATGTAATTCTGCGACAGGTGATAAATTTTGTTAATACAGAAGACTGGCCTAGGGTAATTTCGGATGAAATTAAACCATACTTTAACAGAAAGAATGAGCTTTTCGTAGATAACAACACTCTTATGTGGGGTATGAGAGTCGTAATACCAACTTCGTTAAGAGGGCGGCTACTCAGCGAACTTCACGAAGATGGAGGACATTTTGGGATGTCAAAAATGAAATCGAAAGCGAGATCAATGTTTTATTGGCCAAGTTTGGAAAAGGAGATTGAGAAAACTGCAGCAACTTGTCATGCATGTAAAGTAAATAAACAGTCACCACCAAAATCAGAGTATACACCATGGCATATTGAATCTGCACCATTTGATCGTGTTCATGTGGATTACTTATTTCTGAATGGGACTAATTTCTTGTTGATAGTTGATTCATATAGCAAATGGATAGAAGTATTTCCGTGTAAGTCGACAAATTCGAAATTCACTGTTGAAAAGATCAGAGAAACTTTTGCAAGATATGGTTTGCCAAAAACTCTAGTTTCAGACAATGGAAAACCTTTTGTATCGGCAGAATTCGAAAATTTTCTTAAATTTAATGGAGTTCGACACATAACTTCACCACCGTACAACCAACAAAGCAATGGACAAGCCGAAGTGGCAGTAAAAATATTTAAAAATAAAATAAAAACATTGTTATCAGATGAAAATAATAGAAATATACCTTTAGACACATTAATATCTAGATTTCTTCTAAATTAAAATTAAATAAACAACAGAACATTCGACGACTGGAAAGACTCCAGCAGAACTTATGTTCAACCGAAATATACGAACACGTATAACCATGATAAGAGAAGACAAGAACGATCAAGATCAGAGTCAGTTGGGACAGCAAGTTCAAGAAAACATGATGAAAGCTCAAGCTAGACAAAAGAAACATTACAAAGGAGTCAAAAGAGGTTTTCAGATCGAAGAAAAGGTATACGTTAAAGATTACAGAGATATAAACAAGTTTAAATGGACAAAAGCAATCGCCAAGAAAAAATTGGGCAGAGCAACATATATATGTCAAGCAGAGATCGGTAATTATTGGAAGAGACACGTTAACCAGATCAGAGGTAGAGAAGAAATGAACGAGTTAGACAATGTTAATAACAGAAATGGCAAAAATTTTGATTTTAATGTCAATGATAAATTTTCTACTAATAAAAACGTTAGTAAATCTGTTAAAATTGGTTATTCAACCCAGAACCCAGTACTAGTAAGGGAACCGTAATAACAAGGTCAAGCGTGAGCCCTTCATTACCGAGAACTATTTGTGTAAATAATTATGATTCAGACGAATGTGCATTAGGTGCAAGTATTATTGAAAGTACAGTTAACAAAATATCAGGTAATGAGAGAGAGATTGAAGGTATGACTGACAGACAAACTGTTTGTGAAAGGGAGAGTAGGCTGAGCATTAGTGACGAATCTTTGTGTGAAAGAGAGGAACCTTTTGTTAGGAAAAATATAATTATAGACGAAACACAGGATAACGATCCTAAAAATGTAACAAAAACGGGAAAATTATCCAGTGGTTCGATAAAAACACGCGCGGAAGTCTCCGCAGACTGTCAAAAAGCTAACAGTAGCAAATCAACTAGGTTAAGAAAACCTGTAAAGTTAAAAGACTACATATTGGATTACGAATAGAGCGATCCGTCACAATGTTTTTATTAAATGTATTAGCCATTCGTACAACGATTTTTAAATTGATGTGTACATAAATATATTGAGGAGAATTGTGCAAACCATATTCAGCCAAATAAAAGGCACAAGTTGAAAGTTTGTTTGCACAATGTTCTTCAAAAACACCTCCAAGTGTGATGATTAAAATTTTTAAGGGGGAGGTGCGATGTAGGCAACATCGCCTAGTCGTAAAGCACATGCGCGCGTGTATAGTTAGAGTTAAGGACTAGTCAGTCTAGAATAAGCCGTCGAACCTGAGAGACGTATTGATATTTATAAACACTATGGCATCGATTAATGTGATAATAAAAGCTGTGATATTACATAACCGAGTTTAATTATAACGCCTTACCACCCGGATACCACAAAAACATAATAATAGCTACATAAATATCTATAAATGTGTGTACAAAAAAAAATTTAAACAAAACAGAATGTTATCATTGGTCAGCATTTAGAAATTTTTGCAAATGTGTTGTCAATTAGTAGGTTTTTTAATTAGCTCTCCATGTCATATTATATATGAGGTCTGTTTCATGAATTTTTTGAATTCCACCGTGTAATTAGCTCTCCATGTCATATTATATATGAGGTCTGTTTCATTAATTTTTTGAATTCCACCGTGTAGAAGGGGTTAAAAACTCAAAAAAAAAAATATTTCCAAAACAATATAAATATTGCCTAGTTATTTATAGCTTTGATAGAATATAACCTATAAATTGTATCAGAAAAACGTGCTTACCCAATGCGTTCGTAAATAGTGTCTAGTCACATAATCATGATTACTACGAGAATGATGTTTTGTTTTAATCATATCTCAGAATCATGATTACTGCGAGAATCATGTTAAGTTTTAAAAGTATCACAGAGCTTTAAAGGCCTCCAGACAACTACCTCTAAGCGTCTTTATAATGCAATATCAGCTACGTGGGAAGGGTTCAAATGATGATCTTACAACTTTTATTAGGGAGTTAAAGCTGTACATGAGACGAGACGTATCTATGCTGACGTAACGGAAATTATTTAGGATAAGTCAATTGAAAAATCTAGGACCGAAAATGAGTTAAAGTTTGATTAGCAACGTAACGCATTTTTCTTAGGTTATGTTTATATTTGTTTAACTCGTACGGATACCTCCGGTCATACAATCGAGGATTTCCGGTAGAATGCGTTCTCGTCTGAATGACACGCAAGAGACCGTATGGATACGGGATACGTATCCGCAAACGAGATGAAAATTTCATTTGCGCATGCCTAGCTGTCAATAGATACGTATACATTCTTGTCTCATGAACAACTTTAACTCCTTATTATCTGCATTTACATGCATTCATTTCTTAATTCTTACAGCTAACAGGAAATCGACTTATGTCAACAATCAACAATGTCACTTATAAATTAATGAAAACACTAAGCGGGAAATTTGAATTTCAACAGGCGTAACAAAATAGTTTACGCTACACAAATGATTTAAAGAAAATTGCCTTAACTCTATATTTTTTGGGGCCAACTTTGTATAAGCATCTACAGAAAACTTTTTTTTTGCCCTCCTAGTCAACATTATGGAAAATAACTTCGAAGTGGGAAAGTACGGTGAACGCACAAAAAAAAATTTTGAGATAAAGACGGATATAACCATTTTGAAGTTCCCTGAGACGATTAAGTAAGTATGTATTCTACCACGATAGCGCAAAAACTTTTTAACGAATTGCGCGAAATTTTGGTATATGAGTTTGGGGAAGTCCTTGGATGAACTTACTAGCTTTTGGTTGAAATCGCTTAAGCCCCGGGATAGGAGAGGACACAACCGCTAAATGTTCAAATTGCAGTTGGGGTCGAGTGATACATCATTCTAAAGGATTTTTTATCTGTTTACAGCGATAGGTCACTTTTGCTATTTGCTCCCATAATGCTCGAGAATATTGCGTTTAAAATTTTCACCAGTTAGGTAGTTGGAATCTTATAAGATTTTATTTGATAATTGAGTGCTTTAACACATTGATAGAGTGTACGCTTCGCATGCGGAATGTTATGGGTTCGAATCCCAGCTCTGGCAATACTGTTTTTTCTAATTTTGGTATAAAGTAGTTAGTTTATTACGTTAGTTTATTGGAAATGATGAAAATAATACAATTATAATAATAATTATTATTAAAATTCTGGGTTAGGCAGGTCATATATTTTTGATTGTATTATAACTTGTCAGGAAAGTTTTGGGGTGACACAACCGATTTTTTTACTTTTCCGACGCATAGGGAAAGTTTTGTGAATACGCTAAAAAAAATTGAGATAAAGACGGATATAACTATTTTGAAGTTCCCTGAGACGATTAAAACCATTTCCAGATGGAAGTCTGTGGTATGTATGTGTGTCTGTATGTATTTTTTATTGTTTGAAATATAATGTCTTTCAAATATTCAACTTTACATGAATTGTGGATAAAAAAAATGCTAAAGGTTGCTTCCATTTGTGCCTGATTCCCCTTGTCATTAAAACTAAAGCAGAATTAGCAGGATCGTAACTCCGAGAACCATTATTTTGGTGAAAACCAATAACATAATCCTTACTTCTATTGTAAAACAAGTTCGTCTTTAATGACATTTCATCTATGCAAATTATACAGGTTTTAGCACTCGGTTCTAAATTGTTAATTTTGAGTGAAATTGTTTTAAAAATAAAATATTGTCCAGAGGGTTGACTTACAAGGCAAAAAAAAAATGTCTTGTAAGTGTCGATATAGTTTAGGTCCAAGAAAATATACAGTTAGGGCAAATTTCTTGAACTCACTTGTATATCTCCGCCCTGTTGAAAATACCGTATAGAATCATATTAAAACTTGATCTGGATCTATAAGTATCTATAAGTGAATGTAGGTTTTAATCTGGCTTTGACAAGCTCTATGTTATTTTAATAGTAATCTTATATGATTCAATATGGTTTGGGTTTATTTGGATATACATATAAAACACATCAATGGAATTGTATTGGTCTCTATAAGTTTTAAATATGATTAGATCTAATATGGCATTACAGATTCAAAACAAAGTGGGTTTTATACGGATTTAATAAGTTAAAATGAATAGTGTTTAATATGGAATTACTGAATAAAAATTACCATAAAACGAATTGGTTTCAATATGGATTAATAAGAAATTCTTTATTTGGGAATTGTTGGTTTCAATAAGGCATTCCAAATCAAATGTTTAATTTGGTTTTATCAGTTTGAATTAGTTTTTATGCGGCATAAAACTGCTTATTTCAATTGCGTTTAATATGGAAGTACTGAATAAAAATTACCATGGAACGAATTGGTTTCAATATGGATTAATAAGAAATTCTTTATTTGGAATTTATTGGTTTCAATAAGGTATTCCAAATCAAATGTTTAATTTGGTTTTATCAGTTTGAATTCGTTTTTATGCGGCATAAAACTGCTTATTTCAATTGCGTTTAATATGGAAGTACTGAATAAAAATTACCATGGAACGAATTGGTTTCAATATGGATTAATAAGAAATTCTTTATTTGGAATTTATTAGTTTCAATAAGGTATTCCAAATCAAATGTTTAATTTGGTTTTATCAGTTTGAATTAGTTTTTATGCGGCATAAAACTGCTTATTTCAATTGCGTTTAATATGGAAGTACTGAATAAAAATTACCATGGAACGAATTGGTTTCAATATGGATTAATAAGAAATTCTTTATTTGGAATTTATTGGTTTCAATAAGGTATTCCAAATCAAATGTTTAATTTGGTTTTATCAGTTTGAATTCGTTTTTATGCGGCATAAAACTGCTTATTTCAATTGCGTTTAATATGGAAGTACTGAATAAAAATTACCATGGAACGAATTGGTTTCAATATGGATTAATAAGAAATTCTTTATTTGGAATTTATTAGTTTCAATAAGGTATTCCAAATCAAATGTTTAATTTGGTTTTATCAGTTTGAATTAGTTTTTATGCGGCATAAAACTGCTTATTTCAATTGCGTTTAATATGGAAGTACTGAATAAAAATTACCATGGAACGAATTGGTTTCAATATGGATTAATAAGAAATTCTTTATTTGGAATTTATTGGTTTCAATAAGGTATTCCAAATCAAATGTTTAATTTGGTTTTATCAGTTTGAATTAGTTTTTATGCGGCATAAAACTGCTTATTTCAATTGCGTTTAATATGGAAGTACTGAATAAAAATTACCATGGAACGAATTGGTTTCAATATGGATTAATAAGAAATTCTTTATTTGGAATTTATTGGTTTCAATAAGGTATTCCAAATCAAATGTTTAATTTGGTTTTATCAGTTTGAATTCGTTTTTATGCGGCATAAAACTGCTTATTTCAATTGCGTTTAATATGGAAGTACTGAATAAAAATTACCATGGAACGAATTGGTTTCAATATGGATTAATAAGAAATTCTTTATTTGGAATTTATTGGTTTCAATAAGGTATTCCAAATCAAATGTTTAATTTGGTTTTATCAGTTTGAATTAGTTTTTATGCGGCATAAAACTGCTTATTTCAATTGCGTTTAATATGGAAGTACTGAATAAAAATTACCATGGAACGAATTGGTTTCAATATGGATTAATAAGAAATTCTTTATTTGGAATTTATTGGTTTCAATAAGGTATTCCAAATCAAATGTTTAATTTGGTTTTATCAGTTTGAATTAGTTTTTATGCGGCATAAAACTGCTTATTTCAATTGCGTTTAATATGGAAGTACTGAATAAAAATTACCATGGAACGAATTGGTTTCAATATGGATTAATAAGAACTTCTTTATTTGGAATTTATTAGTTTCAATAAGGTATTCCAAATCAAATGTTTAATTTGGTTTTATCAGTTTGAATTAGTTTTTATGCGGCATAAAACTGCTTATTTCAATTGCGTTTAATATGGAAGTACTGAATAAAAATTATCATGAAACCAATTGGTTTCAATATGGATTAATAAGAAATTCTTTAATTGGAATTTATTGGTTTCAATAAGGTATTCCAAATCAAATGTTTAATTTGGTTTTATCAGTTTGAATTAGTTTTTATGCGGCATAAAACTGCTTATTTCAATTGCGTTTAATATGGAAGTACTGAATAAAAATTATCATGAAACGAATTGGTTTCAATATGGATTAATAAGAAATTTTTTATTTGGAATTTATTGGTTTCCATAAGGTATTCCAAATCAAATGTTTAATTTGGTTTTATCAGTTTGAATTAGTTTTTATGCGGCATAAAACTGCTTATTTCAATTGCGTTTAATATGGAAGTACTGAATAAAAATTATCATGAAACGAATTGGTTTCAATATGGATTAATAAGAAATTCTTTAATTGGAATTTATTGGTTTCAATAAGGTATTCCAAATCAAATGTTTAATTTGGTTTTCTCAGTTTGAATTAGTTTTTATGCGGCATAAAACTGCTTATTTCAATTGCGTTTAATATGGAAGTACTGAATAAAAATTATCATGAAACCAATTGGTTTCAATATGGATTAATAAGAAATTCTTTAATTGGAATTTATTGGTTTCAATAAGGTATTCCAAATCAAATGTTTAATTTGGTTTTATCAGTTTGAATTAGTTTTTATGCGGCATAAAACTGCTTATTTCAATTGCGTTTAATATGGAAGTACTGAATAAAAATTATCATGAAACGAATTGGTTTCAATATGGATTAATAAGAAATTTTTTATTTGGAATTGATTGGTTTCCATAAGGTATTCCAAATCAAATGTTTAATTTGGTTTTATCAGTTTGAATTAGTTTTTATGCGGCATAAAACTGCTTATTTCAATTGCGTTTAATATGGAAGTACTGAATAAAAATTATCATGAAACGAATTGGTTTCAATATGGATTAATAAGAAATTCTTTATTTGGAATTTATTGGTTTCAATAAGGTATTCCAAATCAAATGTTTAATTTGGTTTTATCAGTTTGAATTCGTTTTTATGCGGCATAAAACTGCTTATTTCAATTGCGTTTAATATGGAAGTACTGAATAAAAATTACCATGGAACGAATTGGTTTCAATATGGATTAATAAGAAATTCTTTATTTGGAATTTATTAGTTTCAATAAGGTATTCCAAATCAAATGTTTAATTTGGTTTTATCAGTTTGAATTAGTTTTTATGCGGCATAAAACTGTTTATTTCAATTGCGTTTAATATGGAAGTACTGAATAAAAATTACCATGGAACGAATTGGTTTCAATATGGATTAATAAGAAATTCTTTATTTGGAATTTATTGGTTTCAATAAGGTATTCCAAATCAAATGTTTAATTTGGTTTTATCAGTTTGAATTCGTTTTTATGCGGCATAAAACTGCTTATTTCAATTGCGTTTAATATGGAAGTACTGAATAAAAATTATCATGGAACGAATTGGTTTCAATATGGATTAATAAGAAATTCTTTATTTGGAATTTATTAGTTTCAATAAGGTATTCCAAATCAAATGTTTAATTTGGTTTTATCAGTTTGAATTAGTTTTTATGCGGCATAAAACTGCTTATTTCAATTGCGTTTAATATGGAAGTACTGAATAAAAATTACCATGGAACGAATTGGTTTCAATATGGATTAATAAGAAATTCTTTATTTGGAATTTATTGGTTTCAATAAGGTATTCCAAATCAAATGTTTAATTTGGTTTTATCAGTTTGAATTAGTTTTTATGCGGCATAAAACTGCTTATTTCAATTGCGTTTAATATGGAAGTACTGAATAAAAATTACCATGGAACGAATTGGTTTCAATATGGATTAATAAGAAATTCTTTATTTGGAATTTATTGGTTTCAATAAGGTATTCCAAATCAAATGTTTAATTTGGTTTTATCAGTTTGAATTCGTTTTTATGCGGCATAAAACTGCTTATTTCAATTGCGTTTAATATGGAAGTACTGAATAAAAATTACCATGGAACGAATTGGTTTCAATATGGATTAATAAGAAATTCTTTATTTGGAATTTATTAGTTTCAATAAGGTATTCCAAATCAAATGTTTAATTTGGTTTTATCAGTTTGAATTAGTTTTTATGCGGCATAAAACTGCTTATTTCAATTGCGTTTAATATGGAAGTACTGAATAAAAATTACCATGGAACGAATTGGTTTCAATATGGATTAATAAGAAATTCTTTATTTGGAATTTATTGGTTTCAATAAGGTATTCCAAATCAAATGTTTAATTTGGTTTTATCAGTTTGAATTAGTTTTTATGCGGCATAAAACTGCTTATTTCAATTGCGTTTAATATGGAAGTACTGAATAAAAATTACCATGGAACGAATTGGTTTCAATATGGATTAATAAGAACTTCTTTATTTGGAATTTATTAGTTTCAATAAGGTATTCCAAATCAAATGTTTAATTTGGTTTTATCAGTTTGAATTAGTTTTTATGCGGCATAAAACTGCTTATTTCAATTGCGTTTAATATGGAAGTACTGAATAAAAATTATCATGAAACCAATTGGTTTCAATATGGATTAATAAGAAATTCTTTAATTGGAATTTATTGGTTTCAATAAGGTATTCCAAATCAAATGTTTAATTTGGTTTTATCAGTTTGAATTAGTTTTTATGCGGCATAAAACTGCTTATTTCAATTGCGTTTAATATGGAAGTACTGAATAAAAATTATCATGAAACGAATTGGTTTCAATATGGATTAATAAGAAATTTTTTATTTGGAATTTATTGGTTTCCATAAGGTATTCCAAATCAAATGTTTAATTTGGTTTTATCAGTTTGAATTAGTTTTTATGCGGCATAAAACTGCTTATTTCAATTGCGTTTAATATGGAAGTACTGAATAAAAATTATCATGAAACGAATTGGTTTCAATATGGATTAATAAGAAATTCTTTAATTGGAATTTATTGGTTTCAATAAGGTATTCCAAATCAAATGTTTAATTTGGTTTTCTCAGTTTGAATTAGTTTTTATGCGGCATAAAACTGCTTATTTCAATTGCGTTTAATATGGAAGTACTGAATAAAAATTATCATGAAACCAATTGGTTTCAATATGGATTAATAAGAAATTCTTTAATTGGAATTTATTGGTTTCAATAAGGTATTCCAAATCAAATGTTTAATTTGGTTTTATCAGTTTGAATTAGTTTTTATGCGGCATAAAACTGCTTATTTCAATTGCGTTTAATATGGAAGTACTGAATAAAAATTATCATGAAACGAATTGGTTTCAATATGGATTAATAAGAAATTTTTTATTTGGAATTGATTGGTTTCCATAAGGTATTCCAAATCAAATGTTTAATTTGGTTTTATCAGTTTGAATTAGTTTTTATGCGGCATAAAACTGCTTATTTCAATTGCGTTTAATATGGAAGTACTGAATAAAAATTATCATGAAACGAATTGGTTTCAATATGGATTAATAAGAAATTCTTTAATTGGAATTTATTGGTTTCAATAAGGTATTCCAAATCAAATGTTTAATTTGGTTTTCTCAGTTTGAATTAGTTTTTATGCGGCATAAAACTGCTTATTTCAATTGCGTTTAATATAGAATTGCTGAATAAGAATTTCCACGATGCGATTGGTTTCAATACGGATTCAATAAAAAATTTCATTCATGTCCGTTATCCTAAATAATGCAGATTTCTTGAGCTCCTTATTTTAAGAAATTATTGCATAAAACAACACGGCGTCTTAAGTTATTAAAATAAAATATATACCTAAACATTAATAATGTAAGGGTTATTCTTTCGTACTGAACTGAGTGAACAATCTGAAAATTGTCAGTTCATTCACGATTGTGCGTATTGTTTCGACATCGGTCACTTCTAACAAACTGATTAAAATTCCTACCCCCGTTGCCGCTTACTGATCAACCTCTAGGTACCGGTTAGTTCGTTCAGTTAACAGTTAACCTCTAAAAGTATTGAGAGATAATAATTGGCATATGATTTCGAATCAAACCAATAAATTGTAAAAGTTTAAAACATGGATAATAATATCATGGAAGAAATAATTTTCCAGTTTTCAGAGCAGATTTGGTTGTTTTCGAGGTTAAGTGAAAGACAATCACAAAAAAGATGATCTTTCGGTTTCGCCAAATATTCAGTTCAGTATAATCACATTCAGTTTAATCACATTCACTTGTTCAGACCAATCACTACGAAAGAATAACCCTATAGATAGGTGAGGTCATTGTCTTTATAAAGACAACTACTACTTTGTTTTTTGTGTTTTGAAAAAATAGTTATGATTTTCTTACCGTATCCACTGTTGCCGATAACATGCTTAAACATAATATTATAATGTTATAGCTGCTCAGATTTTACAACATATTATGTTACGTCACCAAGAAAAAAAGGTCAATTGTTGGCCAATTTAGTATATAAAAAATCCTAGTACAGATTCATTAAATTCATCTTACAGTACAAATTTAGTACCAGATTTAGTGCAAAATTGTAATAATAATTATTATGTTACAACCGGCAACGCTGACCATTTACTAATACTCAGTGTTGCCGAGGTATAGTCTTCACTATTACCAAAGACATTAATCTTTGATATTACCTACCTATATACATAATTATATACATAGTAATTTTTACTAACGCACAGATAGGTATTCAAAATTTAATTACATTTTTTACATAAGAAAAGATGGCAAAGTATATCCAAAGAGTCACAATTGCGTTGGCATGAACATACATTTGCTCCTGGTTTTGCCTATGACATGATAACTAAATAAATAAAAAAATAACTAATAAGAAAAAAACTAAAATTGAAATAATGGACAACCTGTAAAATATATCACCATTTATATTTTAGTTTATAATAAATATCTCAAATATATATGAATATTTTATTAAGAAAATCGCGACAAAACTGCGGATTTGACGTAAATCTGGCAACTAGTAAGTAGGTATAGTGGTTTATGCTTGACGCTTGTGAATAGTTCAGAGTTCAGTGTTGCCGATTGCAGCTGACTTCTGACACGGTATAGAATTATATCATAGTATATTTCAAAATTATTCTAGAATGGGTGAAGACATGAATATTAATACAATCACATCCAGAAGTGTGTGTGAATACAACATGTATGTCGTCATAACTCAATTTTGGTAGCTTATTTAATACCTACTATTCTCTATCTATAACAATAATAGCGTATATTTATATACCTATTATCTATTATTATATTAATTGCTATGGCGCATATTTTGTTATTGCCTTTATATAAAAAGTCAAAATATCTAAATGTAATTAAAACATCTGTTGCAATCTCTATGTCGTCATTATATATATATTCCAGAAAACAATAAAAAACTATCGTCAACTGAATAAACTCATGCATAATAATCAAACAAAGTCTGTAATAATCTTGATTTTGTAATTGTCGAATAAAATATGTTACAATTTGATAATTCCCTATGACAACACTGCTGCGGTACAATTTCAATCTAGTACGAAAAAAAAAGCATGCGAACCACAAAACATACCCCCTGTTTTGTGATGCGAACAACACTGGCCACACACAAACAACACGTGTTTTGTTATGGCGTCGGTTTATGTTTTGTTTTTCATTATCAATAATATGTTAATTACTCTATCTCAATTGTGTAATAAAATAAGTGTAAATGCTAACCTAAATATATATTATAATATCTTTCATCTATGACTATCTAACAGCATAAAATAACTAAATAACTTTGTGTTGTGTGTTGTGTTTTGTTAACGACTGTGATAAAAATGCTTATCTCAGATTCCTTGATGATGATATAGTACAGGAGATTGGATTGGATTGGATCACCGATGATATAAAAAACTTACAAACCTTTGTATTTTATATATTGAAGGTATTTTTGCTAGTTTTATTATTGATTACTTTTTAAATTTATATTCGTCTGTAAATCTAAATAAATCATGTTGTTTTAGACGATATTGATGCTCTGAAAACGCAGATAAGCGAAAAAAACGCAGATAAGGGAAAAGCGAATTAAAATGTTAAACCCAGAGGAAATTCTGAAAGAAAATTCACGAAAGCCAATGAGACTAAATAATTTGAGGGAACAACTGAAAGCAACAAATGAGTTATTAAATGTTCAATGGTTGCAAAAAATGTCTTCGACGTTGTTTCAAAACTAAGTAAGAGTGAAATCATATTATTTAGCTTTATCCATCTAGTACTTAGTAGTTTATAAAATGTTTGCTTGCTATTTTTGTAGAAACTGTGTTCTTGGTCCTTACCAAGAACACAGTTTCTCCTTAGAAGGTAGCTTTGGTATTTTGAAAACCGTATAATTTTGAACGTTCAAGTATCATTGATATCATGACTAAAATAGAACTTTTGGGTTCTCACTTGCTACCGTTTTATAGGTTTCATTATGATCATGAGGCAGATTTTCCTTATGACACAAAGTTAAAAAAACCAATTCAGGAAGTTTATTTTATTTCCACACCAATAATTTAATTTATTATTATTTGCAATGTTTTTAAACAAATTTTGTATTCAGTGCGATAAGAAGTCTGCCGTTGTTCTATGATTCTTATACGTTTGCAATTTAAGGTTTTGTTTGTGGACTTATTTGTTGTTCTTTCTATATTTCAATATTAATCTTCAAGTACATTTCTGTCTCATCCACCTAATTATAATATCTTTTATTCAGTCTGGAAAATTAACAAGAACCCTGTCCGAGGACATTACAATGTTTGTATTGTAAATACTTACGTTTTACCATTTAAACTCTGAAATGCTCCCCAGTACAGGTTCTGCATTGAAATGTGAATGTTTAATTGTTAGGTTTTCCAGCATTAGGTTGCTGCAGGCCAATGATGAGTGTATTATACTCTCGAAACGTGTCTCTATAAAGGCGTTAATATAAAACATATTTGTGGTGACATTTGTTTTTTACTTTGCTATTAAAATTGTACACCGCTCGCTGTAAGAATGGCCTATTTATTCAAATTTTATTTCTGTTTGGGCATATTTAGATGGCATATCTGAAGCCAATACATGGAACTGATTCGTTTTGCATTTTCAGATATTACAACATTTTATTTAATTAAAAAAGGGACTGATGAATTCGTCATGCGTACCCAGTTATCAAAAGTAAATACCTGGATTGGGATAAAGGTATCCGATATTAATAGGGCGCCCCGGCAGAGCTGTGGTAAGTACCAATTAAATAAAAGGATTGTTTATGTAATGAACTGCTTAACAGTATTTTCATAACTGATATTTTAATATTCCAATGTCTAACTTTTCCACAAAAAGTTAGTCATGGACTTGAAATTTTTTTTAGATGGGATGAAAAATAATTCAAAGAGAATACGGAAACCTCTGAAGAAATAAACGTAGAGAGTGAAGATATTTTAGACAATAAGACATGAGGAACGGAAAGTTAGTATTATTCAATAACAATTTTATGTTATAATTTTTTCTATAAAAAAAGTCCTAACATCTTTTTTTTTTTTATTAGTATTTTATAGTCGACAAAAATATTGGGTTTACTTTTTATCCGTTTTATACACTTTTCACGGGATTCTCTAAGGCACTCATTTTATATCGCGTATGTAGACCAAGTTTACTATGTGGCTATGTGGTGTATCTGCTGTCTTCAGGCAAGCCCAGTAAGATTTTTAGGTAGTTATGTTTTTTTTTATTTTGCCAAAAGTTCAGAACTTAGAAATGTTCAGTAGTATGGTTTACCAAATTTGGTTCAACAAGTACTTATTTACGTATAAAATGACCTAAAACACTTATTTATGATAACATTCCAAAAATAATTTTCATTAAACTTAGCCGCGCAATATATTATGGAGCCCTAAAACTTTAATAGCTACTTATTTAGTTCACAATATATATCTTCTAAAACATTTCCATAATCAGATTATTATTGAAACCCAAGACAAGACGTCTTTAAACTTCTTTACGCCTACGCCAGTGTGGTGATTTTAAAAGACTAGACACTTGCCTGATATAAATTAAATAATTAGGTATATTATGATTATTAATTTCGCGTAAAAATTTAGTATTCATCATTTTACATAATATATGTATGACAAAAAATATATGTTAGCTCAAAGAACTATTAATATGTTCTAAATAAAACATAATTGAATTATGATTTTGATATCTTTGTTTTTGTATGTACCTAATGTTAATGATTACAGTTTCTACTTACGAAACATGTTTTGCTACCGTTTTTATGTCATTTGATATAACTGACGTTGTTTGTGTTATTACTATACTACTACTACTATACTGTGAGAATAAACTATTTTATTAATTGTAATTATTAGACAATTAAGCACACGTCTTACCACTTCATTTCAAATCACTTTTATTTTATTTTCAAGTGATGTTGACAAGCATTTTAGTTCTCTTTTGAAGATGCTAACATTGTTAACAAAACGCGCCTATACATTAAAAAAATTGTTTGGTGAAGTGATAAAACGTACTTGTTTCTACTCATCGATTAAGTATTATTAATATTTTATATTTTGTTTTAGGTGAACATTGAGATAAATATTGACATGTAATTTTAAAATAGAAAAAAAGTACATGTAACCGAGTGCAGACTGTTTTTTGCTTCCACAAATCCCAAAGTTATGGTTTTTTAAAACAATAATTCTAGACATATATAAAAAATAATAATAATAAATAAAATTAATTCGACGAAGAGGTAAGTAATTCTATAATACTATAGACCTTAACGTTTTTCAACAAAATTGAAGAGTTATAATTTATTTATAATAATATACAGGGATTTACATTTAAATCCGTTCTAGATTTAAACAGGTTCTAGTGGGCAATCCTGATTGAATCTGATAACTACAAATGAATCCCAATAGCTTTTGCATTTGGATTTGCTTATAAAACCATATTAAATCCGTTCTAAATGTAAACAGGTTCTATTGGGCAATCCTGATAGAAACTGATAACTACAAATTAATCCCAATAGCTTTTGCATTTGGATTTGCTTATAAAACCATATTAAATCCGTTCTAGTGGGCAATCCTGATTGAATCTGATAACTACAAATTTATCCCAATAGCTTTTGCATTTGGATTTGCTTATAAAACCATATTAAATCCGTTCTAAATGTAAACAGGTTCTATTGGGCAATCCTGCTAGAATCTGATAAATACAAATTAATCCCAATAGCTTTTGGATTTGCTTATAAAACCATATTAAATCCGTTCTAAATGTAAACAGGTTCTAATGGGCAATCCTGATTATATCTGATAAATACAAATTAATCCCAATAGCTTTTGCATTTGGATTTGCTTATAAAACCATATTAAATCCGTTCTAAATGTAAACAGGTTCTATTGGGCAATCCTGATAGAAACTGATAACTACAAATTAATCCCAATAGCTTTTGCATTTGGATTTGCTTATAAAACCATATTAAATCCGTTCTAAATGTAAACAGGTTCTATTGGGCAATCCTTATAGAAACTGATAACTACAAATTAATCCCAATAGCTTTTGCATTTGGATTTGCTTATAAAACCATATTAAATCCGTTCTAAATGTAAACAGGTTCTATTGGGCAATCCTGATAGAAACTGATAAATACAAATTAATCCCAATAGCTTTTGCATTTGGATTTGCTTATAAAACCATATTAAATCCGTTCTAAATGTAAACAGGTTCTATTGGGCAATCCTGATAGAATCTCATAAATACAAATTAATCCCTATAGCTTTTGCATTTGGATTTGCTTATAAAACCATATTAAAACGTTCTAAATGTAAACAGGTTCTATTGGGCAATCCTGATAGAAACTGATAACTATAAATTAATCCCAATGGCTTTTGTATTTGGATTTGCTTATAAAACCATATTAAATCCGTTCTAAATGTAAACAGGTTCTAGTGGGCAATCCTGATAGAAACTGATAACTACAAATTAATCCCAATAGCTTTTGCATTTGGATTTGCTTATAAAACCATATTAAATCCGTTCTAAATGTAAACAGGTTCTATTGGGCAATCCTGATAGAAACTGATAACTACAAATTAATCCCAATAGCTTTTGCATTTGGATTTGCTTATAAAACCATATTAAATCCGTTCTAAATGTAAAAAGGTTCTATTGGGCAATCCTGATAGAAACTGATAACTACAAATTAATCCCAATAGCTTTTGCATTTGGATTTGCTTATAAAACCATATTAAATCCGTTCTAAATGTAAACAGGTTCTATTGGGCAATCCTGATAGAATCTGATAAATACAAATTAATCCCAATAGCTTTTGCATTTGGATTTGCTTATAAAACCATATTAAATCCGTTCTAAATGTAAATAGGTTCTATTGGGCAATCCTGATAGAAACTGATAACTACAAATTAATCCCAATAGCTTTTGCATTTGGATTTGCTTATAAAACCATATTAAATCCGTTCTAAATGTAAACAGGTTCTATTGGGCAATCCTGATAGAAACTGATAACTACAAATTAATCCCAATAGCTTTTGCATTTGGATTTGCTTATAAAACCATATTAAATCCGTTCTAGATGTAAACAGGTTCTAGTGGGCAATCCTGATTCATACTAATTATTTCAAATATGTTTTTAATTTGGAATTGCTGTTTCAAATACACACTATGAACCGTATTAATCCATATTAAATTTTTTTTTATATGGTTCTATCTGGCATTTTCAACAGGGCGACTTTGCAATGATTTGTTGGATAAATTGTACTGCATAATTACAAAATTAGCCAAGCCTTCCTTAAAATTAGTTTTAACAAAGTCAATGAAATCTTCTTTATTGAAAGGTCTGTTCGAAAGTTCCGATGATTCCGAAATTCTGTCAAACTTTCTCTTAAGGTTCTTCACCTCCAGTCTCAAGGCTTTTTTTCTTGGAGATTGCTCAGACATGCCTGGAGATGTTTGCAGTTGTTCTGTAATTGAGAATTTCATCTAATACATGAAGATAGAATTTGTAGTTAAAAGTAACTTACTATCTAAAGGGTTTTTTTCCAAATGCAGGTCATCAAAAACCAGAGAAGATCCATCCGAAATCATGCCTGACGTCGATGGTTGTGGCGAATCGGCGCGCACTTAAATTAAATTAATTAAATATGTACATACGACTGACACAACATTCATTAAACATTTACCTTGTTTGCTAGCCACCTTTTTAAAAATAGTTGGTATGGCTTCATTTTTCAGCTTGCTGTTGCCAAAACCGGCAAACATTTTCTTCTCAAAATGTTCGCTACAAACTTTGCGGTTAGACACTTTCTCCGGTTCGGTCGACATCAAGTCTAACCTGCCAATGTTTTCCAACCATTGAAGTTGCCTTTAAAATTATTTACAAAATAGCTAAAACATGCAACTTTTTGTGTAGGTACATACATACCTTATTGGATCACTCGGAATTCTGAAATAACTTATTAAGTTTCCAGTTTTGCGGCTGTTGTTGTCACAACCGTTAACACTACAAGAATTTGGCATTGTCTTTCACCAAAGATTTACTTATGTACACAATTATTGATCTATGCTTTCAGTAACACTTATTAAATATACACTATTACACTACTGTTCTTAAAACTAGAATTAAATAAATCTTATAACCAAATAACTAATAAAAATGGAAAAACGTTGAAAACTTTTTAGAAAATGAAATAAACGAATGTAAACAATCATTAATATTCGTCCATATTGGAATTTTACCCAATTTGACAGCTTGCGCACAAAATCGCGCGAACGAACACTAAATCCCACCGAAATCGTCAAGTCAAACTTCTGGTTAGCTAGCTTTCTTATTCTATGGTTATAGTATGCCTGTAGCGCTATTCTGTACACGTTTCCGAGAGCCGTCGGTATCGGTAATTCTCACTTACCGACAGCCATCGGCAAGTCGCTTCGTGCGGCATTCTGTATGCTCTAATACCGACCGATATCGGTAATTTGAGTCGACAAAGATCGGTATCTCACCGTGTCCTCGTTCACCCCACGGTGGACGTTACCGATATTTGTTGAGCGATTATTGGATCATTATTGATGTTTTGGTTGGAATTGCGGATTATTATTTAAGTATATTTGGACTATATAGAGTGATTTTACAGTGTAGTGTCTAGATAAGAATTATTAGATACCTATGTAGTTAAGTTTCGGTGTCAACATATTATAATATTTTTTTGATTCTTCTTAAAACGCCATTACATGTTAGGTATTTTAATTGACAGTGCTTTATTGGCTTATTGTTTAAAACACATTCTAATTTACAAACCAATGCATTTTGCACAATTTTCTTGCAGACATCTTACATTCAAACTTAAAACGTCGCACAAATTACAAATGACGCACAACAAAATATTTGTTATTTGTTTACAAATATATCACCGTTCATTGGCTGAACGTACCGATTCGATTGATGTCACTTGCAAGCCGACACTTGACGGTTGCATTTCCGACTGTCGGTAACCGTGGTATACAGAATAGCGTCGTTTTGATTAAATCGGTCGCGCAACCGTTGGATGTCGGAAACATACCGATACCGACGATTGTCGATACAGTATACAGAATAGCGCTACTGTTCTAGATCACTGACGGCACAATTTGGTAGTAGGTACCTATTGGGTGATAGGTATGGGGCGCTGGAGTTGGGGTATTGGATTAAAATTGGATTAAAAAAAGATTTTGTGTATGAATTGAACTCGTGTGCGCTAGACCATACCACCCAAATGTTTGAAAATTGGTATATGTTGTAGACATGAAGGTGAACAAAGTTTATTTTTTATTATAATGTATTCTTAATGTCGACTACAGCTTCAACATTTCTTTAAAGATGAAGGTAATAAAACAAGTTTTTGCTATAGGTATGTATTCTAGAATTCCCTATCGTAAAATGTTCCAACAGGAATTACTTAATAATAATAATAAATAATAATAATGTGTTTGCTTTGTATTAATAATAATCTAATAATGTAAAAGCAATTTTTGAAATTAAATTTTCTATAAAATTGAACAAATTTCAAATACCTTATTTAATAATTTCGATAATCGATGTAGTTTGAGGCATGCCAATGTCTTTTTCACCTTTATAGACAATTTTGTATTTTCTTGTACTAAACTGATCTAAATTTTTGATTAATACAGGTGTCATTCGCTTTGGAAGAAAAACATTTATTCCCACGTCTAATGTAACTAGGGATTTATTTTCAAAATCTTGGTTTTAAAAGCAGCGTTTGTAATCATATAGGCTTTGTCTAACTCCAACTCGCTCATTTTGTGGATTTAGGATGTTCAATCAACGCTGCATTATTAATATTTTTTAAGCCCATGATTATAAAACATTCTTTTATTCTCCATTTGAGGTTCCTGTAGAAAGGTGATCGATACACGCAACATGTACGATAAGTTGCAGTATCGAGGCAACAAATCATACAATGAAAATGTCAACTAAAATGAATATGAGCTTTATACAGTTGATGTTTGCCAGTAGAATTGAACCAGTTTGATATCTGACTATCTTCTTTCCACTCAAAGATCCAAATGGTCAATTTACTAATGATCGGTCGGAAAGTCTTAGAGTCTTATTACAAACTCACTTTCCAGGGTCGCGAATCTGTGAACGAACTCCAGCAGCTACAGGAACGGCAAGGGTACCATATAGACCCAACCGCTCTGGTAAAAAACTAGCGGGAAAAATATTCACAAAAAATCGCATAGAATGGGCGATAAACAGTTTCCAACCTTTCAAATCACCAGGTATGGACCGAATTTTTCCGGCCCTCCTCCAGAAAGGTCTGGAAATACTGCAACCATCGTTGCAAAGGTTTTTCAAAGCAAGCCTTATCCTCGGCCATCTTCCCAAAGCTTGGAGGGAAACTAGAGTAGCTTTTATACCGAAAACAGGACGCCGTCCAAAGGATGACCCTAAGTCCTACAGGCCTATTAGTTTAACCTCCTTTCTACTGAACATTATGGAAAAGATAATAGACGAATACCTAAGAAGCGAAACTTTAAATAGGAAACCGCTTCACAAAAGGCAATTCGCCTACCAAGCGGGAAAATCTACGATTAATGTCCTGCACCGCTTAGTAAAATACATCGAGAAGTCATTTAATGCAAAAGAAGTATCCGTATGTGCCTTTATCGATATAGAGGGTGCTTTTGACAATACCTCACATGAATCCATCAGTAGAGCACTAGAAGAAAGGAGTGTAGACTCCTCACTGTTGAAACGGATTCAGGCAATTTTGAAAGACCGTGTCATTACGGCTTAAATAGGAGAAGTGTCTCTAACAGTGACAGCGGCTAGGGGATGCCCACAAGGCGGTGTATTGTCCCCTCTTCTATGGTCACTAGTGCTGGATCAATTCATTTCAAAAATGGATAGGGCAGGCTTTACTCTGCAAAGCTACGCCGACGACATTGTTCTCACAGTTAAGGGAAAACACACATCGGTTATATCCAACCGCATGCAAATTGCATTAAACAAAATTAAAAACTGGTGCGACGCTGAGGCATTGAATATAAATTCGAAAAAAGCAGTGAGCAAATTTGCCTTTCGGATAAAGTCAAATACCTGGGAGTAATCCTGGATAAACGACTAATCTGGAATCAGCATATAGAGAAAACCATATCGAAAGCCACAGCGGCCATTTGGACGTGTCACAGGCTACTCGGTAGGACTTGGGGGCTAAAGCCAAAGCTCACATACTGGGTGTACCAAACAGTCATCAAACCCATGGTTACACACAAACATACATAGTATGGTGGCCAAAAGTTAATATTAAGCATACACAATGCCGTCTTCAAAAGTTGCAACGGCTTGCATGTTTAGGAATAACAGGGGCAATGCGAACTTGCCCCACAGCAGCGATGGAAACGTTGCTGCATCTAATACCTTTGCCTGTCCTAGTCAAAAAAGAGGCAGCAATTAGCGCTCTGAAACTGGCACAGGTAATGGAATACAAATCTGGCGATCTAGAGGGACACATGGGAATCCTGAATCTAATACCTTTGGATTCAGGAAGAAAACCGTCGGACGCTTTGCCACGCAAACATGATTTTGAAATCCCATTTGAAGTGGTCATTGGAGACCGTCAAAAATGGCTAAATGGGGAACCACGTTTCCCAGAAATCGCATCCGTCTGGTATACGGACGGTTCAAAAGGAATAGAAGGGAACACAGGCATGGGAGTATACGGGCCTAATTGCAGGCTCTGTGAATCTCTCGGGAAAAGTCCCACTATATCCAAGAGATCAACGCTATTAATCGTTGGGCTCAAGAATACCTGCAGAGAGGCATCCCGGAACGGCAGATCAATATTATGTCAGACAGTCAAGCTGCGTTAAAAGCACTGAGGTCTTACACCTTCACGTCAAGCTAGCATGGGAATGCAAACAGACCCTAAAGCAACTGGCAGCTCAGGGGAAAAAGATTACTCTGACATGGGTGCCAGGACATGAAGGCATAGAGGGGAACGAAGCGGCGGACCAACTTGCAAAAGAGGGCGCAAAAGCTCCGTTCTGCGGCCCGGAACCCATCTTTGGCCTTCCAAAAAGCCATATGATGGAAGAACTTCGGAGATGGGAAAAAGAACAACTTAAGTCCTACTGGAGAAACACTCCAGGTCTAAGACAATCAAAAAGGTTTATCAAACCTTCAGAGGCCAACGCAGGGAAGCTTATCCAACTGGATAGAAGCGACCTAAGGCGAATTACAGGCCTTTTTACGGGACACCACCCAGTGAAGTACCATCTCAAAAAGATGGGCTTAACCGAGGACGACACTTGTCGGTTTTGCGAAGACGCAACAGAGACAACAGAATACGTGCTCTGTGCATGCATGGCACTTTTCTGCAAAAGGCTGAAACACCTTGGAGAGGTGACGCTAACACCCGACGAGGCAACGAATTTAGCCCCCAGAGAAATCATCAACTTCATGAAAAGTGTGGGACAGCTGGACAATCCATAGATTAGAGTCATTCACAAAAGATCTTCTGCAGGTCGAATTGAGGGGAGGCCAAACCGCCTAAACGACTCCGATAAAACAATCTGCAATCTTCTTTCCAGGTTTGGAAACAGGTTAAACATAAAATTATTGACCAATTGGTTAACGTTTCATTCAACAGTCGGCCGGTAAGGTGATGGCGTCTGTATTTTGGGATGCGAACGGAATAATATTCATCGACTACCTCCAAAAAGGAACCACCATCAACTGCGATTGTTACTGTGCACTTGTGTATCGATTGAAGTTTGAAATCGCAAAGAAATGGCCACATTTGGAAAAGCAAAAAATGTTTTTTCACTAAGACAATGCATCGATGAAAACTATGGCAAAATTTAATTAATTGGTCTTCGAATTGCTTACCCACCCACGGTATTCTCCAGATTTACCCCCCAGCGACTTTTCCTGTTTTCAGATCTTAAGAGAATGCTTGCTGGAAAGAAACTTAATGAAGTAATCGCTGAAACTGAGGCCTATTTTGATGAGAAAGAGAAATCGTACCATAAAAGTGGTATCGAAAAGCTGGAAAACTTGACTTCATGTACGTTAGTAGTGAGAACTTTTTATTAATCGTGAACTATTACCCTTGCGGGATTTCCCAGTCATCTTGTGGTAGTCTTATCTATGACAAAAGTCATTGAGGGTTGTAAAAAAAATAAAAAAAAAAATCAAAAAAAATTCAAAAAAAAATTAAAGAAAAAATTCCTAAAAATACTGTAAAACTTAAAAAAAAATATACAAAAAACTTCAAATTAAAATTTTTTTTAAACATTTTTTCACCACCCTGTGTACTAATTTTACCTTTTGTGTGCGGTAGCTGTCATAGTTTATATGACATTTGGAATAGTGATATTTATAAAAGGAACGTAGTGTGTGTGAAGTGAGTCATATTTTTAAAGATTAATACTTTTTAAATAGAATTTACGAATGGGTACGTTATTCTTACATACGATTGTGACTAAAAATATACGAAATTGCTTGTCCCATATGTTTTGCTAAGAATATAATCATGATAATAGGTTTAAAAAAAATCGACACATTCCAATATAGTTGCACCTCTAGTTTCACGTCATAATTTGGTTTTGGTAATATGTTTTTACTAACACGACAGACAAATTGCTTTTGTCAAATAGTTTATTATTATTTTCTTTGTTTACATTAATAGTCTAAAACCTTTCGGCATTATTTTCATGTTTAAGATCAATTTCTATCAATATGTTGTATATTGTAGTGTTATAAAATAGTTATTCCATATAGTTGTAGTAAATGTAGAAGTTGTCATTGTGTATTTGAAGTAATATTACTGAAAAAGTGTTAATAACCTAAAGTGACAGTGTCATGAGAGCCGTCAGATGGATGGATGTGATCATATGTTTGTCAATAACCTAAGTCAGATGGATGGGAAATAGTTGATATCTCCCTCTGCGTCGCACACAAAATGAACTTTTGTAGATGTAATTAAATTAATTAATAAAATAGTGTGGCCGCATTAAATCCCTTTGAAAAGTACCCTTGGGATACAGCAACAAACAAATTTTCTATATAGACAGCCCTGCGGCTGCACCTTTGGTGCAGCACTATCAGATTTTATGAGGATTAATTTGCGGTTGTGAATAAACTCTCGGGTAAAACGGGACAACACGAGATATCTAGTTTAAAAAATGTGATTTTTTCAGACAATGGACCTCCATTTAACAGTTTCGAATTTCTAAGTTTCGCGAATAAATATTGTATAGATTTAAAAACATCTAGTCCTATGTATCCACAAAGTAATGGATTAGTGGTACGAACAATTCAAACCATAAAGGGTTTATTTGTGAAAGCATACAATAATCGAGATGATCCATTTTTAACCATTCTTGACTACAAATCAACACCGAAAAACGACACTCCAGCACCGTGTATGTTATTAATGGGGAGGAAATTGAGGACATTGTTACCTATTAAAGCTGATTTATTAAAACCTACGTATCCAACAGGGAATATCCAAAGAAAACTAAAATTACAAAAGTCCAAACAAAAGAAATATTTTGATCAAGGAACCAAAACCCTTCCAGAATTGAATATTGGTCAACGAGTCATGATCCAGAAAAAAATACGAAATTGGGAACCAGGTATAATTTCGGCTCAAAATGGACCTAAAGATTACATGGTTCAAACGAATAATAATGAGTATAGGCGCAATAAACACTATATTGTCACGGGTACAGATTCCAAAATTATTAATAAATAAATATAAATTATAAATAAATAACAAACCCCAGATGTTCGATGGAAAAATACAAAAATATTAATTTCATGTTTATTCTAGTTTATCTAGAGAAATAAGTTTAGTTGTGTCCTAATGTTAAACTAATAGTATGAAAACCTGAAGGCAGTAAAAATGTGAACCATAGTGCAACTTGACCGTATGTGGTCTCTTATATTTTAATGTAAGTCATATTATTTGTATTCTATTATTATAACTCTATATTCTCTAATTTAAGTTTCATCATTTTGTAAACTCTTCTCAACTTCAACTGTTAATAAACTTAGTCTATTTAAACTGGGTATTCGGTGTTTCAATCTTTTATATAAGGTCCTTATTTTCAATGCCCTCGTAGTTCACGTTAAACCTAAACGTGATAATATTATGCCACAGAAAACACCTAGCTTAGTTCATCCTGAACCCAACCAAGAAGACCCTGTACAGAATGATAAAAACGATGATTCACAAGAAGTCGATGTTCAAGATGAAATACGCACTAGATCAGGAAGACTGGTAAAGCCCCCTATAAAACTTGATCTTCAATAAATAGCTTTATAAATCAATTAATGATTTATTTCATTATTTATGTTTATAATATTTCTAGTTTTTGAATATTCAACTTTTCTTAAAAAGGGGCGTGTAAGATATTATAAAACGTTTGGCAACAGTAATAGAACGGTCCGAGAATTTCTCAAACAGTCCGAGAACTGTCCTAGAACGGTTCTAATTTCCAAACCCGAATAAAGCTATAGAAAGAGTAGAATGGGGATGAAGGATTTTTTTTTAGGTAGATAGGATCTGAGTATTATAAATAAAATGATAATAAAAAATAGAAATGTTTTGTGTTTGTTATTTTTGTGGTTTTATTTACAATTTTTTGTTATGAAGTATTTAGTGGAATCCTGAAAAAATTGAAAACAACAAAAATAGCTTATCAATTTGGGTCACACTGCCTGCCGATCACCACTGGCACTAATGCCGTCCACTATATGTTATTTTACGCACTGCATGGCACTTGTTCTGATTTTTAGAAATCCGACCTTAACTTAACCCTGTTTTCGTTGAAGATTAAGAGTGAATAAGAGTTTTATTATAATTAATTAGTACATAAATGCTGCCTCAAACTCAAATTTTTCTCAAATATCTTTTGATATTTTTTTATGTTTTAACATACGAGTTTTAAAAACTATACGGGATGCAACTATATACGAACAATGTTGGCATTCATAAATATTATTCGTAATTGTGGCATTTCAGGTTTTATTATCAGTATGATTTTTTGCTATATGACAATCAAGACTCTGTTTGATTTTAAATCCTTTCTTACACATTGTACAAACATACGGTTTATTATTGCTATGAGTTAATAAATGTTTTTTCAAATTGTTTTTAATGTAAGTAAAATATGCACAATGTGCACAATATAGTTTCTCAAAATATTTTGATATTTCTTTATGTTTTAGCATATGAGCTTTAAAAACTGTACTGGATGCAGCCTTAAACGAACAACGTTGACATTCATAAATAGTATGCGTAATTGTGGCCATTAAGGTTTTATTATCACAATGATTATTTGCTATATGACAATCAAGACTCTGTTTGACTTGAAATCGTTTCTTACATATTGTACAAACATGTGGTTTATTCTTGCTATGAGTTAATAAATGTAGTTTCAAATTTCCTTTATTGTAAGTAAAATATGCACAATGTTCACAATAAAGTTTCTCAAAATCTTTTGATATTTCTTTATGTATTAACATATGCAATTTTAATCTTGTAGTGCTTGCACTTTTGTACGAACAATGTTGGCATTCATACATATTATACGTAATTGTGGCCATTAAGGTTTTATTATCAGTATGATTTTTTGCTATATGACAATCAAGACTCTATTTCATTTTAAATCCTTTCTCACACATTATACAAATATGTGGTTTATTATTGCTATGAGTTAATAAATGTCGGTTCAAACTCCTTTTAGTGTAAGTACAATATGCACAATGTTCACAATAAAGTTTCTCAAAATCTTTTGATATTTCTTTATGTTTTATCATATGCAATTTTAATCTTGTAGTGCTTGCACTTTTGTACGAACAATGTTGGCATTCATACATATTATACGTAATTGTGGCCATTAAGGTTTTATTATCAGTATGATTTTTTGCTATATGACAATCAAGACTCTGTTTGATTTTAAATCCTTTCTCACACATTGTACAAACATGTGGTTTATTATTGCTATGAGTTAATAAATGTCGGTTCAAACTCCCTTTAATGTAAGTAGAATATGCACAATGTTCACAACAAAAATTCTCAAAATCTTTCGGTATTTCTTTATGTTTTAACATATGAACTTTAAAAGTTTTACTGGATGCAGCCTTATACGAACAACGTTGACATTCATAAAGCTTATTCTTACAAATTGTTTTAAACGTACACTGATTGCCGTTAAACCATGTTGCATTTGTTTTCATTGATGTCTCGTTGCCCTCTTTGCAGTTGTATCCAGTCTCCAATAACTGCATCTCTTTCGACATCACAGTCCTATAAAAACATATAAACAACACGTAAAACAACAACCAATAAACATTAATAATAACAATAATCTTTATTGTACATTTAATACCCAATTACAAGACAATATTACCAAAATACAGTATGTTACAGGGTGGGCAAATTTCGATGTTTATACACTGATTAAACTGTTTTAAAAATGCTCATAGAAATATGTATTTGATTTCTTTTTGTTTGGATAAAATAAAAATTACTGATACTTAGGTTAAGTTAAGAACTATAAACTTCAACTTCGTCATTTGTAAAATGTTTATTTTTACAATAAAGCATTTTATTATTATTATTACTTATTTTGAATAAATTTTGTTTCTTTAGAATATGTTCACTTGTTTGAATATCGGCTGTAATTTGTTTGATCAATATTTATTTGAAATAAATAACATCTATTTAACGCAAACAAGAGAATTCATGAATAATACGAATTTTATATCTGTATAAACCAGATTCAAAATAAGTAATCATTTGTTTGAATTAACAAATATTTATTTGTTTTAAGTGGTAAAAAGGAACGGGCACGGGGTTTCCCTTTTTGGCGTGGCAAATACAAAAATAGTCTTGTCTTAGCATAGCGCAGTGAAATAGTGAAGCAGCAGTATTATAGTTATAGTGATTCGCTTGCAGTCTAGTTTTCTAAATTAAGTTATAATATCTATAGGTATTATATAGTTATTCTTATATTAAAAGTAAATAGGTACCTATTATTAATTAGGATAAAAAATGAGTGAGATTACAGCTAAAGAAACTTGAGTTTCTATGGCCCATTTTTGAAGGTTCGTATAATAGATCTTAATATAAAATGTTTAATAAATGTTGTAATATATTACAATATAAATTGTAAAGGTATAATTATCCCATGGAAATACGCACGTCCACTTGGATACCTCTAATTTACATTAAATTTTTGTGTCGTAAAATATAATTAGTTCATTTGACTATTTGTCGCATCGCGTGGTTTTGGAATCATCTTGATACTTATCGTATACCTACCTAGAGGCAACAAATAATTATTTATTCGATTCAAATAAATATGAAATTCAATTAAATAATACATATTTAAATGCTATATTCAAATATCTGAATGCTAATATTTGTGTTTCTAATTTTGTAAAACAAAGAATAGATAAATTGGAACTGATTTTAAGTATTGAAGAAAACCAGATTGACTTCCTCACAAGAAATGTTTTGAAAGATAAAATTCGATTGAAAAGGAAACTTAAGGTAAATAAAATATTCGTAAATAATTTCTAATGTAATTTTAATGAGAAGTAATTTATTAGGAAAAGACAGAAAATTATCAACTCACAAACAAAAAAGCCAGTCAAAAAAATTTGTTCGTGTTGGATCCCACACAATTTGTCAATCTCAGAAAACGAAGCATTTGCGGACATATGTTTATATAGCAAACTGTCATTATTTTTTCATGCAGAATTATCTCCTGTAGTTTGTCGCACTTATTTACTAACACCCTGTATATATTAGATATATGATATGGAGAGCTAAAAATATGTATAACAGCATATTATCATGAATGAAAAGAAAGGACAAACCAGACAATAAAAAACACAGATACGCATTTCAAAATGATTAAATAACACAGAAAACGACACATAAAATACACAAATGTAGCTTAAATACGAACGATTTAAAATATAAGAGATATTCTACATACGAAATCTATTAGGAGTGCATTTACTTTAGACAAGGACCTTGTCTAAGGTATTTACCCATATGGAAATCAGTCTGTTTTAAACGTTCGGGAGTCGCGGCTTAAAAGCATGTAGGCATAAATATAAAAAGTTGAAATATGAATTAAACTAATGGACCAAACGAAAGCCACAAATGCTAGAGTGCATTTCATGGCAATTCGACGTCAAACTTCCAATTTGAAATTGTTTCCGAAAGGAGTTATAGTTCTTGAGAGAGGGCGGCTAAGCATAGATTTTTTAAAGGTATCGCGAAAACTCATTTATCCATTGGAGTGACATAGTTATTTCTCTAATAAGAAGCATTTATTAGCCATACACTGCTGAATTAAATTGCAACCATAGGCGTCCGAACGGTATCAACGGACATTTTAATCAAAACTTTTTTTTCACTAATTTTTCGGGAATTCGGACATAATTCTTAGAAAAGGAAAAAGGAAGTCTAAAATTACTTTTTTGTTGTCCTTAACAAAATAAAGAAATACATTTTTGACTCACCCCGTATATAAATTTAAAGTGTATGCTAAAAATTTCTAAACATTTAAATGTTATTTAAACTGATCTCATATATTAATTTTGAGAGTAAAATTTGAATTTTCTGAGTAATTATCATAAATAATAAGTTGAGAAAGTGAATAGTGCTCATCCTGTATAGAAACTTAACAGATTTTTATATTTGAGCTCTATTTTGAACTGCCATGAACTAAAATAATTTTTGCTGCTACAGTGAAATTAAAATTTCTCAATAAATTAATACGCAAATAAAAAAAAAATAATATACACACCCTGTATAAATACATTTAATGAATTTTTTCGCCTGCCTGCACTTAAACACAGTTAGCGCCCGCTCATTTTATTTTTTTTTTCATAGATGGCGCTACTGTTAGATTTCCAATAATAACGTTAACATCAGTAGTTTTCACTCAATTAAGTTAATGTGCATTCCATCTAGAGGATAAGTTGACAATTAATTGAGAAAGTTTACTTAGGTAGTCGTCTGCCATTCCGCTAAACTCATTTAATTATTTAAAATTGTCCATTATTAATTAGTAATCACTTTTTAATTATTATTGTAGTACCGAAATATACCTAAGATTCTAAAATCAAATTTCTATAGCGTACACGCTCAGATAATAATTTGACAGTTTCTTTCTACATTTAAAATACTCAATGTGAGCCTGTCACATAAGTTTATCTGATCTGAGTTTGTCAAAGGATAACGCCTATTATCATGTACGTCAAAAAATACTCCCATTAATTTCTGTCAAAAACTGTCAGTTCATAACAGTAATAATTAATTATTAAAATAAAGTTCTTTTGGTTTAATATTGTAGTATGAAGAGGCAGGCGAAAAACAGTTGTAAGCACCACTGGCGGTAAAGCCGCTGCAGCCCGTCGCTGTATAGCTGCCCTCGCTCGCTTCGCTCCCTCGTGCGTCTATACAGCGGCGGGCTGCAACGAATGCTTTACCGCCCTTTATACATAATATACTATTTATATTTGGGTTCTCTGCCATGAGTCAAAATGATCACAACAATTTAATTTTTCTTAGTAACTATAATAAATAATTCAAAAATAAATTGAGATCACCCTGTATAGAAATACAACCAATTTTTAGATCTCCATATCATATATGTAATATACAGTGTGAGTCACGAGGAACTGTACATACTTCTACTATAAGTAGAGGCACGTTAGGGGATTATCAAATGATCATTAAAAAATGTCTCCTTGTTTTGATTATTAATATACAGGGTGAATTATAGATCTTGACCAAAACAATGTTTCGTCATATCTTTTTTTTAATGATTAAGTCGATTTATCTCATTTTTTTATAAAAGTGTGTATTGGTGTCTGGCAACTAACTGATATATTCAGAATTGAAAAAATCCAGGTCCGTCTTCGAGAAAATTTGTAGGACTGCTTCATATTCAACACTTCACCCTGTATATGATTTTTCAAACTTCTGATATAAGTTTTTCAAAGGGCATAAATAGACAGTTAGACTTGGGTATTTGAATTTTTTGTTACCCTCACCTCACATTTCCAATTAAAGATACATTTTAGAGCCAAAGTGAAAATTGGCAATAATGAAGTATCTTCCTGTATAATAATGTTTAGTTATTAAAAATAAATCTTCAAAATAAACAAAAATGACACACACTGTGCTTCAGTATGGTAAATACCATAATTTGAATTGATTTGCAGGTCCGGATTGGCATGAAATGAACAAGCCAGGGAAATGTTTATTCATAAATTAAGAAATAAAATAAAAAATAATAACCAACCAATAAAACAGTTTTAACAATGTGGAAAAAAGGAAATAACAATTTAATAAACATTACGATTATAAATCACAACAGCTCATTAACAGAATTATTCACTGTTGCAATATTATCAGAAATGACCCACTGACAATCAGAAAGTCCATTACACATTTAAACGGACCTGGATTTTTTCAATTATTCAGTTAGTTGTCGGACACCAACACACACTTTTATAAAAAAAATGAGATAAATCGACTTAATCATTGAAAAAGATATGACGAAACATTGTTTTGGTGAAGATCCATAATTTACCCTGTATATTAATAATCAAAACAAGGAGACATTTTTTAATGGTCATTTGATAATCCCCTAATGTGCCTCTACTTATGGTAGAAGCACAGTATAATAAATAATACAGTATTCTGACTTTCCGCTTGCGAGCCGTCCTGCGCATTTCGTCGCGCATGCCGCCATTATGGGTTACAACGGCACAATAATCACATAGACGTAGATAAATACCGTTCACTCCTGTGTTCAATATATAGTTCATTGTCGGCATGTACGAGATAAATAAATATTGTGTTTAAATCTAATTCTGTGTTTTGCGTTTTTGGTATAGTGTTCGTGAGAATTAAATGGATTTTATTTTTATTAACGTATCTTATGATTAATACAATGAACAATCAGGGAGGACATGTGTGTGCTGCAAAATGTTGTCCCAATAAGCGGTACACTTGCTCTAAACATTTTTTTCGCTTCCCCACAGATCCTGTTAGATGAGTAATAAGTAAAAATAAAGATGAATACTAGATAATTCTACGTTTATAACAACTATTTGTATAACCGTAAAATGTATATTACGAAATGGCAGTATCTAATATGTTTTTAAACTAAATGAAAGTAAAACATAAACACAAGTTGTCTCGTGGCGAGATAGCATGATAACGCAATCAGCTAGGGGTTATTTTATTGACAATATATATATGGCCCTTGTTTGACTAAAATTGCTGAGAACAGGATTCAGTTGATGCAGAATTCAGGCACACGGCTTGTATGTGGAATTCGTAGGGGTGAAAGAGGCTAGCAATAAGATTAAGGAAATCAGCTGGTTAAGAATGAAACAACGTCGGATTTTCATTCACTAATTTTGACTAATAAAAATCATCAGATGGAAATAGGCGGAATACTTATATAAAAGATTGAAGTTCCGGGGATCGGTGTATGATGTGAATATTCTTCATAAAACTGTCATTACGCCACCGCTAGACTCAACATCGATCTTTGAGCGGTCATTTTCCTATACGGTTTCAAAATATTACAACGCTCTACCGGAGAATAGAAAAAGTTTACAGGGGTTTTCGTTTAAGAGCGCTGTCTGACACGTAATAGAACAAATTAATTTATAAACATAAGCTACCTACTTAATTTGGCCAGCGATGTAAAACTATTTTCAGATAGGTTTAAGCTAAAATATAAGTTACGTTTAGGTTAAGTTAGGAAGCACTGCTTCAACTTTTATAAAAATGTCTTTTTTACTAATAAAGTCTGTATTATTGTTGCGTTTATTATTATTATTATTAAAAATCACCCGATCATGTCAACATTTAACTGATACCACCACTCAAGGCTGTTTTCAATCACTATGACACACCACAAATATTTCTGAAATTGACAGCGATATTATTATGTACTTAAATATATTTACAAAAATGAAAATACAGTACTGTGGTTAGAAACCGAAAACTATAATTATTCTTAGTCAGGACCTGACTTGTAACCCAAAATGGCGGCGGTATACGTCACAGTTTATTTCAAAGTGCCTACGTGGAGTCGGAATGCTGTACTTATTAATGCTGGGGTAGAAGTATGTACAGTTCCTCGTGACTCACCCTGTATGTAGAATTTTTTAGCAGATTCAATGGAGAAACAGTATTTTAACGGTTTCTATATTGGGTCATGTAGTGTTTCTTTATTGGTTAGAAGTTACTGAAAATCCTTTTTCATATTACAGATACACCTTAAACCGAAAACAGAATTATTATGTCCGGGAAAGATTTAAGTAAAAAAGTACCTACTCGATTTAAATATAGCCAGGAAAGAATAAATATTTATTTTACATTTTTAAGTGAAAACTTACAATTTATATAATATGTTCTTTGATATTTTGATAATAAAACACCTGATTATATAGCTTGCAAAAGTTCGTGTTTCTTTAATAGCATTTTAAATTTTCTTTATGGGATTTTCAGTTTCTTTACTGGGGTTTTTGGCATTTTTTGGATATAAAACTTCTATAAAAAATAATATGATATTCTATTGGTTTTACAACTAGCTATAATAAAAGTAAACACATTAGACTATATTTATCATCCAAAAAAACCAATATTTTATATATATTTGAAGGGCCTCAATAGTTGGTGCAAAAATAAAAATTTCCTTAACTGTTTCTTTACTGGTGCTTTCACCCTATATAGTTTTTTTATTATATTACCTAATTATTAATAAAAACATTATGCATATTAACTGTTAGTTTCTTTTTATAAATCATCGTAATATTCAATTCAAAGATATAAAAAGAAACTAAGTAGTCAATATGCATAATGCTTTTATTAATAATTAAGTAATATGATATAAAAAAAAATATTTTCCTCGAAATTGTGAGTTACATCAATTGTAACATCCTCAATAATATTAAGTATAAATATAATACAAATCCACGTACTGTTTCAGACTTCATTCATATACCTATTATGAGACTTACCTTATATTATAATCAGTATCCTCTAAATCTTTACCAATGGTCATATTCTGTAATACATCAGCATCTTCTTCATGTTTAATATTTAATTCTTCAGCTTTAATTTGTAGCGAGCAATCGTAATCAACATTTTCCTCATCAATTTTAATTTTTTGTTCGTCTGCATCATAATTAATTTCATCACTGCGTGTTTCTGTTTTTATAATTATACAGGGTGGTCCAACGAAAAGTTTGCACCTAGCTTTTCTCTTTTTTTTGTAGTCGAATGCGAAAATGCTCGGACACGTCGATTTTTTTCGATCTGCGCCTTTAACCCCCTAGCGGGGGTGAGTAACAACCCTAAAATTTTAAATGGAAAGAGGGGTCTAATGACATATCATTTGAAAGGACACAAAATTGTTTTTCTAATGATACCCTATTTGTCGAATTTTACTAAAACAGTTAATACGAAAACGACTTTAAAGACATTAAGCCGATAATTTTGGTATTAATGAGAAATACAAATAAGTTTTAATTATTGCGAGTGAAAACACCTGCAATCGTTAGTACATTCCAATGTTTGTTAGTTTTAACATTGCTTTTTAAAAAAAGTAAACAAGCTGTTAAATTGATTTATTAAAACGTTACATTAACAAATGTTGAAAATGTGACCCATTTGATTCCATACAATAATACAGATTTTGTTCAAATCTATTTCTAACATTTTGTAGCATATCAGGTGTTATGTTTCTGCACTCTTCTGTAATGCGTTGGCGAAGATCTTCTATGGACTCGGGCTTCGTGGCAAAACATTTATTTTTTAAGTGCCCCCAAAGAAAAAAGTCTAAAGGCGATAAATCCGGTGACCTGGCAGGCCATTCAATTGGGCCCCTCCTTCCAATCCACCGTCCAGGGAACCGGTCATCTAAGAACTGTCTTACAGGAGCCACATAGTGCGGAGGTGCTCCATCTTGCTGGAAATAAAGCCGATCAGCAGTATGATTTTGGTCATCTTCTATTATTTGTGTTATTAAAGGATCAATTGTGTCTTCAAGCATGTTTAGGTACACTTCACCAGTTAAATTTCCAGGAATAAAAAGTGGTCCTATAATATGATTTCCTAATATGCCACACCAGACGTTTATTTTTTGAGGATACTGGGTATGAACCTCACGGAATAAATGTGGGTTACTGTCATCCCAGTAACGGCAATTGTGCCTATTTACAGCTCCATTCAAATAAAATGTGCATTCGTCGGAAAAACAAATGTTAAATAATAATTGCGGATCTTCAATTAAACGCTGGCTCATTGCTTCACAAAATTGCAGCCTTCTATCAGGATCATCCTCATTTAGTTCCTGTACTAATTTGATTTTGTACGGATGAAATTTGTACGCTTTTAAAATTCGTATTATGGACGAACGGGAGACACCTGAGGCTTCAGCTAGTTGACGGGTACTTTGACTATGATCCATTTCAACATGCCCTAAAACAGCGACTTCCACAGCTTCATTTCTGATCGGTTTCTGCGGCTGGTGTTTTACATTACAGACAGATCCGGTATCTACAAACTTTTTAACTAACTTGCCAACGTACACATCATTCACATTTTTATCGGGATGTCTCTCATTAAATAAGCGAGCCGTAAGTCTAGCACTACTATTATTTTGAAAATAAAGTTTAACAATTTCAACTCGTTCTAGAATGGAATAAATCATTTTGTACGGTAAAAGTAAAATAACTTGAGAAGCAACCAAACTGAATCAATGAAAAGACTAAAATAAACGGTGTAAATTCTTTTCCTACACGTATCTGCAGTTTTTATTTCAACAAAAAACGCAAACGATTAGTGAGGAATTTAGTTCTGATAAATAAGATAGTGTTTTTGAAATCCCGTTTTTCTTCAAAGTAAATAATTTAGAAATGATTGTAGTTGTTTTCAGTCGTAATAATTAAAACTTATTTGTATTTCTCATTAATACCAAAATTATCGGCTTAATGTCTTTAAAGTCGTTTTCGTATTAACTGTTTTAGTAAAATTCGACAAATAGGGTATCATTAGAAAGACAATTTTGTGTCCTTTCAAATGATATGTCATTAGACCCCTCTTTCCATTTAAAATTTTAGGGTTGTTACTCACCCCCGCTAGGGGGTTAAAGGCGCAGATCGAAAAATATGTTTAAAATGTGTCCCCCTCAAAAGCAAAATCGACGTGTCCGAGCATTTTCGCATTCGACTACAAAAAAAAGAGAAAAGCTAGGTGCAAACTTTTCGTTGGACCACCCTGTATATTGAGCCGTTTCAATGAAATTCAAGCCAATATCTGGTTCTCGTTTAATATCCATTTGATCCATTTTGTATTTCAAGTCACTACAGAGTTCTTCTGATGCTGATTTTAAAGTTAATTCTAGAGGAACTTGATTTGTACAATTTTCACTTTTAACTTGAATTGTTTCTCCTCTAGATCTTGACACGAAAAGATTTTTTTAGTTATTAAATTTCCGTGATCTGTGTTAGTTATATTTCCTGATTATAAGAACAAAGAACAGTTTGTAGCGTTAGTCTTTGAATATAAAGTGGATTATATTCAAAGGCGTTAATTGTATTGTTATTGTTAGACTTTATAGGTTATAAAGACAATAGGGTTATTCTTTCGTACTGAACTAAGTGAACAATCTGAAAATTGTGCGTATTCATTCGACTTCGGTCACTTCTACCAAACTGATTAAAATACCTACCCCCTTGCCCCTTACTGATCAACCTCTGGGTACCGGTTAGTTCGTTCAGTTCACAGTGAACCTCTAAAAGTATTGAATATTGAGAGATAATAATTGGAATATGATTTCGAATCAAACCAATAAATTGTAAAAGTTTAAAACATGGATAATAATATCATGGAAGAAATAATTTTCCAGTTTTCAGAGCAGATTTGGTTGTTTTCACAAGTTTTCGAGGTTAAGTGAAAGACAATCACAAAAAAGATGATCTTTCGGTTTCGTGAAATATTCAGTTCAGTATAATCACATTCAGTTTAATCACATTCACTTGTTCAGATCAATCACTACGAAAGAATAACCCTAATGCCATAGAGAAACCATTAGAAAAGAGGAGTTATTATTAGCTTCGTTCCGAGGCGATTCTGAATTGGTTATAGTTGTCTACGCTTGCGCAGTTTCCTTTTCTGCGTTCACGGTAAAAACAATTATAGAACTACTAGTTATTGTGTGAAGGTTGTTTTATTTCAAGAATATATGTAATGTTCCTTGTTTTGTATCCGTATTTCTGATAAATCTGTGATTTATTTTTTATAATTTATAGTAGTATTTCGTATTTATTCTGTGTTAATGTTTTTATTTTATGATAATTGATAATTAGAATAATAATTTGGTCGCAAGTCGAATAATAGAACCAAAAATTTTTACTAACCTAAAAAATGATGGTTGAAATGATAGTAACAAAAAGCGAAAAATAATTAACACCCTTCCATAAGTACGCAGTTAAGTAATACGTTATGGTTATGGGTTATTTTCAATCTCTCTCTTTCTGAGTACTATAAGTTCGCATATTGTTTCAATCAGTTTTACTTTAACGCATTTAACTGTGTCGTACTATAATTTTGCTGGATTCGTTTGGGCAGTCGCACTACACGGCTACACGCTTACAGACGGTTGGAACCTTAGACTAGCAAAGAAAGGGGATACCGCACGTTCGTATATCTGAATGTTTGGCAAGTGTTACGCTTTTAATGCGGCGGCCATTTTTTATGTGCTGAAAAACAGAAAACTACGTTTGCATTTTTGATGATTTTATTTGTGAAAAGTGGGAATAGAAATTTATTTTGTATAGTAATAAAATGGTACATTGTGTGGCTTTTGGATGCCCAAGTCGCAGTGAACAAAAGGAGTCCAGAATTTCGTTTCATAGGTAAAACTTAGAATGATGTATCAAGTCGCTTCTAGTTTTTATTAGTTTTTAATAATTATAAGTAATCTTTAGGCTATTATCTTTTAGTATGTAGTATAACAGGTTTCAGTTTACCTAATGAAAACTGTTTGATACAACAATTCATTTAAAATCAACATGATAAAGCATTATTTTTTGATAGAAACCTCTATAGATGTTTACTTTACCAGGAACGTAGACATTATATTTTTCCAAAAAATTTGTTTTTTACACATTTTTGCGTTAAAAGTGAATAAAATAATGTCACTTTAGCTTTTTAATTATTTCAATCTCTAGAACAACATGCACTAGATAGCCCAGCAAATCACATAATATACTTTTTAATAAAATCTATTTGTGTCAAATGTCTTAATGTTCGTGTATATTTCATAACAAAACTACAGTCTCAAAAATTAAATCCCATTCTCGAAATCAATTAACAAAACTCATTCTATATAAAGGACAATAAAAACGTTATGTATTGGTGTTGTGTCTACTGCAGTACCTCTCACTCACAGATTATCACTAACCGAAAAATCAGCATTATATAATATGATATTTAGATTTGTGAACAAACTACCAATCAGTATCAAAGAAATAAATAGATTGAAGATATTTAAGAATGAAGTTAGGAAATTACTAGTGGAACTAGAACCATATCAATTGGCGGATTATTTTGATATGTAGTTAGGAGTATCAATTTTTTTTTGTTTTTCTCTTTTTTGACGTCGTTTCATTTATTTGTATGCTCGTGTGATTGTGGATATGTAGGTAGATTTATTTGAAATAAAGAATTGTTATTATTACTATTAATACATCCACATGCACATATCTTTTTTTATTAAAACTATTAATCATCAAAATTAAATAAAATTTCAAAAATATATCACATAAGTTATGTATGTTACGCCTCTGAATCTAAGGGATAAGTGCTAGGTGGTAACACAACGACCGTCACTGTTACGGGTCCACTCTCTTTATTTCTCTAAGGTTGGAACACACTTATTATAAATAAAAAAGATTATTATTAAAGTATAAAATAAGTATATTCTTTTTTTTAGTGCCACAAGTTAAAAAAAATGTTTGTTTATCGAATCCAAGCCTCATATACTATACAGTTCATGGCATGCAAGTATTGAGATGAGAACATTCTTCTGAAAGAATATCTATACGCCTGCTATTCATAATAAACATGTAGGTAGCTGCTGCACATTATATTATTAACAACAAGAGCAAGATTATTATTGTTATTATTAGTATAATCAAAGATTAATTTAATCTTTAGTATAATGGAAATACGACCGATAACAATAAAATTTAGGTTAGGGTTGCATATCTACCACCATTTAGCGTTCGTTTAATCACAAACCAACATTCCACCATCAATCTATCAGCCCATGACGTCAGTCCATCAGTGATTGTTTTCATCAGAAACTGTGTGTTATGTGATCAGAAACTACTTGTTTAAAAGTTGCGAATGTTTGATAATAGGTTTTCCTTCAAATTTGCTTTTAATTTTTTAACGAATGAAGAGAGCAATTTTTTTTCTATACAAAAGTTGCTTAGAAAAATTTTTGAACTATATAAAAATATGTTTATGAAAAAAAAAAAGTTGAAGTTGGAGAACCAATGGAAATTTCGTACTGTTCTACAGAGAATTGAGGAAATTCATATCCCACAACGGTGGACGGGTTTCAATTTCATAAATATACGTTTCGATATCAAAATCCATTTTGTATAATTCTCGCACACCACGATGTCAAAAATAATAATAAAATACTCTCAATATTCAACAATATTATTCTAGATCATTAATAAAACCGCGCGAATTTGCGTTGTCGTGCGTTGCTTCTCATATAAGTTTGAACATGTCGACAAATTTAAGGAGTCCAGGTGAACTACATACAGATTATATCATTTTACTAAATGTATGCAGGGATTTTTTAAAAAATCATCGATTTGTTTGATTTTTTTTTTAATTTTTACTACCTATCGTTTACATATATTATTTTCAAATATTTCTAGCTGCTTATATGTATTTTGTTTTGTTAAGTAAACAAATATTTTTAAGCAGGAAGTACAAATTTAACTTCCCTCCCAATTAATTGTCTAATAAAATACCATAAGATAGACACGCTTTCGTAAATAATAATTTTATTAATAAAAAAAATCTTCATTAATCTTAATGATTTATAAAAAGAAAAAACCTTTTTATTATGCCAGAGGCATTACAATGTTTGTTTAGTAAAAATTATTGTTAACCATTATGTCTGTAATCCTAGAGCTCTATATTTAGTTTTTTATTTCCACTAAAGTAAGTTGAACTTTTATAGTTCTAATGTGATATGTGTATGTATAACTTCGTTGTTATGTAAGTCATATCCAAACTGATGATGACCCTAGCTAGGGTTGAAACATGTATTTGCATCGAGATAAGTATTAAAATAATTTGATGGATGCGACAGTGTTTTATTATCCAATATATTCGACACTATTTTCTCCCTACAATCCACTTTGTCCCGCTTTTATAAAATTCAAACCTGGCAACCCTACTTTCAGTAGATGATCAGTATAATCATTGATTTCAGTAAGTTTCTGAACATAGCCGTATTTGACGTTATACCAGAGAAAAATAAACAGAGAGAATGTGATCTTGCTGGTGGGGGAAGAGACTGCGCATATTATTGCGCACTCAAAATCGCCATGTTTTCTTATTAACTCATTGTCGTTGGGATATTTTAATTGTGCTTTGCCATTTGAAGTGTTTTGTTTTCCAGTGCCGTAGTATTCTGTGTGTTATATAGTTATATTGTGTGTTTTTGTTTTATAAACTTTTGAGAGTGATGTGTGTGCTGCGAAGAATTGCAGGAATAAATCCTATAACTGCAATTTATCATTCTTTATTTTCCCGATGGATAGTAAAAGGTAAGATATTTATGTAGTATTTGAATTAGATGCATATAAAATTCGAATAAAATAAATCAAATTACAAAATTGTTATTTTGAAAAACAAATAATACTAAACAAACTGTTTAAAAGATTGAGCTTACTTCCCTAAAAAATCAGACAAATTTTTTAAAAAATATGACCCTTATCTTTTATAACTTAGCTTAAAAATCTTAATAGATGATTGCAAAAATTCTATTAAATTCTGACAGTGTTTATTAAATTTGAATTACATATTTTAACTATTATGGATATTGGCAGATAGTAAATTCTCGTCTCAGGTTTTATTGCCCTTTTATTGGGGGTGATTTTAGCATTGTTTTGTAGGTATATAATGCGAAATTCCCAAAATGTGTTTGCGTTGTTTTTCTGAAGGCCATAAACAGGTCAAATACACATCAGTGATGTATGTACGAAGCACGGTAAATCAGTAGAATCATTAGATGAGTCTTCGCTACTTCAAAGCATACGAAAATAGAAATTTGTATGGTAATTTAATGATACCACATGACAATTTTGTACAATACATTTCAAAATTGGAAAATATATTTCAAAATAATTTTGAAAATTGTTTAATTAAGTTGAATAATATTAATACTTTTATTAATTTCAGCCAAAATAAGGTTTTAACATCCATGTTCTAATTTTCCAAAAAAATATGTTACCAAATTATATTTAAGGTTATTTTATACATTGAAATTAATCAATAGAAATATTAAAAATAAAATGATTATATGGAAACATGAATAAAGGTAAAAAAGTATTTGTTTGTTTTTATAATTAATAATGATGTAATTCTATTACTTCCCTGTTATTTACATATCCTGTACTATTAATAAGACGTAAATACGGATCTGTGGTTAATATTAAAAAATGGCTGCCACCTGCCTCGCACAGGACAATAGAAATTGGTGGGAGCAAATTTTTTTCTATTCTCTGGTTATACCCAAACCAATTAATAGCGGCAATTATTTTTCACCGAAACCATATTATGCAGAGATATTCAGAGTGGGGAGCATGAGCGTCAACATGCGCAAATTTTCTAATCACGAGGGCCGCCATCTTCTAGCTTAGGCTTACAGGGTATGATCAAATTTCTTTTTACGATACCAGGACCGTTTATAAATTGTAGGTTAATAATTGCAAAAACAACTGAGCAATAATTGTTGCATATAGTCAACTCTTGTCTGGAGAGAGGTATTTTCCCACACTCTTGGAAAATGACCGTAGTCCGTCCATTACCAAAAGTAAGTAATCCTACTGGATTCTCAGACTTAAGACCAATTAGTTTATTGCCCGTATTCTCTAAGATTTTAGAAAAGGTTGTATGTCTTCAAGTGACTGACTTTGTAATAAATAACAACATCTTGCCGAAATATCAATCTGGCTTCAAGAAAATGCATAGTACGACTTCAGCCTTGCTTGAAATAACTGACAACATAATAACATCATTAGACAATAAATAATAACTTTCTTGGTATCTTTAGATTACTCAAAGGCTTTTGACACAATAGATCATATCCTATTATTGTCGAAAATGAACTACTTTGGCTTTGGCGATGCCACACTTAACTTTTTCAGACATTATTTGTCTCAAAGATCACAAAGGGTGGCTTTGAATAATAGACTTTCTTCCTCTAAAGAAATAAGTTCCGGTGTGCCGGAGGGTTCAATTTTGGCACCAGTTCTGTTTCTGCTTTATATTGCGGATATATTTCAGGTGGTAAAATATTCTAATTTAAGATCCTTTGCGGACGACCAACAAATGTTCCATACGTTTAATCCCAAAAATCTTGAAGATGTTGTATCTAAAATAAATAGTGATCTGAATGCCATATATGAGTATTCTCTCCAACACAACTTGAAATTGAATGCCGCTAAAACTAACCTCCTAGTGTTTGCGCAGGCTTCTAGTCGTGCCTATTTAAAAAATAACGCTGCAATCATGGTGTCCAATGTGAAAATTGAGCTTTCTAGTGAGGTTAAGGTTCTGGGTCTTATTATTGATGAAAAACTTAGATTTGAGGAACATGTAAAAAAATTACTGGCTAATCTTGTTGACGTTTTTGTTTCTTAATTTGCAGTATGAGTTTATTCTTTAATATGAAATGTTAAGCAGTGTAGACAACACTTCAAATATAGGTAATTATTGATAGTTTATACCTAAATACAGGAATAAAAGACGTCAATACTTTATAAATTATATATTAATACCCCTTAAACAAAACAATTTTATCAAAGAGGTGTTTCTGGCGACATCTCTTTGTCAATCAGCTCTCGTGCTGGTATAAGCTCTTCGTAAATGTTGAAAGTTTGGGTCACACTGCATGCTAATCACTACTGATGAGTCGTGGATCAAGGAAACGGTCCGTCTGGTGAAAGCATAGTAGTGTGAAACAAATTTCCAACATAACTGAAAGTCTTGTTACTTTGTGTCAAATATAGCAGATATTGATTTATCACAAATTTCATTTCATCCGATTCTAAGGCCACTGATTATGATATTTTAAACTCTAAATTGGAGGAAATCCAGAATAGTATATTCTGTAACAAGTGAGGAACGAGTGGAAATTTGTCACCCGAGCCTATAGGCGAGGGTGAGGGTCCACAAGCTCAGAATAGCTGATTCCTCACGTGTTACAGACTATACTTTTTCCGTAAATACCTTATCACTGCGACGTGGGGAAACAAAAGCGAAAATATCCTACCACGCAGTCGCGCATATTTCGCTATAAGGAAGCCGTTTTATTAGTTTTTATATTCATTTCCCGTTTACATACATTATTTCCATTTAGAGTTGACGTATTGATTTGTATATATTTTATTGTAAATAAATTGTTAAAGTTTGTTTACTGTCTACTGTTATTAGATGCCCTTAGGCCCTTTTTTGGTCGAATTAAGGACTCCACAGTCGGTCTGGAATTACTATCGCCACTTTAGTTACCCGGTGTCCAGGCAAAGCCAGCTAGTAACGACCCCAGCCTGACCAAACGTTACAACTAAACGCTTTCATTAAAAATTTCTAGCGAATTCTGGGGAATTTTTTCTTCCACGTCTAGGTATTTTCAGCTGTACCCATCTGGCATCACTGCCGGGGAAGGGATTAACAAAAACATACTATTGATAAAATAGAATTTAATTAACAAAACTCTGAATACAAATAGATGTCTGGCATTTATTTCGAAACACCAAACACCTCTTTCGAAGCAACCAAAAATTAATTAAATCTTAAATATAGTAGGTACATAGTATTACTGAGACAGTAAAAGTTTAAATTAATAACATTCTGAAAACAAAACAAAAAAAATCTATAATTTGGAATTTATTTCAAAAAATTTCTTAGTAAATTCAGGTTCCTTATAAAGTTCAGCGTCTGGAAGTTTGCTCCTTCTGTCTTTCAATTCTGAAAACTTCGCTACTGGTGGTGTGGGATCGTAAAAACCCGTACTTACCCCAATAATTTAAAGCTTCTCTCGAATAACCAGACTGAACAACTACCGCTCCTTCCGGACCAGCGCTATGTGGCTTTAAAGAAATATATGCTTTCACCAACTTTAAGAAAACTGAATGTAGTGTAGAAACCCTTAAGTAATAAAATAATTTTGCTGGGGCCGTGTTTATCTCTGGGAAACGTGGATGTTTCTCAGCCGCATAAAGACTTAAAACATCATCTGTGAAAGAGAAAGTTGCATCTTCTCCAAATAAATTTTCAACATCTGTCCGTACTTCTCGAAACAATTCGATTGAAGTTCAGATACAAGTTAAGACTAGTGATTTATATTTTGTGTTTCACAACACTGAAAAGCGTCTAGCCGTAGCGCAATTTTACGGCTTCGCGTGTTTTTGTCTTCGTTCGATTGATGTGTTTGTTGACAGAAGTTAAGAGGCATATCGCATAATCGGTATGGTCCGTGTATAGTCCAGTGGTCAGAATATCTGCTTTGCGAGCGAAAGGTCGTGAGTTTGAGTCCGTGCTCTTCTTAATTTCTTTTAAATTCTAATTTTTGGTATGAGTTAATAAATGTCGTTTCAAATTCCTTTTAGTGTAAGTACAATATGCACAATGTTCACAATAAAGTCTCTCAAAATCTTTTGGTATTCCATTATGTTTTAACATATGACATTCAAAAGCTGCTCTGTATACAGCTTTATACGAACAACATTGACATTCATAAAGAGTATGCGTAATTGTGGCCATTAAGGTTTTATTATCAGAATGATAATTAGCTATATGAATATCAAGCCTTTGTTTTATTGTAAATCCTTTACTACACATTGTACAAACATATGGTTTATTATTGCTATGAGTTAATAAATGTTGTTTCAAATTCCTTTTAGTGTAAGTACAATATGCACAATGTGCACAATAAAGTTTCTCAAAATCTTTTATTATTTCATTATGTTTTAACATATGAAATTGAAAAGCTGCTCTGGATACAGCTTTATACGGACAACATTGACATGCATAAAGAGTATGCGTAATTGTGGCCATTAAGGTTTTATTATCAGAATGATTATTTGTTATATGAATATCAAGCATTTCTTTCCTTGTAAATCCTTTACTACACATTGTACAAACATATGGTTTACTATTGCTATGAGTTAATAAATGTTGTTTCAAATGCCTTTTAGTGTAAGTACAATATGCACAATGTGCACAATAAAGTTTCTCAAAATCTTTTAATATTTCATTATGTTTTAACATATGAAATTGAAAAGCTGCTCTGGATAAAGGTTTATACGAACAACATTGACATTCATAAAGAGTATGCGTAATTGTGGCCATTAAGGTTTTATTACCAAAATGATTATTTGCTATATGAATATCAAGCGTTTCTTTCCTTGTAAATCCTTTACTACACATTGTACAAACATATGGTTTATTATTGCTATGAGTTAATAAATGTCGTTTCAAATTAGCTTTATTGTAAGTACAATATGCACAATGTGCACAATAAAGTTTCTCAAAATCTTTTGATATTTCTCTATGTTTTAACATATGAATTTTCAACTCTCTACTGTTTTTAGCTTTAAACGAACAACGTTGACATTCATAAATATTATTCGTAATTGTGGCCATTAAGGTTTTATTATCAGAATGGTAATTGGCAATATGACAATCAAGACTCAGTTTGTATTTATATGATTTGTTACACATTGTACAAACATGCAATTTTTTATTTTTATCAGTTACTACATGTTTTATCATGTGCCGATTTAGGACCTCCTGAATTTTACTTGCTCTTACTTCTCTCGCGTGTTTATGTTTATGCAATAAATGGGTATTTAAACTATTTTCATGAGAAAATGTTTTTTTGCAAATTTTGCACAAAATTCCCTTACAATTTAACCGTGTATGGGTTTTAAGCTTCTTCTCACAAATTGTTTTAAACGTACACTGACTGCAGTAAAACCATTTTGCATTGGTTTTCATTGATCTGTCGTTGCCCTCTTTGAAATTGTTGCCATTCACCAATAACTGTATCTTTTTCGACATCACAGTACTATAAAAATAATAAACTTGAATAAGTTTAACAGGTACGATAAGAGGTGACTGAGAAGTGAGAAGGTCAAACTTTTACATCATGTGACAAGAGGGACACCTTTGTAATTTGGATACATGAAACAGCAAATTTGTTCGAGTAATTGAGTCGAACAAGCAACAAAACTAATTTAGCTCATTTCCAACGTTTCGGATTACTATAACCCATCATCAATGCTCTAAAAGAGACATGAAAATACGTAAAAAAAAAACAACACCACAAACAAAAATTTTGTATAAAAAATTTAAAAAACACTACTTAGTTGGAATATGTAAAACAGCACATCATGAATGAAAACAAAGGACAAACTAAAAATAAAAATCAGAGAAACGAATATCAAAAGGATTAAATTATTCTTTTTTAATCCAACATTTTGTCTTTTTTTTTTTGCTGTTTTTGGTATTGTCATGATTATCTGTATGAATTGTATTGCGTTTGGTGATCTGATGTTGTGTGGGATATTATTATTATTTTTTTGGGTTTATTTTATTATTTTTATATATACATAAATATTCAGAATATTATGATGATTTGTGTATAGGTGTGAGCACTGTTGATTTGGGTCTGTAAACCTATGCTTGAGACCAGTGTTGCCGTCAAATACTGTTTAAAGAATTTTGTAATTATGTGTATGTAAAACAGGAAATATTTGAAAAGGATTAAATAACATATAAATACACACCGAAATTTTAGTTTTATTTGTCTCAGTTACGTAATTAGTGCCACAATTTAAAGAAAGAATAAGTACAATTTGATAATTTGCTCGTGGGTTGTTTTCTGTTTTTGGTACCACTTACGCAACTCACGTTGCATTTGTGAGCAATCGGAACTTATTTACAATCCTATAAATTTTGAGATCAGTAAAATTAGTAAAACAATATTTAAAACGTCCTTAACAAAGCAGTTAAAAAGAATTGGGAACACCTGACATAATAATGCAACACTGATATACAGAATTTAAACAAATGTCTACTTCTTCTACGTACTTACCCCTTACTGCATTGGTCATCATTCACGTCAGAATTAGTATCCTCTTGGGCATTTTTTAATCTTCTACAATTCTGCGAAGCATTTAGTATACCTACTTTATTGTTGGTATTACGATTACCAAGAACCACTTTCTTAGTTTCTGTAGGAATAGTTTCAAAGTCATCCTGATAATTTTCAATACCACACAAAGGTATTAGTTTAATATATAACTGTTTTCGAAAACGACCATTTAATTTACTTTTTTCACTATTATTATTACTTGTTAAATCACTTGTATCACTATTAGTTATGCTTTCGGTACTTGTACCAACATGGTTTATAATCAATTTGTGTTCCTCAATGTCAATCTTATATTCATCAGTAAAATAACTATCCTCAGTATTATTTGTTAGATTATCACTATCAGTTATGTTCTTGGAACTTTCAACAACATGGTTTATCAATGCTCTAAAAGAGACATGAAAATACGTCAAAAAAAAAAACAACACCACCCTGTTGAAAATACCGTATAGAATCATATTAAAACTTGATCTGGATCTATAAGTATCTATAAGTGAATGTAGGTTTTAATCTGGCTTTGACAAGCTCTATGTTATTTTAATAGTAATCTTATATGATTCAATATGGTTTGGGTTTATTTGGATATACATATAAAACACATCAATGGAATTGTATTGGTCTCTATAAGTTTTAAATATGATTAGATCTAATATGCCATTACAGATTCAAAACAAAGTTGGTTTTATACGGATTTAATAGGTTAAAATGAATAGTATTTAATATGGAATTACTGAATAAAAATTACCATAAAACGAATTGGTTTCAATATGGATTAATAAGAAATTCTTTATTTGGGAATTGTTGGTTTCAATAAGGCATTCCAAATCAAATGTTTAATTTGGTTTTATCAGTTTGAATTAGTTTTTATGCGGCATAAAACTGCTTATTTCAATTGCGTTTAATATGGAAGTACTGAATAAAAATTACCATGGAACGAATTGGTTTCAATATGGATTAATAAGAAATTCTTTATTTGGAATTTATTAGTTTCAATAAGGTATTCCAAATCAAATGTTTAATTTGGTTTTATCAGTTTGAATTAGTTTTTATGCGGCATAAAACTGCTTATTTCAATTGCGTTTAATATGGAAGTACTGAATAAAAATTACCATGGAACGAATTGGTTTCAATATGGATTAATAAGAAATTCTTTATTTGGAATTTATTGGTTTCAATAAGGTATTCCAAATCAAATGTTTAATTTGGTTTTATCAGTTTGAATTAGTTTTTATGCGGCATAAAACTGCTTATTTCAATTGCGTTTAATATGGAAGTACTGAATAAAAATTACCATGGAACGAATTGGTTTCAATATGGATTAATAAGAAATTCTTTATTTGGAATTTATTAGTTTCAATAAGGTATTCCAAATCAAATGTTTAATTTGGTTTTATCAGTTTGAATTAGTTTTTATGCGGCATAAAACTGCTTATTTCAATTGCGTTTAATATGGAAGTACTGAATAAAAATTACCATGGAACGAATTGGTTTCAATATGGATTAATAAGAAATTCTTTATTTGGAATTTATTGGTTTCAATAAGGTATTCCAAATCAAATGTTTAATTTGGTTTTATCAGTTTGAATTAGTTTTTATGCGGCATAAAACTGCTTATTTCAATTGCGTTTAATATAGAATTGCTGAATAAGAATTTCCACGATGCGATTGGTTTCAATACGGATTCAATAAAAAATTTCATTCATGTCCGTTATCCTAAATAATGCAGATTTCTTGAGCTCCTTATTTTAAGAAATTATTGCATAAAACAACACGGCGTCTTAAGTTATTAAAATAAAATATATACCTAAATATTAATAATGTAAGGGTTATTCTTTCGTACTGAACTAAGTGAACAATCTGAAAATTGTCAGTTCATTCACGATTGTGCGTATTGTTTCGACATCGGTCACTTCTAACAAACTGATTAAAATTCCTACCCCCGTTGCCGCTTACTGATCAACCTCTAGGCACCGGTTAGTTCGTTCAGTTAACAGTTAACCTCTAAAAGTATTGAGAGATAATAATTGGCATATGATTTCGAATCAAACCAATAAATTGTAAAAGTTTAAAACATGGATAATAATATCATGGAAGAAATAATTTTCCAGTTTTCAGAGCAGATTTGGTTGTTTTCGAGGTTAAGTGAAAGACAATCACAAAAAAGATGATCTTTCGGTTTCGCCAAATATTCAGTTCAGTATAATCACATTCAGTTTAATCACATTCACTTGTTCAGACCAATCACTACGAAAGAATAACCCTATAGATAGGTGATGTCATTGTCTTTATAAAGACAACTACTACTTTGTTTTTGTGTTTTGACAAAATAGTTATGATTTTCTTACCGTATCCACTGTTGCCGATAACATGCTTAAACATAATATTATAATGTTATAGCTGCTCAGATTTTACAACATATTATGTTACGTCACCAAGAAAAAAAGGTCAATTGTTGGCCAATTTAGTATATAAAAAATCCTAGTACAGATTCATTAAATTCATCTTACAGTACAAATTTAGTACCAGATTTAGTGCAAAATTGTAATAATAATTATTATGTTACAACCGGCAACGCTGACCATTTACTAATACTCAGTGTTGCCGAGGTATAGTCTTCACTATTACCAAAGACATTAATCTTTGATATTACCTACCTATATACATAATTATATACATAGTAATTTTTACTAACGCACAGATAGGTATTCAAAATTTAATTACATTTTTTACATAAGAAAAGATGGCAAAGTATATCCAAAGAGTCACAATTGCGTTGGCATGAACATACATTTGCTCCTGGTTTTGCCTATGACATGATAACTAAATAAATAAAAAAATAACTAATAAGAAAAAAACTAAAATTGAAATAATGGACAACCTGTAAAATATATCACCATTTATATTTTAGTTTATAATAAATATCGCAAATATATATGAATATTTTATTAAGAAATTCGCGACAAAACTGCGGATTTGACGTAAATCTGGCAACTAGTAAGTAGGTATAGTGGTTTATGCTTGACGCTTGTGAATAGTTCAGAGTTCAGTGTTGCCGATTGCAGCTGACTTCTGACACGGTATAGAATTATATCATAGTATATTTCAAAATTATTCTAGAATGGGTGAAGACATGAATATTAATACAATCACATCCAGAAGTGTGTGTGAATACAACATGTATGTCGTCATAACTCAATTTTGGTAGCTTATTTAATACCTACTATTCTCTATCTATAACAATAATAGCGTATATTTATATACCTATTATCTATTATTATATTAATTGCTATGGCGCATATTTTGTTATTGCCTTTATATAAAAAGTCAAAATATCTAAATGTAATTAAAACATCTGTTGCAATCTCTATGTCGTCATTATATATATATTCCAGAAAACAATAAAAAACTATCGTCAACTGAATAAACTCATGCATAATAATCAGACAACAAAGTCTGTAATAATCTTGATTTTGGAATTGTCGAATAAAATATGTTACAATTTGATAATTCCCTATGACAACACTGCTGCGGTACAATTTCAATCTAGTACGAAAAAAAAAGCATGCGAACAACACTGGCCACACACAAACAACACGTGTTTTGTTATGGCGTCGGTTTATGTTTTGTTTTTCATTATCAATAATATGTTAATTACTCTATCTCAATTGTGTAATAAAATAAGTGTAAATGCTAACCTAAATATATATTATAATATCTTTCATCTATGACTATCTAACAGCATAAAATAACTAAATAACTTTGTGTTGTGTGTTGTGTTGTGATTTGTTAACAACGCCGACGATGTGAAAAAATTGATTCCAGGTAAGCAAATAAATTATTCTTTTTACCAAGGTATATCATTGTCTTTATAAGGAATAAAAAACATTGCCTATGCTCTGCTAATATAATATTATAGTGTTCATTATCATTAGTACGCACGCAATGTATTAGATACACAGTATTGGCAAAGATTAATATAAATAATATATTATGTATATTAATCTTTGGTACCTATGGTTATTTGTATAATATACAGGTTGATTGCTGGTCGATGGTATATTGGAAGTTTTGCGACAAATAACCATACGATTGTTTTGAAAATGTAAGTGATTATTCAGATCAACCTAATACGACAGCTAATTGTGTGTATTAGCTGTACTAATACCTAATCTATCAGCATACAATAATATTGTCACTATAATATGTAATTTGGGTGAAGTGGTAGAATACATTTATTCTTGTGAACTTTATCAACGTTAATAAAGAAAAAAACGTTTTAATAGTTGTCTACCTAATTAACTATATCGAAAAAATCCGACTTAAGTAATTACTTACATTTTCAAAATATTCGTACTTAGTTACTTTTCCCAAAACAACAAAACAAAGTGTATACCATCAACCAGAATACACCCTGTACATATAGGTACTGTAATAATAGATATTTCACCACAATCAATTAATAAAACAAATGTGTTAAATTTTCCAAAACGGTGAAATATGGAACATTATTCGTAGTTATTTTAACAATTTTTATTTTATTAAATTTTCTTCAATTTATACACACATTTAAGACTTTTGGGAGATGAAAGAAGATCTAAAGAATTAATGATAATTTATTATTATATTAAGAATTGAGAATTAATAACAATATTTAAGAACTTTTTACTCTTTTTAGTATGGGGTATGCTTATCTCAGATTCCTTGATGATGATATAGTACAGGAGATTGGATTGGATTGGATCACCGAAGATATAAAAAACTTACAAACCTTTGTATTTTATATATTGAAGGTATTTTTGCTAGTTTTATTATTGATTACTTTTTAAATTTATATTCTATATAATCTAAATAAATCATGTTGTTTCAGACGATATTGATGCTCTGAAAACGCAGATAAGCGAAAAAAACGCAGATAAGGGAAAAGCGAATTAAAATGTTAAACCCAGAGGAAATTCTGAAAGAAAATTCACGAAAGCCAATGAGACTAAATAATTTGAGGGAACAACTGAAAGCAACAAATGAGTTATTAAATGTTCAATGGTTGCAAAAAATGTCTTCGACGTTGTTTCAAAACTAAGTAAGAGTGAAATCATATTATTTAGCTTTATCCATCTAGTACTTAGTAGTTTATAAAATGTTTGCTTGCTATTTTTGTAGAAACTGTGTTCTTGGTCCTTACCTTATCTGCGTTTTTTTCGCTTACCAAGAACACAGTTTCTCCTTAAAAGGTAGCTTTGGTATTTTGAAAACCGTATAAATTTGAACGTTCAAGTATCATTGATATCATGACTAAAATAGAACTTTTGGGTTCTCACTTGCTACCGTTTTATAGGTTTCATTATGATCATGAGGCAGATTTTCCTTATGACACAAAGTTAAAAAAACCAATTCAGGAAGTTTATTTTATTTCCACACCAATAATTTAATTTATTATTATTTGCAATGTTTTTAAACAAATTTTGTATTCAGTGCGATAAGAAGTCTGCCGTTGTTCTATGATTCTTATACGTTTGCAATTTAAGGTTTTGTTTGTGGACTTATTTGTTGTTCTTTCTATATTTCAATATTAATCTTCAAGTACATTTCTGTCTCATCCACCTAATTATAATATCTTTTATTCAGTCTGGAAAATTAACAAGAACCCTGTCCGAGGACATTACAATGTTTGTATTGTAAATACTTACGTTTTACCATTTAAACTCTGAAATGCTCCCCAGTACAGGTTCTGCATTGAAATGTGAATGTTTAATTGTTAGGTTTTCCAGCATTAGGTTGCTGCAGGCCAATGATGAGTGTATTATACTCTCGAAACGTGTCTCTATAAAGGCGTTAATATAAAACATATTTGTGGTGACATTTGTTTTTTACTTTGCTATTAAAATTGTACACCGCTCGCTGTAAGAATGGCCTATTTATTCAAATTTTATTTCTGTTTGGGCATATTTAGATGGCATATCTGAAGCCAATACATGGAACTGATTCGTTTTGCATTTTCAGATATTACAACATTTTATTTAATTAAAAAAGGGACTGATGAATTCGCCATGCGTACCCAGTTATCAAAAGTAAATACCTGGATTGGGATAAAGGTATCCGATATTAATAGGGCGCCCCGGCAGAGCTGTGGTAAGTACCAATTAAATAAAAGGATTGTTTATGTAATGAACTGCTTAACAGTATTTTCATAACTGATATTTTAATATTCCAATGTCTAACTTTTCCACAAAAAGTTAGTCATGGACTTGAAATTTTTTTTAGATGGGATGAAAAATAATTCAAAGAGAATACGGAAACCTCTGAAGAAATAAACGTAGAGAGTGAAGATATTTTAGACAATAAGACATGAGGAACGGAAAGTTAGTATTATTCAATAACAATTTTATGTTATAATTTTTTCTATAAAAAAAGTCCTAACATCTTTTTTTTTTTATTAGTATTTTATAGTCGACAAAAATATTGGGTTTACTTTTTATCCGTTTTATACACTTTTCACGGGATTCTCTAAGGCACTCATTTTATATCGCGTATGTAGACCAAGTTTACTATGTGGCTATGTGGTGTATCTGCTGTCTTCAGGCAAGCCCAGTAAGATTTTTAGGTAGTTATGTTTTTTTTTATTTTGCCAAAAGTTCAGAAGTTAGAAATGTTCAGTAGTATGGTTTACCAAATTTGGTTCAACAAGTACTTATTTACGTATAAAATGACCTAAAACACTTATTTATGATAACATTCCAAAAATAATTTTCATTAAACTTAGCCGCGCAATATATTATGGAGCCCTAAAACTTTAATAGCTACTTATTTAGTTCACAATATATATCTTCTAAAACATTTCCATAATCAGATTATTATTGAAACCCAAGAGAAGACGTCTTTAAACTTCTTTACGCCTACGCCAGTGTGGTGATTTTAAAAGACTAGACACTTGCCTGATATAAATTAAATAATTAGGCATATTATGATTATTAATTTCGCGTAAAAATTTAGTATTCATCATTTTACATAATATATGTATGACAAATAATATATGTTAGCTCAAAGAACTATTAATATGTTCTATATCTATATATCTGATAACTACAAATTAATCCCAATAGCTTTTGCATTTGGATTTGCTTATAAAACCATATTAAATCCGTTCTAAATGTAAACAGGTTCTATTGGGCAATCCTGATAGAAACTGATAACTACAAATTAATCCCAATAGCTTTTGCATTTGGATTTGCTTATAAAACCATATTAAATCCGTTCTAGTGGGCAATCCTGATTGAATCTGATAACTACAAATTTATCCCAATAGCTTTTGCATTTGGATTTGCTTATAAAACCATATTAAATCCGTTCTAAATGTAAACAGGTTCTATTGGGCAATCCTGATAGAAACTGATAAATACAAATTAATCCCAATAGCTTTTGGATTTGCTTATAAAACCATATTAAATCCGTTCTAAATGTAAACAGGTTCTATTGGGCAATCCTGATAGAATCTGATAAATACAAATTAATCCCTATAGCTTTTGCATTTGGATTTGCTTATAAAACCATATTAAAACGTTCTAAATGTAAACAGGTTCTATTGGGCAATCCTGATAGAAACTGATAACTACAAATTAATCCCAATGGCTTTTGTATTTGGATTTGCTTATAAAACCATATTAAATCCGTTCTAAATATAAACAGGTTCTATTGGGCAATCCTGATAGAAACTGATAACTACAAATTAATCCCAATAGCTTTTGCATTTGGATTTGCTTATAAAACCATATTAAATCCGTTCTAAATGTAAATAGGTTCTATTGGGCAATCCTGATAGAAACTGATAACTACAAATTAATCCCAATAGCTTTTGCATTTGGATTTGCTTATAAAACCATATTAAATCCGTTCTAAATGTAAACAGGTTCTATTGGGCAATCCTGATAGAAACTGATAACTACAAATTAATCCCAATAGCTTTTGCATTTGGATTTGCTTATAAAACCATATTAAATCCGTTCTAGATGTAAACAGGTTCTAGTGGGCAATCCTGATTCATACTAATTATTTCAAATATGTTTTTAATTTGGAATTGCTGTTTCAAATACACACTATGAACCGTATTAATCCATATTAAATTTTTTTTTATATGGTTCTATCTGGCATTTTCAACAGGGCAATCCTATAAATTTTGAGATCAGTAAAATTAGTAAAACAATATTTAAAACGTCCTTAACAAAGCAGTTAAAAAGAATTGGGAACACCTGACATAATAATGCAACACTGATATACAGAATTTAAACAAATGTCTACTTCTTCTACGTACTTACCCCTTACTGCATTGGTCATCATTCACGTCAGAATTAGTATCCTCTTGGGCATTTTTTAATCTTCTACAATTCTGCGAAGCATTTAGTATACCTACTTTATTGTTGGTATTACGATTACCAAGAACCACTTTCTTAGTTTCTGTAGGAATAGTTTCAAAGTCATCCTGATAATTTTCAATACCACACAAAGGTATTAGTTTAATATATAACTGTTTTCGAAAACGACCATTTAATTTACTTTTTTCACTATTATTATTACTTGTTAAATCACTTGTATCACTATTAGTTATGCTTTCGGTACTTGTACCAACATGGTTTATAATCAATTTGTGTTCCTCAATGTCAATCTTATATTCATCAGTAAAATAACTATCCTCAGTATTATTTGTTAGATTATCACTATCAGTTATGTTCTTGGAACTTTCAACAACATGGTTTATCAATGCTCTAAAAGAGACATGAAAATACGTCAAAAAAAAAACAACACCACAAACAAAAATTTTGTATAAAAAATTTAAAAAACACTACTTAGTTGGAATATGTAAAACAGCACATCATGAATGAAAACAAAGGACAAACTAAAAATAAAAATCAGAGAAACGAATATCAAAAGGATTAAATTATTCTTTTTTAATCCAACATTTTGTCTTTTTTTTTTTTTTGCTGTTTTTGGTATTGTCATGATTATCTGTATGAATTGTATTGCGTTTGGTGATCTGATGTTGTGTGGGATATTATTATTATTATTTTTTTGGGTTTATTTTATTATTTTTATATATACATAAATATTCAGAATATTATGATGATTTGTGTATAGGTGTGAGCACTGTTGATTTGGGTCTGTAAACCTATGCTTGAGACCAGTGTTGCCGTCAAATACTGTTTAAAGAATTTTGTAATTATGTGTATGTAAAACAGGAAATATTTGAAAAGGATTAAATAACATATAAATACACACCGAAATTTTAGTTTTATTTGTCTCAGTTACATAATTAGTGCCACAATTTAAAGAAAGAATAAGTACAATTTGATAATTTGCTCGTGGGTTGTTTTCTGTTTTTGGTACCACTTACGCAACTCACGTTGCATTTGTGAGCAATCGGAACTTATTTACAATCCTATAAATTTTGAGATCAGTAAAATTAGTAAAACAATATTTAAAACGTCCTTAACAAAGCAGTTAAAAAGAATTGGGAACACCTGACATAATAATGCAACACTGATATACAGAATTTAAACAAATGTCTACTTCTTCTACGTACTTACCCCTTACTGCATTGGTCATCATTCACGTCAGAATTAGTATCCTCTTGGGCATTTTTTAATCTTCTACAATTCTGCGAAGCATTTAATATACCTACTTTATTGTTGGTATTACGATTACCAAGAACCACTTTCTTAGTTTCTGTAGGAATAGTTTCAAAGTCATCCTGATAATTTTCAATACCACACAAAGGTATTAGTTTAATATATAACTGTTTTCGAAAACGACCATTTAATTTACTTTTTTCACTATTATTATTACTTGTTAAATCACTTGTATCACTATTAGTTATGCTTTCGGTACTTGTACCAACATGGTTTATAATCAATTTGTGTTCCTCAATGTCAATCTTATATTCATCAGTAAAATAACTATCCTCAGTATTATTTGTTAGATTATCACTATCAGTTATGTTCTTGGAACTTTCAACAACATGGTTTATAATCACTTTTTGCTCCTCAATGTCAATCTTATATTCATCAGTAAAAGAACTATCCACAGGACTATTATTTGTTAATATTAACCGAGAATTTACTTCATATGAGGTAATTTCGTCAATTTCTTTTTTTACTTTAACATTTTCTTGATATGGCGTGGGTTCAGGTTTACTGATTGATGTTTCATGGTTTAGGCAGTTGATGGTGTTTTCATTAACAATTGGTTCTACACTGTATTCCGTGGTATTCCCTGTAGGTGTATTACGTTCTTCATACTCAAATATTTCCTGAAAGTCGTCACCAATATCGTTAAGAATTAATTCTTCTGTTTCCATTTTTTAAATTAACTAAAACCTGCTGGAACTTAAATATCTACCCCGTATCTTCTTTAAAATGTGTTTTTATTTTAATAAAGTGAGGTTAGGTTATTGAAGGGCAGAGTTGCCAACCTTTGAAAATAAAATTATTATCTCTCAATATTAAATATTTTTAGAGGTTAACCGTTAACAGAATAAACTAACCGGTCCCAAAAACGCTGGCTGTTTGCTATTGATTAGCAGGAGGCCATATATAAGGAAGAAGATTAACCGGTCACAACCGATGTCGAAAGAATACGCACCATCGTGATTGAACTGACAATGTTCAGATTGTTCACTTAATTCAGTACGAAAGAATAACTCTAAAGCGGCAGTTTCACATAGCAGTTGACTGCTACAGCGATTCAATTTTGTAGTGGGGAATAAGCAACTGCGATATGATTTACTGCGACGCCCTGTTTGACAAGATAAACATCTATTTGATAAATAGATTTCTTTAAAATGGCGCGAAATAAAAAAACACTGGTTGGTTGTGCAATACTTTATTTGTTATTGAAGAAAAGGCTAGTCTCAAAACACATAACTCACACAATATGTGTCTCAAAACGAAAAAGAACCTATAGCAAAAAAAAAGTACTGGGTAAAAATGGCATTATTAAATAGGCCACGAATTATATAATAAGTCTTCATATGAAATGTATATTATAAATATTGCTTACCTTGCATAAGATAATGCAAATTGTGTATGTAAGACCATTTTTCATTTAGGAGTAGCAGTCAGTAAGAAGCATTTGAATGTAAAACATGGATTTTTTAAAACTTACAATTGTAATTTTTAATTTAGTAATGTAATAAAGTATTTAAAAATAAAGATCTTCGGCGTTGTGAGATAATTCACGTTTCAACATCGAGAATAATTTATTAACGGTTATTAAATAAATAAATGGTAGTAAATGGGGATTTTCAAAATTATACCCGTTTTTTTTACTAGGTCTTCAGTTAATCCCATATTTTTGGCAATTTTTAACAGTGCAGCTTTTCTTTTTATATTATTTTTATAATCCAATGACTTAATGTTGCATAAACATTCATTTTCTTCATACAATTCAATAAGTGTAAAAATCGGTTTATCTGAAAATGCAATGCGTTAGATGTTTTTCGCCATGTTGTTTTTGTTGAATATGCGACTGCGATTCAAAAAGTAGAAAAATTTCTAGTTATCGCAGTAGCTGGCACAACACTCAGCTGCGGTCGCAATCGTATGATTCACAGTTAGCAGTATAACCACGCCTACCTAACAGTCGCTGCTATGACAGTTGACTGCTATGTGAAACTGCCGCTTTATGTTGTCTATGCGTCAGAACTAAAAGACACTGGAAATAATACAAAAATTTCAAATCCAAAAAACCATATTTATTCAAAGTAAAAGAATGCAAAAGATAAAACTCAAAAAATATATGAAAAATCCAGTTTTAAAGCAAACTATAATAATATAAAAACTGAAACTAAAGTATACCCACCATAATAATTATATAACTTAAATTTTATATTTATATTATTATTATATTAATAATATTATTATTATATTTAGTTGCCTCAGATAAATAAACCAACAATATTTACCTATACGAAACCTGTTTATACATATCTTGCTAAATATTAATTACAAAATGCGTGGTAATCGCATTGTATGCAATTTAGCCATCATCCAGTTAATTTTATTTATACTCGGCTGAGCAGCTGCATGCAGCGAGTCCGGAGTTCGAACCAACTTACATACCGGGAGAGTCTGCTCAAGTCTAGCGCGCCCAGACGCACTGGTACGTAACAAACGGACCTTAAAATATTATTAAATTTATAAATCGACGGAACGGAATTTTCGCGCGAGAGTAAGAGAGAACTGACATTAAACAAACATAACCTATTTCTTTTGCAGGGGCAGACGCACTGGTACGTAACAAACGGACCTTAAAATATTATTAAATTTATAAATCGACGGAACGGAATTTTCGCGCGAGAGTAAGAGAGAACTGACATTAAACAAACATAACCTATTACTTTTGCAGGGGCAGACGCACTGGTACGTAACAAACGGACCTTAAAATATTATTAAATTTATAAAACGTATACAGTCCGACAAACTATAAATCCAGCTTAATACTACTGCATGATCTTATTTGCCAGTACAATATCTCTGTATTAGTCTTTGAATAAAAAGTGAGAGGAAAGACTGTAATAGCATCAGATGTAAGACCAGAATGGTTGTTGTATATGGCGGACTAGCATATCCGGTTTCGCAGTTGCGCAGGGCCATAAATTATTATTAATAAGCAATAACAAATATTTCTTTTTGAAATCACCCTATTTTATATAAAAAATATTATTATGGAAATATCGAGGAGCGTAGTAAATAATAAACAAAACTGAGAAAAACAATAACTTATTTATTGCCGTTTAAATAAAATTAATTAGGAAAAAATTAGAAATTTGTACACAAAATATTTTCGTCATTTACTGTATTTTTACAACCATAATTTATTCGCGTGGTAAAATAGCAGTAGGAAATAGATAGAAAATTTAAAATGAATACATGTTAATATGTTCAATTCAGCATAACTGGATATACACTAGAATACGGTTCTATATATACCGGTCATCTTATTTAATTTTACTAAATAAAACTAGAAGAGAAGCAATGTGCCAAGAGATGTCAGCAGTAATAAAAGAAGCCATGTTCGAGACACATGTAATATAGAAAACCTCGTTCTGTGTTCTGTTATAGTTTTATTTTTATAATAATTAATATACAATTACCTATTAATAACACTGCAGTTTGTTTATTTTGCATTGATTCTAATAAATCCTCAATACACACTCTTTGAATATAAAACACAATTGTCTGTTTTATTTACAAAGCAAATATTCCTAATTATAACTTGTTCTACGCAAATGACCAAGGCAAATTTTACTGATATCGGATATATTATAAGACCTCTTGATTAAAATTGCTTACTAGTGAAACGTAAATCCAGAATTTTTATTTTTATATGTTAGGGAACAACCACATCCTGCACAAGTAACCATTTTTGTTATTGTCTATGGAAAATTTTTTTGGCACTAATTTACGTATTTACACTGATGCTATTGTTAATATTATTGTAGTATAATAATTGGACACTCATAAATACACAAAATTCGCTTATGTTCACTAACTAAAAGATTCAAAACTGCAAAAAACCGTAACACATCCAGCTTTGCTTATACATATCACAATGAACAACCAAAACAAGGCTCATTCATAAGTGGTTCTATTTACTACAGTCAGCGCAAAGTTCCTTCCTGTCACTTTAAATTCAAAGCACAATCCTTATTTACTTATTTTAAAATCAAATGCGCGTGGGCAGATGTCAAAATTAGATTGACCCAGAGACATAGACAGGGGAGAATGAGCTTAGACGAGTGCGCACATAGAAATCTTATATTATATATATACTATAGAATGCTAATTAAATCCATCCGAATACCAAAAAGTGTAACGGGTATGCAGAGTTTTCACGAACTACGCATGCTCCTCAGTAATTTATTTTCAGTACAGAGCTGCCATATTTAAAACTATTTTGTCGTTCGCCTTACAGAATTTATGCGACATATCTGTTTTATAAATAAATCCATATGTTGCGTCATACGAAACTGCTTGACAAAATCAAATAATTAAATGTTATCGGTAAAATTGCATACTGTTTAGTTTTCAGCAATATGAACGAAACATTTGTTTTCAACTCATATTAAATTTAGGAGATTCCGCAACAGCGTCTGTTTTCGCAAATGACCTTTCTCGTAGTGGGAATATCTGTCAGAGTCGGCTTCACAACAATTCAGATAGGTTTTATAATTGAGTTATGGTTTTATTCGTGGTATATTTTAATTGTTGATAGATATACCTATTTGTGATTAAAATTGTTTTTAATATTTGTTATTTTGGTTTTAGTTCGTTTATTTAACAAACAATGAGGTGTATAGTGTTGTGGTGTAAAAATGAAGGTCTCATTCCTGGTATTAAATATTTTCAGTAAGTTATTGTTTCGGGTTTCTAACAGTCTCAGTTTGAGTCAATATGATACCATTGACATGATACTCATTTTTAGCTTGACAAAAAAAAGACATGATGTTTGGATGCGGGCATTGGGATCCTAGTACAGAAAATGTATGTGATGGGAATGTCATATGCAGTAAGCATTTCGCTGCAGAAGATATCATTTGTAGAGAAGACGGCAAGAGGATCACCCTCGTACCCGATGCAGTTCCCAAACTTTTGTTGAAAAGAAGAGATTATGTAAATGAGAGTGGAAGTTAAATTCTTAATCGTTTGATATCAAGACACTGTTTACTTAAAAGCAGTCTGTCAAAAATGCATGATATGTATGTCAAGAATATATTTCCTACGTTGTGTAGGTATACAAAGTTCGTTTGAATTCTGTTGTTAAACTGGAATATACTTAATTATAGAATCCTCCATGAAATTGCTGAGAATAAAAGTTCTACCAACCATGTTTTGTCACAAAATACTATTGCGAGTAGTACGGATGATATGGAAGTGGTTTACATGGACACGGAAAATATGAAGTCACTGTTTCTTGCACCCCTTCTTTGAAGGCTGTAGAGAGGTAAGCGGCCTAAGGTGGTTGTATAAACAAACAAATATTATATAATAATAAAATAAATAATTAGAATGCTCAAGTCCTTACGATATTTTCCAGTATTAGAATTTTTACTTATTTCTCGTTTCTGCTTAGATTTATTATTATTGGGTTGTACCTGTTAGACAATAAAGTATTTAGATATTTAATGTAATTTTTATTTCTTAAATTCCTTTATTCCATTTTTTTATTTGAATTACCAAATGGTAAAATTTAATTTTAAATATACCTATAACAGTAATATTACATTTAATCAAAGCCGGTCCTGTTGAAAAATAAGTTACTGGTGATCATGCGCATTATGGACACCTCTACTAACATATTTTTCTATAAATTAATAAACTTGAACATTATTGAAACTCGCACACGCAATCAGACAATCTGGTCCGAAGAAGTGACAGGACAACGTTGAGGCAGAGGACTGGAGCTGAGACTCCGCAGCACTTCACTGTGCGTCCGTCAAGAACAGTAAAACAAGGATAATGGCTAAATACTTAATGGTGAAGGCCAATATTGAATGAAGAAGAAGACTTTTGGTTACATTTTTGTACTACGGGATTATCATTCTAGAGTATATATATATATATATATAATATAAGATTTCTGTGAGTGCGCATTAAATTTTTTGGTTTCACTATGCAGACTGCCATTTTGAAGCGCTAATTTTGTTTTGATTTAATATTCGCGTGTTTTCTGTCGTTTATTAATATATTTTTGTTGACTTTTATTACATTCAAAAGATGAAAATAGGTTTAATATTTAATTTTAATCATATAGGTAATCAAAATTCTAAAAAAATGCCTAGTTGTACAGTAAAAAGCTGCCATCATAGCAGAAGGTTTCCTGTTGATGGAATTTCTTATTACCAGTAAGTATCTATTGTGTTTATGCATTTATTTATTACAATGTACGAACAAAGACATTCGAAAAAACAGCAGTTCTAGTACTTACTACTTATTTTCCCGCTGTACTTTTTCAAGGATATACTAGTACAATAATGAATACCTATAATAATAATAATAAGCTTTATTGCGCAACAGAATCTATCCATTTACAGAGCAATAATACTAATAATATCTAATGAACGTATTTCAGGTTTCCAAGGACTGCATTGTTAAAGGAATGGTTAGCAGCTCTTGAACTAAGTCCTGAATGGTCGTGGTCCAGAAATAATCTTGTTCGTTCAAAACATTTTAAAGACAGTGACTTTGAAAGTGTACGTGGCAAAAAATATTTGAGGAAAAGTGTAGTTCCAAGCCTGCAAATTATGATATAAAAATTAGCAATATCCTAAAATATTTATTAATAAATATGGTTGAATTGCTTAAACATTATATTTTTTAGACCACGCTTTTACGTCTCAATATATTTTTTTAAATTTTCTAACGCAACAACCGTATTTTTAATGTGTAAAACTAGGTACCACGAGCCAAGGCTACACAATCAAGTAAAACCTGGGTTCCAGCCTGCTACTTTAGTAGGTTATACGCTTCAAAATGGTCGACGCATTGTGAAACAATTCGCGCAGGTTGATGTGCATTCTCCCCTCTGCATGTCTCTGGGTTGACCTTAAGTCTTAGCATTCGTGAGATGTGATTTCATGAGAGAAATTTGATTTTCAAAGGTTGGCAACACTGCACTTCATAAATCTAACCTAACTTATAAAATAACAAAAAACAAACAATTTAAAATAAGATACGGAGTAGGTATTTTAGTAAAGGCAGGTTTTATTTAAGTTAAAAAAAAATGGAAACCGAAGAGTTAATTCTCAACGATATTGGTGACGACTTTCAGGAAATATTTGAATATGAAGAACATACACTTACAGGGAATACCACGGAATGCAGTGTAGGACCCATTGTTAGTGAAAACACCATCAACTGTCTGAACCATGAAACATCAATGAGGAAACTTGAATCCAAGCCATATCAAGAAAATGTTCTAGTTAAACAAGAAATTACCAAATATGAAAGAAATCCGGTAATCATGCAGTATAGTTGTACTAAATTATGGTCTGACCGCGCCGCTGCGCAGTCAGACGAATTTTATGTGACAAAGTGTCACTACTCTAGCGATGTTGCCAGGTTGGTATATATTCACTATATCGACTGATAGAATGAATAATAAAATTTTATGATATTATAAATGTATACAGTGGATGTAATTATTATATTCATCGAAGTGCAATTTTCCTGAGATCATTTACTTATAATATTTATGCTGTCTATAATAATTTGCCTGCACATTTAAAAACATTGAGTTCTGTGCGTTTCAGGAACTCTTATCGGAGTCTACTTTTATTGTTATAAATAGTTTTAAGTATCACCTATTAACCTGTGTAAAATTGTGTCATTATATAAAAGAAAGGAAAGGACCGCATTTTATTTATTTTATTTTTTTCTTAATCATATACTGCTGACTGTCTGGTTTATGTAATTATTGGAACTGAATAGTTTTATTTTTTTTTGTATAACTTTTATGAATACCTACATTCTTTTGGTTTGGAAATTTAATTATTGAGTTTTATCTGAATTTGGGTTAGATCTAAACATCAGCACTGCTGCCGTCTAACCCTTTTCGTTGTTAATTGTTAATTTAATAAGATCATACATATATTCTATGAACAAATGTTGTAACGAGAATGACGAATAAACAGATTATTATTATATCATTGCAGGGGGTTGGGGGTAAAATGCTGAGTATGGAAGGTTAGGTAGCAGGCAGTGATGTGTTGTCCTAACAATGACTGCTATCGAACTAATATAACAACTATCTGCCTACTACATCTCAAATCAATTCAGCTTTCTACACCCACCCTTCTTTACTAACTCTTCTTGATAATTACTATTACACCTTTACAACACATCCCCAACTTTGGTGAATATGCTGTATAAACCCAGCTTACTGCAGTACCTATGATTTTAAATTTGGCGCGATGTGTATGGACAAGCAAACGCGCGCACGAACATTCCAATT